>VWZF01002180.1:1935037-2024884 GCA_013396755.1 Sclerurus mexicanus
TTTTTTGGTTATATGGTGATCTTTGGTAGTTCTTCCTTCACTGAGTTATATAATAGGTGAATATGCCAGAATTCACTTGAAAAAAATTTTTCTAGCCCTCAGGGCAGCATAAAAGAAGCTATAAAACAGAAACCATATATAAGTAGTAAAGTTGTGATATTTAATGTTTCTAAAGTGTTGTGGGGCCAGAATTATTAGAACCCAATCACAGTTTGAATCATCTGAAAAATACTCCCACTATTAAGATAAAAACATATTTTCATAATGCAATCTCTCTTCTACCAGTAAATTTTAATTACTAAACTATTTTTCAAGAAAATGTTTAGCTAAGTCAGAAAAAACCCTTATATTTCTAGAGGAATCCAAGAAATTATCTTTCCAATATTCTTTGTACCAACAGTGAGGAGGGTTTCACTGAGCATATAAAGCTTTGTGTGAACTTGCTGTTAGAGACTGTGAACAGCCTTCCAGCTCTTTCCATATCAGTTGGAAATGAAAAATAAATCCATACGAATGATTAAAAAAGCATGTTGATGTCTTATTTTTTTCAGATATCACACCAGTCTTTCTAGTGATGGAAGAAAAATAAATTGACACAATTTCACAAAATGATAAAAATATTTTCAAATACTATAAATCAATTTTTCAAATTGTAAAAGTTATTTATACTTATTCAGTCCCTTAAAGAAAATTAGTTTGGCAAGTATAAGGGGAAAAAAAAGGAAAGAAATACCAGCATGAACACAAAACATTTCATTTAAAAAGGTGGATTCCCCTAATGCAGATTATTTACTTTTGTAAGCCTGAATAAAACCCTGATATGGTGAAATTGTGAACATCTGGAATACTCAAAATCAGTAGGAAATTATTTTAACACAGAGTATGGGATTCATTTGCCTAAATTTAGACATCTACAAAGTAGACATCTAAGTCTGAACTAGTTTTCCAGGCCCTAGGTAATCAGTAAAGAGAAACAGGCTCTTGCAGAGAACAATTCATCTGCATTCTAAAACACGTAGGAAATGGTCCAGATGAATTACTCCCAGAAAATGTTTATTTTTCTCCGTTAAACACAAAGACAGACATGATTGACTACCTTGGACGTAAACATCTGTAATATAGTCTACAGTTAGGCAAGACACCTTCATTATTTTTAGAACTATAATAACATGTAGACAGTCTACTCCGAATTTGGGTACAGAAATCAGCTACATGGTTGAATTTTCTTAGGTTTAGCTTGATTACCTCAAAATCTGTGCATGTATATGCACACATGCATGTATCTGCTTGTGTTCATATGCAGGATTTATAGTCTCTGTCATGACATATCAGAAATACTCATCTTGATAACTTGCCTCAGCAATGTCACATACAAAAACCACTCACATACTCAGACAAGATTTTCAAATTAATGCTATGGAGTTGAGCAAAGAACATTAACAGCACTGGGGTAGAAAGTCCTTTACTCATTTTGTAAGCCTCAGCTCCAAATGAACACCACATCATCTCTCTTAACTCATACATGTGTTTGGAAATTAAAAAGAGAGGAGTTCTGCACCAGAAGGTTATTGAGTGACTTTACTACAGGCATCATCTTACAATACATAATACAAAAGGTATAGAATCATTGAACCAATTTAATCCTCAGATCCTAAAATCACAAGAACCATTCTATGAGAAACAGAGATAAGAGGTGGCTTATCTGTTAGGCAGTGCTTAACAAAAGGTGAAGTACTTGCAGCCCTAAAGCCCATATGAAAATCTCTATCAAGCAGGTAAATGCTTAATTTCCACTTTGTTTGCATGAAGACATGAAGTCTGTTGTGAAGTGGTGAAGGCATTGATAGGTGTTGTATTGGTCACATCACAAAGATAAGGCTTGGTTTATATCAAATGGTGTAGATAGAAAAAAGTTCCAACAGTCTTTCTACCTGAGAACATCAATTTACAATCTAGTATATCAAATGTTAAATAATTTCCCTTAACAGGACCTGATGTGATCCTTACTATCTCCTTCAGTTGCTTCTCCCAACATGCCAATCTTTTGTGACACTATTCCCTTGAACTTCAGCCAGCTACCCTAATCTTTCTGAAACTTTTATTTTTTTCTTTCTGTTGCACTTAATAAGACAAATATCAATTAGGTATCAAATTGCCTTCATGTCTCCTTCATGGCTTGATGATCCACAGGGCAGGATTCAATTCAAGGTGCAGTTAGATGTCAGGAAGTATAGATCTCAGAAGCAGGAGTCTCAGATACAAACATGCAAGTATCTGAGATCTGTTAGAGCCAATGGAGAGCTAGAGCTCCACTCATTCCCCTAAACCTAGGCCTATAGTGGAATTTAAAATGCCCTAAAATATCTTCAGGCAGTTGCACAGGGCTGGAAGTTGTGACACAACCCCTCTGGGAAATGGAACTTGGTTCCTCCACTGGACGCTCAGCAGGACACTAAAGCAAATCCATGGGCACTAGGTGTCTGTTTATAGGCAACTGAACTTGAGCCCTCGTGGTCTGGGACATCATTCACAAATCTAACATACAGGATATCGGCATTTGCTGACATTCATATGGTTTGTCTGGAGGGATTGATGAAGAAATTAATCTGGCATGGAACTGGTGCTGAAATCAATTAACCAGAAGTTCTGGGTATGGCCCAGAGGTATAATGTTTAAGAAGATGATTTACCCTAGCCATGCTACACTGTGGATGAAGCCAACTGTGCATGAAATAGCTTCCAAGATCAAAACTAACATGACTTGAATATTCACTACAGATTTAGAAAAACTGCTTCAGCAATATACACTTGGTTGTAAAATATAGAATTTAAATCAGCATTCAGCCCTTGCAGTGTTTTATGCATATGATCCACTTACAAACTTTTATTAAGGAAGCTGGGTTAAAGTTGTGAGGCACAGTTTTTATAAGCTTTGTCTCCTTCAAATCTTATAAAAATAAATTTAAGTAGCTTACATACCCCTAAATAAGCTATAACAATAGTATGGCACAGTTAAGTTAATTTAGTATCTTAGAAAAAGTTTTCGTGCTGGTTTTCAAAATGTTAGAGTTTTGCCGGATATATCATTACCACCAAGTTGGTACTGACTTGTGGAGGCTATAAAACAAATAAAGTCATTAAAAATAATTTGAACAAAAGAAGTAACTTGATATTGTAATGCCATCCACATTTGGTTAAAATGACTAATTTTAAAGCTCCCTTTCATCTTACTAAACAGATTTCCAAAGTTAAAAAAAAAAACATGATTAATAAATTATCCCCCATAAATCTTATGATAACTATGATAGTCTTTGGAGAATTATGAAGCCACATCTGGAAAAAGTATTTTACTGCCTGTAAAACAGCATGCCATGAATTTTACTAGTTCATATTAGTAAGTAAAATACGGTATATGATTTTTGCATTCATCAGTGTGAGTGCAAAACACATAATTTTCTTCTTCCCCAAACCCATAGATTTATTTCACAAAGAATGTTTCTTGTAAAGTTTATAAGGAGTTTGTTTTCTTTTATTCATATAGAGATATTTCTCCTTTATATTAGCTGCAATTTACAAGATGAACTGGAGAGTACCTAACATCAGAACAGAAGTAAGCAAACAGTAAGAGTAATAGGGTTCATTTGTTATTATTATTGCACCAAGGCTAAAATGAGCAAGGCCAAGCCACTGAATAAATGCCAGAGCACTAATCAAGAGGAAAGGAAAGAAGTTAGTTTTCTGCTATGTAATCCAACAATAGCTATTACGTTATTCTTTTTGATTAGTGACATTTTAAAAAGTATAGATTAGAGTTGCAAGTCATTCAAGATGAGTGGCTGTAATATTTCTGGAATTAAAAACTTGATTAAACTTAAGTATTTCTTAAATAAAATGAGCAATGTTCTTGTAGAGCCAAGTATGTCCCAGGGAAATATAAAACCCTTTTTATTTCCAAGCAGATGTTTGCAATAAGAAATGGATGGTGAGTGAAAGGGAAGAACACCATTAAGCTAAGGTAACCCCTAAAGATTTTTATATAGTTCTGCAATCATAAGCTCCATCAGTGATAAATATCACAATAGTGCTTGTAATGTACCAGGTTTTATTTATGTGTAGATCCTTTACTATGCTTTACCTCAAGTAATATAATTCTCTTAATGACCACAGAAAAGTTATATTTTAATATAAATTAAAGCAACGTAATTTTTTGTAACCTGAAAAGGTTCTTTCTCTAAAGATACAATAAATCACGACAATAACATCTGTAAACATGCTTTGTTTTTATAACAGAAATAAATAAAAAGCCCGGAAAAATGCCTACTAGTAAAATGTATGTGGATTAGAGCACTTTATTGCAAGCGATACTCTCACAATTTTAACACAAATTATTTGTGCAACATGTTGCTCAAACTGATAACATGGATGACATTCTGGCCATAAAACTGCTATTGCAGTAAATTTATCTCTCTTCTGTTCTGGTTTTAAATGGCTGTTATCTTATAGCATTATTATGCTTGTTAGCTGATTTACTACCTACTCTAAGCTGAATTGGGTGTGTACCTATTGAAGCTCATTACCTTTTCTGAAAGCAAAGACTGTATTTTCTTTTAGCTTTTCTCAAGTTTTCCTTCATCTCTTCCTGTGATTTTGGCAGAGTTTTGTGAGAAATGCTGGGGTCTTTACACGGCTGCTGTGATGCTGCTGTGGAAAGTGTAGGATACTGTCAAAACTGCAGACAGTCTGTCAGGTGAGGGTCAGCATGCAGTTAAGGAATGAACATTCAGAAATGTGTTGGGTTTATGTTGTTGGTGGTGGGACTGTAGCAGATGCCTCCGCAGGGAGAGGCCACGGGCTGCCCTGTGCCTGTCACAGCCACTTCCAGCCATGTCTGCAGCAGACTCAGTGGGCACAAGCTCAGCCCACCTGGGGACCCAGTGGTGTGTCTGGGGAATCAGTGGTGCTGCTGAGGAAACACATTCAAGAAAAGGTAAATAGCACAAGGGAGAGATAGGAGGAAAGAACAAAACAAGAGAGAGGTATCAGGGTTTAAGGAGGCTCCAAGCTCCAGAACAGCCATTCTCTTCAGCCCGTGTAGAACCCGTGCTCTCTGGAGCAGGTTTATCCTGAAGGACTGCAGCCCAAAGAGGATATTTGTCAAAACGGTTTTGTCCTGAAGATCTGCAGCCATTGAGAGGGACCCATGCTGGAGCAGGAAAAAAGTGTGGGGAGATAGGAGTGGGAGAGAGAAACTGTTATGCATTGACAACTCTCTTCCTCCATCCTCCGTCCTTCCTGTGCAGTCAGAGAAGGTGCAAAGGAGGTTGGACTGATGGAGTGAAGTTGACCCTGGTAGAGGAGGAGAAAAGATGTTGTGTTTAGTGTTTGTCTTTTTGATCCTCGCTTCCAAGATCTATTTTGATTGACAATAAATTATTCTTCCTGTCCGCATCCCTGCAATGTTCAGTCTGTATTGCCTGTGATGGTAATTAGAAAGAAATCTCCCTGTCTTTTTCTTGGTCCCTGAGCTTTCCTGCCCAATTTCCTCCCCACTCCGTCCCAGTGAGAGGTGGTGGGGAGCAGCTGGGTGGGTGTTGGGCTGTTAGTCAAAGTTGACTCACCACAAAATACCATAACACTCAAACATTAGATGATGCATGCATAAATGGACTGGGACAGTGCAAATCACATACAACGAATCCATACTTTTGTAGCACAGACCTCTGTCTGTGTTAGCTTTATGATCACTGAGTTATTCAACAGTGAAGGTGACCCATTTTGAAAGATAACTACAAAATTTACGTAAGTTCATCAAACATTTTTCTCTATGAATTCCGGTATATAAATTGCTTTGAATAAACATCAGTGTGAAAGATTTCTCTGTATTGACCAACCTCTCCTCTTATCATCAAGGTGCAGGAAATGCATACTCTCACTCTGCAAACACTGGATCACATAAAAAGAAAAATCAACTGCACAAGCTAGTTGGAAAACACCAGGGTGGAAAAGTCTTCAGGAGTTAGAGGGGAGCACAAAACTTGCCTATTGCTCTTTGATTCTGCTGCAAAATAGATAACTCTCTTTCGGAAGTGTAATAACAGGAGTGATGCCTCTAAGAGAAAGGAGGTAATTATTCCAGTCTACTCAGTACCAGGGAGCCCTCAGATGGAGTACTATGCCCAGTTTCAATATCACATTTAAAGAAATGCAAAGACATATTAGAAAGAGTCCAAAGATGAGCAAAAACCAAGGGATTAAGAAAACATGACCTCTGTGAAAATTCAAAATTAACTGCTTTTTTTAAAGGGAATATTGCAGTTGAATGCAGTGGAACATGAACGGTTGACGTGACAAAATATGTAAAAGACTTCGCAAAAGAAAGATTATGAGATTTTTTTTCCCATGTCTTTCATAAGCAGAATAAGAAGAAATTGTCAGTTTGGAAAAAAAAAAGAAATTATAATTTGATAACAGAATATCTTTCAAACTAAAAGTTAAATGCTAGTGAATATTTGACTAATAGAATTGTTGAAAGTCCAGAAAACTTGTAATAACCATTGCATGGGGATAAGACTGGCATAATTCATGGCTCCATTCCAGCCATAAGTTCCAATGTTCTCCAAATTTTTCTCTTTGAAAGTTGGTGCCATGTGCGATAGGCATGAATTCTAATTTGGAATTTGACTAGGGATAAAAATTGTGTCATTACCTTACCCTAGAACACACAGTTCTCTAAATCTAGTATAAAATATGTGGATTTATAATAATGCCTTAGTGAACTGAATGGGTCCTTCCTAGGTGTAAATTTGTCATGCCAGTTGCTGTTTTATGGCACAGAGTCAAATGCACACTCGAAACACTTGAAGTAGTTTCTTTCTTGGTACAGGAACTTAAGCTTCAAGACATTCCCAGAGACACTATTGAGAGTATCCACTTGTGCTGTAGATGTCTGGTCCTTCAGTACGTAGCTCTGCTTGCATGCACAGTATGCGACTGGCAGCTGTAGCTGGCACAAACTCCATTGCTGGTAAAGGCATAGTATGAATGCATTCTGCTGGAGTGAGAATAGAGAGCAGAGAAGAAAACCCTTGTTCTTCTGTATTTGTGCTGCACCAGTGAGGATAGTGGATACATCCAATGTCCAGAATTTAATGTGAAATGTTACCTATGTAAGGTCAATGCATTAACCCACAAAGCAACTACCAGCACTTACCCAGGAAGGGTTACAGAAGACAAACCAAATAACCCTATCATCATTTAATTTTGAGGGTAATTACTTTTTTCTTTTTACCGAAATATCTCTTGCAAAACCAATAAAAAACTAAGTCTGTATTTACTTCTTTCCAAAACTATTATATGATGAACTACTGACTTTTGCAATTTTTTTCATGATTTTAGTGTAAAAAAACAATGGATATGAGATATTTGAGAAATTCTTATGGTGATATCTGCTTCTGTTTTTTCTAAACAGTTCTGAAAAAGCTGTGATTGAATGAATTTTGAAATATTTTAAACCAAGATTCCTTCCTAAGATATCCTGTTCTGTTAACAGGCTAACTCCAGTTGTGTGATGTTGTTTCAAGCTGTATAAAAAGTTGCTTTATTCCCTCTTTGGTGTGTCTGCACTTGAGTGAAGCAGCAAATGATCCCAACCATAAGTGCACTGTCCTGCGTTATGCAGGAAGAGTCTTGCAGCAAAGTGAAACCACACAGAAATTAGTCTGGTGGAAGTGATGATTCCCTAAACGTCAGAGCGACATATCTGTTTTTGGCATAGATCACAATGTCTTTGAAATATGGAGTAACAGTGTATGGAATATGTGTTTGATCAATTTATCTAAATGTTTGCCTTTTTCTAGTAAATACCCTAGTAAATTAAACACAATTGCCCGTTGTCCTGTCACTACATCCCTTGTTAAAAAGTCCGTCTTTCTTACAAGCCCTCTTTATGTATTGAAAAACCACAATAAGAACCTTCTCTTCTCCAGGCTGAACAACCCCAACTGTCTCAGCCTGGTCTCTCTCCACTGATTATGAACAATTAGCTATTAACTTAAGAGGTTTAGTCAACTGCTGAATTCTACACCATATGATGGACAGCAACATACACTTAAACTGATTCCTCCACAGGCTCTTGGAATGACCTGGTTCTACTGTGCTTCAATGCATTTTCTAACATCTCTCATAGAGACTGCTTCAAATGCTCTGAAGTTTATAGATACCAAGACAAGGAGGGGAATATTCACAACATCACACAGACATGACAAATATCCCTACTAGTGTGTTATCAAAGGTACCTTACAGAGGCTACCATGGGAGCCTCACATGACTTGTGAGTCCATATTTGCTTTAGGAAACCTGTTCTCAGGATGGGAGGAACATCAAGAAGGGGCTGTAATCTCCCTGATTTCAAGAAGGAATGAAGATGGAAATCTGGGGAGAAACTAATGATTTCTTCACTAACCCTTTGACCAAATGTACCTATGATAAAATTAAAGGGAATGAGTATCTGGGAACTGAAGGAGGTACTACAAGTGAGGACAAGCATAAGAGAAATGCTGGGAAAACCCATTAGAGAGTACACTAATATTTGCTTCCATCTGCATGTTCTGCTTCCTATGTGCGAACATGATGCTTGTGTTACTGGACAGTAAAAGACCTGCTACTGAACTAGAATTGGTAACATACCTTTGCTTGTAAATCGTTGTCCCAAAGTCTATTCTACAGTTTAAAGTCAACTGGCACAGTCTGACAATGTGCACATTAGACTCCTTTACTCTCCAAAACACGTCAACTCTATCCAAAGTATCCATCCATTGTGGCCCTTGGCCTGAGCTACCTGCTGCACCATGCTGAGAGTTGTATGATAGAGGGAGTATTGGTTGGTCCAAGTGAAAATGTCACCAGCAACCAGTCCCACATTTTTCACATTCCCGACAGTTGACTGTCAGGTCTTAGCAGTGTTCCCAGGGATTGTTCAATTTCCTATTATAAATAAGGCCAGCACATTCTGAGTTAGTAAGGACTGGCAATTAAGACTGCAACCCTATCTCTCCAAAAGCATCCTTACAAATTCAGAGCACAGTGTTTTGGAGGCCTGGAAGAAAAGGAGTTTGCCTATTTTTCCATTACCTGTCTTCCCAAGGAGCAGAATGAACAACCCTCCATTGTAAATTACACGGCCAGGCTCCCTGCGGTTAAGAGGGCACTTATTTATCTCAAACTATCAAATTGTTCCTAATTTTGCTGTACTTTTTGTTCTCTTTCTGTGAGTGGGGAAAACAGTCTTCCACATCAGATGCTTGCTCTGATGTTATACATGTAAGAGTCCATCACATAGTCAGGTGTTATTGTTAAGTTTTCTGTAAGAACTTAAACAGAGAGACTATGAGATATCAGCACTTTAAATAGGCATGAATTCATATAAATGTCTCTTTTTTGGAAAGCCACTGTTAATATGGGCAAATTTGTATTTCTAGGAAGATTTAAGGGAACTAGGGCTTCTTGTTTGCTTGTTTCTTTTAAGCAACGTCATTTAACTCCCCCTCTGTCTTTTTTGATTGGAATCAAGATACTACCATGGCCCTTGTAAAAGCTGCATTAAATAATTTAGCTCCAGTTTATGTGTATTTTAAAGTCACTCTGTATTGCTAGGCTACAAGGATTTCTGATCTAAATACATGGAATAAAATATTGTTTGGTTTCTGTTGTTGTTCAGTCATAACAAAGGGCTCTAAAAAGCAAGTGACATGACAATGAAGAATATTGATGATACTGATCCTGTGGTTATTCTAAAAAGTTTTCTTCTGTTTAACTTTCCCATCCCTTTGTAAAGAAAGTCATAACATATCTCTGGGCTTGTAAAACTCCTAGAACTTGAGACAGCTAGTGCTATTGATTTGATGATGTGTGAGACTCAAAACCTGACGTTTTTCTAGGAGAGTGAGATGGATAATTTAGCTTTTTTGTTCTCAATTTCCACCTTCTTATAAACACAAAAATGATTTGTTTAAACAATATTGTTACAAAATACACTGCAAAATCTTTCAGAGAGTTTTTTTTTTTCTTGAGAAGCCATATGGAACAATTGATTCTGTCAGAAATAACCTCTTTAATTTGAAATTTGAAGCACCAAGAACTGTAACAATGACATGTTCCAGCTAGAGGTGGAACTGATGGGAAAGTCAGAGGTGGGCACAGCTACCACACTAATTTGTGCAGGAAAATATGCTCATCTGTCCCTTTCACACCTGGAACACCAGAGACATGAGTTTACCATTTTCTAAATTAGTGCCTACCTACTGTTAGTGCAATGAAAATGTAAGAAAAGCCAGTAATTGGTACATCTCAAGAAACAGGATTTCCAAAAGAATAAAGACACCGAACAAAGTCCATAATTCCAGACTTTTGTCTTGATACTGGAATTGTTTTTTTTTTTTTAATCTTGCTTCTAGAAAGTGTTGCAAGAATTTTTTGTTTTGAAATATCTGTAAGTCGGGGCTAAACCACTGTGAAGAACATGTGTATAGATACTTCCAGATTGTCTGAGTTTGGAGCTTCAGGAGAATCACTTGTATGTTAGAGCATATAAGTCTCAGAGAGATCTGATTCCTTCAGTGCACCAGAACACCAGGACTTTCCAAGGGAAAGAAATGCAAATTACACTGCATTTTATTTTTCTAGGATTCATAATTATGAGATTTATTTTATGAATTATGTTTATATATTTCATATATAAACTATTAAAATAGACCTTAGGTAGATTTGCTAAAATATATTGGGCAAATTTGCAAGAAACAAAATGTATTTCCTTCTAAATTCTTTACATGGTTTTTGTCTTTTGATGAAATGTTTCCAGCTGTTTTTTTCCCTCTTCACTCAAGAAAAATAACTTTCTCTCATTTACAGATTTATTTTTTTACTGTCAAGACTTAGGCTGTGAAAAGAAGCATATGAAGAAAAAGGGTGAGAATGCAGAAAAAAAAAGGAAGAAAAGTCTTAAAAACCTGAAGGTGAATATTAACTCAGAGTAGCAAAAGTAATTGAGAAAGTGCTAACTACCCAACTCCAAAATGTGGCCTTCTACATTGCCACAGTTCATACAAGCCAGAATATGGAGGTGGCATTAGAGCCTCTAAAAGGTGCCTCCTCACAGCTGTGACCGCAGAAATCTCTCCGTAATTGCTGAGCTGGACCTCTCCTGCTCTGCCACAGTGAGTCTTGAGATTCCCACATGAGCCAGAAGGAGAAATGGCTCCAATCACTTCTTACTGACTCCCCAGAATCATTCTCCTCATCTTTTTCAGAACTCAGAGGCAGGAGACAGATGGAATCCATTTTGATTCTTCTTCGTTTGATGAATGACTGAAACTGGTCGGACTGGCTAGTCTGGCTGCAGTATGATGACATGCAGCCTTAAATGTAATTTCCACTGGTGCTACCTCCACCACAGGCATTGCCTTCAAATGAAGAGCCCAGTTGAAAATAGTAATAGCATTAACTTCAGTAACACTAATTGTAGTTATTATTCTTGTTGCTTGAAGCTTCTGTCTCATGTCTTTCTAAGGCAGAGTAGTCAGAGTGATTTATTGAAAAATAAGGATCTTTCTCTTCCAGTCTCTAAGGAAATGGCATTCTTTCCTTCTGTAGGGATAAAGAAGAAAGGTGCCAGTGATCTGCATGTTTGCAACCTCATTAAAAGTGTTATCCAAAACTGAGTGCAATAAAATTTCCAGCTGGCAGTGCGTAGACCTGCCACCTTCCTGAGGTCAGAGATAGCGCAAGGGACTCACATTAATGTTATAAATCTTTGAGGACAATCAGTCAGAACCAGTACTGGATTAGTCTTTGATTTTGATTTTTTAATCACTTTTCAGCTACATTAAAACTTAAACTGCAGTCTATGAACACACACCATTTAACATCAGAGGTCTGGGGCAGAGACCAGAACAAGACATTTAAAGCAAGTCTCAAAGTCTTCCTCTTAGAGTCTTCTCACCAAGAATGCTATAAACATGTGAGTATCCTCCTTTATTTCTAAACCCCACATAATCCCCACTTCCCAATTTCTGACCTTAAGCAGAGATTTATTGCTACAAAAAGAGAAGTATCAGAGCCTTCCTGGACTCCAGTGAGGACTTTGAACTCCAGTTTGGGACGAGTGACTTGCAAACGCTGCAACAATGAATGACAAAATAAAACTGTATGATAAATAGACAGACAGACTTTTAAAGTGAAAGCATTAGAAAACACCATTATTTAATGCAGAAAGTCCAAGTAAGTGTCACACTGAGATAGGATTATAAAGTATTTTCTGAAGTTGACTGGAAGATATTTAACTATACGTGTTCATACCATCAAAGGGTAAAATTTCCATTACATCAGTAAGGAAATGTAACGTCTATCCTGAAAAAGAAAAATTAGTATGACAGCTCTCCTGACAGCTGACAAATCAGGCTTTGAACAGAAACCATCAGCCCAATAACCATGAGCTACTGAAGCTAAGAGGTAAGCTGAATCTCTCTTCTTTTGTACAATTATGAGAAGTGTACTTCCTTGTCAGAGACAGAGACAACTCTTCAAAACTTGCTTATCCCACTACCATGAGACAACATATGAGAACAAAAGAAGTGAGATGTCAAGAGTGTTCTGCATTTCATTTCCCTAAAATTCTATATAGTAAAGTCATTCATTCACCTTGATTATGCATACTTTTATCACAGGCGAAGAGTTTTGCCTTGTTTCAAGAACACTGGTTGTCTTAGTGCGGTATGTTGTGAAGGTGCTTCAGAATTAATTTTTCCCACTATTCATTGCTCAGTGTTAAAACAGGTTTATTCTCCTCTCCTCTCCTCTCCTCTCCTCTCGAGAGAAAGGAATGTGTTCATCCTCATTTGTCTTCTTTTTAAGAAAACCCCACAGTTTAGACTGTTTTGACCAAATCACACTCCTAAATATCTGACTGCTTAGTTTCCTAACTTAGCCTTCAATTTGGATGAATACTGTGTTTTTGATGGGTTTAAATATTGTTTGGAAATATAAATAAGTCTCTGGTGAGTCTGCATGCAATCATGTCACATGAAGAGGAAAATATATATTTTAGGAACAGAATTCTTTTATGGATAAAAAAATGCACTGAAGATTAGAAGCAAACTTGTTTTAAATAAAATGAGAACTGACTTTTAATTTCAAACTTTCTTGTGGTTCTGACTTTCCAATTTTTATTCGGGTTTTTGGTATTATTTTTGTTTGGTTGGTTGGTTTTGGTTTTGTTTTTCTGATTTATTTGTTTGTTGGGTGTCTTTTTTGGTTGTTTGTTTTGTTTGTTTGTTTTGCCTCCTCTGAATTTCCCAGTTCTGGCTTCAAAACAGAAATAGCAGATTACAAGAGACAGGGCTGTTTTCAACATTTCCAATCTCAACAGAAACCAAACTAGTTTTCCATTTTATGCGTTCTCAACAATGTTCAAATTTAACTTTCAGTTTGATTAAGCAAACTTCTTCACCCTCAGGTTGAATTTAGCATCTTTGTTTCAGACATTATCTAATTTCTGATTGGAGTCTTTACATAAAATTAAAGCTTATTTGTGTGAATAAGGCAATAAAGAATCACTTTTTTTGTGATCAGAGGTGATCATCACAGGGTAAGGTGTTAATCCACCACCAGAGGGCATCCACATGGGAAGGAATATGATCTTAATGAAGTTGCGATAGAAGAATTAATAACAATTATTAAATGAGGTCAACAGATGTCAAACAAAGCACGTTCACTACTTCCTGCCAAATTCTACATGTGTGGATAATTAAAACAATGCCTCAGTATTAAACAATCTTAAAACAAATTCTGAATCCCATACTCAGGTTTTACTTAGGAACTAATCTCTGAATTGCCAGAACCCAAAATCCTTATATTTTTAACCACTACCACTTCAAGAAAGCTTCTGTTGATATTCTCCTGAGTAAGGACTGATAGAGTAAAAAAAAAGAATGTAGGGAAATTATTCTCAACGTATCACACAAGCGAAAATGATAGGTTTTTACACTGTATATTCCATAAATTGTAGATTCAACAGTCTAGGAAAGGAATGAAAGGTCAATGGGCTTGCACCCAGAATGCCAATTTTCCAAACATATTTTTGAGAAAAGCATCAATTGCCTCAATATCATAAAATCTGAATATTTTCAAAGACTTCTGATTTCTAAGGAATTTCAGGAAGAAGCAGCATTCCAGGATTGCTGGATTTTCTACTTTTTGAAGACTGTATCTCAGTAGGATGGGGAGAAATCAATAAACTGTAGCTTAGTCAAGGACTGTGCCATATTTCTTGATAAGTGCTGTCTACCACCATATCCTGCTCCTAGGCACATTAATATTTTGGAACACTTGGCAAATGCTTTCATAGCTGCATGATTGAATTCTAAACACTAAGAGCCAGAAAGACTTCATTAATTTCCCGTTGACTTTGGGGACAGTCACCATTGCTGTCAATATTCTTGGTAAACAGCTGCTAACATATGATGTTTGGACTATTTGCCTTTTTTTATCCTATATAATCAACAGATGATGAGCTGTTAAGCTAAAAGCAACACTCAAACCCGCTATATGAATATTGTTTATGACCTATTTATATTCTCTTTATTTTACAAATCGGTCCTAATCTTTGAGCTATTTATGCAACTTCTTTTGGGAGTCAGTGCTTTCAAATACGAATTGTGCTTGAAGGAATGGGAATTTAACTTCAAGGCAACAGTGTACCAGAGGCAGAAAGGAGATGTTGGGGTTTTCAAGAGTGCCAAATAACCCCTAGTTTTTAGATAAATGGTGTGTAGCTTTGTAGAAGATTGCAAGCAAACATGCAGCCAGAGATAAAGGATGAATAATTCTCTTCTGTTCAGTATATGAAAAATTGTGCATTACTGCAGAAATTCTTACCAGCAGCCAAGTCTGGTGATATGTCTTATAAGAATTAGTTTAACTGATGTGAATCACTATAACACCAAGGCTTCAATAATTGTTTAAAGATTTAAGTTTCACAGTTGGTTTCATAAGCCAGAATAGTCAGCGGCCAGGTTTGTGGCTGAGTTGTGAAAATTAACAGAACACTGTCAGAATTCACTTTGAAATATTAAATTAAAGTCATGAGACTGGTAGTGAAGATTTTTAAACAGGATGCAAAATTTTACCTGTCACAGTCTAACTTGTGAGGAAACCTGCAAGCTCTGTAGGAAAAACACAGATTTCTTCCTGTCTGAGTGTGTTAGTACAGGCATCCACCTGGTAAGATTAGAAATGAACATGGATGCTAACTGTGATAAACCTAGGAAAATAAATACACACTAGAAAGAAAGCTTGAAGTAAACCCAAGTTTTTACACAACAATGTACGTGCTTGAAGATACTGCACCTATGAACTAAGGAGCTTGTCTGTATGGTTTAATTTGATAACATAGAAATGGCTTTTTAAAATGAAGAATGACCTCATCTGTTTAGGAAGATCCATAAGGTTGCTTACTCTCAAATAGCCACTCTGAGATGTAATTAACCATGAATAACTCAGAAGTTACTTTGACAGTCTCCTGTCTGAGTGAGAAGGCAGATCCGCTGTAATAAACATCTTCCCGTACCAATAGAAATAATCTGTAAATTAACTGAGCTGTTATCAGATTAATGAGTTTATTCCTGAAGATTTTTTTCTGATTGCAAAGGTTCAACATTAAAGGCTAAACTCTCCCGAGCTCCAAATGGTGGAATCCACTATTGAGAGCAGAGGAAGCTTTGTGGCAGCACAATATAACTACTTATTTCCTTCACCCCCAAAGACCAAACTTTAGGATTCAGATTGCCAGAGCTACTCTTTTGACAGGCTTAGGGCTGAGTGTGACATGTCAATAGTCAGCAGAGGGAACACACATGGTTACCTTCAGCTAAATATCTGTTTCAAACAGCTAAAGTGAGATGAGAAACACTTCAGCCTTGCATTACAGCACAGACTTTTGCTGTGTACTGAAAAAAATAAGTTCCTTATTCAAATTTTTCCTGAAGTTTAAAAAGATAGTATATGAATCTGTTTTTCAATCTAAAGCAGCTTATATTTTTTTAAAAAAAATATATACTAAATGCTCTGTATTGAGGTTCTATGAAGTTAGTTTGTATCTGAAATGAAATAAAACAAACACTGGAAGTTTCTTACAATGGTGTTCACATTCCATGCTATATTCTACAGGCTCTAAACCAGATGGTGAGGTCTTTCACAGTCAGATATGCCACACATCAAGATGAGGAAAATGTTTTAATTTTCAACAGACAGAGCTGATGACAAAGAAATAAACTACTGTAACAGTTGCTTTATAGGTCTGATGTTTTGGGGAGACACAAGAACTCTCAGATCTAACAAAATTTAAAATTGTTTCACTACTTGGACATTTCATCTGAGATAATGAAGAACTGATTCAAAAGAGACAAAAAGAATCAGGAAAAAATATAAAAAAAGGAAAGATAAAGGAAATTAAAAACCTTCTCTTCAACCTTTTCACACTTTCAGAACCAAACTGCAACCAAATATTTTTGATGTCCTGGAACAAGTAGACAGAGAGTTTTTATTATGACAATAGTAATTGCCATCAAGGTCTGAAACTGTAACTCCACAAAAATGATGTTTCTGGACAGCACCTGAAAGGTAAGTGCCAGAAATCTCACATGAAATGCTGGTTTTCGGGAGACTGCCAGTTCAAACTGGAGATTTGATAGGTTCAGATAATTTCAATAAACATTCAGACTTCTGGATGGTTGTCTGAACCAAACTTGCACTCTGAACCTTTCCATTCAACTGTCAGAATAGAAAGTTACATTTATAGTCTAGAGATAATAGCATTGTCTGGGGAGTATAGTACTCAAAGAAGAGTAATTAGCCAGCAACTTCTCAGAGTTATCTACCAGTACATTACTTTTGCTCCCCTTTATAGTCTCAGTATTTTGCAGAATGTCAGGATTTGGAAGACAGTTTTATATCTGAAATTTGTTTTTAGGAAGGCTGAATTTAAAACAAAGACCCAAGTGAGCTGTAAAAATGCAATTAAATTATTTTTAACCATGCTGACAACAAGAACTTCTTGGGTCTTTTCCTCATGCATATCACCTGCAGTCTGACATACACGAACACTTGATTTTAATTTCAGATTTACTCCAACAGTACTTTCTTTTCCTTTTCAATCGATGAAAATCTCTGAAATGAAGAGCTCAGGCAAGTTTCTGATGTGTAAAATAACATAGGTTTTCTGGACACTCATAGCCTATATTAAGCTACCAACCTCCATTATATCACAACTTCAGATTTGTTTAAACAAGTTTCCACCTGCACAACAACCCCTTTTACTGCCAGTGAAACACACTCTTCCCCAAGGAGCCTGGTATTATAAATCACCAGAGCGCACATGCTGCTGCTGCCAGCATGAGAGGGGTCTGGCACGACGAATCTGAGGAATAATGAGGGACATGGAATAGGCCACACACATTAGGAAAGGAGAAACCAGAACACAGCCTTAGAGTGTAGAAAGCAGTGTATCTAAAGGTTTTAAAAACCTGTGTATTGGATTCAGATACGTACCTTTTATCTGGGAGCTGTGACCAAAAGAGAGCAGCCAGTCCCCAAACAAATAGAGAGCCTAGTGTGCATGTGTTCATGTGTTCATACACCTGTGCATTATGAAACAAGAATAAACTATAACATCAAATTGCTTTATATGCATTTCATTAAAACAGCAAGATAAAATCTTTATATGATTGGACAGAAACTCTACTGAATTGAGTAGACTGAAAACTGAGACCCCATACTGTCTGAGCTGCACATTTTCACCATTTTACAAACTTTGCTGATTTTTCTTTTTTCTCAAAAAGGTCTCAGGAGCTAATTTCAAGTACAAAAAAAAAAAAGAAAGATTATGCTCAGCCCCCCTCCCAGCTGCAGTTCCCATTGGTAACAGTAAATTGCTTTCTGTTGCAAGAGTCTGTAATGCCTGTAGTCTCCATTTACCCCGGCCTCCTTCTCTGTTCTGAAGGAAACCGGTGGTCTTACAGCATCCTGGGGGTGGTCTGCAGACCTCCTCTTAGCTGCAGTCGCTCTGGTTCCTGTCTGTGCTCCAACCAATTCATACCCAGCTCAATGCCACCCACCGTGCGCAGTTGCATGTGAATATCAGAACGTTCTCTGAAAGATGCCAGCTCTATCTTCCTTTGATGTGCCACATTAGGTCCTAATGGGCCAAATTCTTCCCTTACGCACATGCAGCTCCTGCTGACTTCATCTGAGGCTGCAGATTCACAACACACAGTTATGCTAAGTTGAGACTAACCACACTTTCTGAAGTATCTCAGGATGGAGCTCCCTCCAGTACAAGGATTCATGTTCTTCAGTGCCTCAGCTATACCAGTTCCCAGAATCTTTGTCCCTAGAAGAGGTCCACGTCTGTGTGTAAACATATCTTTATGGGTACACTATTGCAAAAGACTGTGTCAAATAGTTCTCACTGCCTGAGGATTTTTCTGTGCTGCGTCTAAATGTTATACATGTAGACACAAGTCATTTCTAAATAAATTAGCCTGGCCACTACTAGAAACATAGCTAGAAATGTAGGGAGAGATTCGGTACAGATGCAAAACCCACAAGAAGACTGGGTAAAAATTCATGGAATTTACCCATACCATGTTCTGTACTGGGATAATTGCACTTCTAGCAGTACCTAACAAACTAGTTTAAAAATAAATCAGCTTCAAGAAGTGGTATGAATTGTAGCCATAGTACAGACCTCAATAGAGCCATCCCACAAACAGTGATTGTTAAGTTTATTCAGTTACTTGAAGGATTGAATCTAACTTATGCCATAACTGTTCCACTCCTCCATGCACCATATGTGTAGATGGCAAAACCAGGTTAGCAGAACATGAAATTCACATGCCTGTGGATTTTTTGTTCACTTTTTAATAACTGACATATTTTTTATGGTTGGATTACAGTGATGAGCTGGGTGCAGTTCTGAAAGCAATCAGAAGTAGTTATTTACATTTGCTTTAAAAAAAGCACCATATGTGGAACCCAAGGCAGTTTATAAAGTACACAGGATAGCGTGAATATTTCAGAACAATCATTTCTATAACTTCTGAAGGTTTTTGAAAAATACATAAATATGCAACTGTCAATACTGACCTGAAAGTTACTCATGTTGTGTGCACACATTCTGTATTTTTTGCCAAGTATATTGGCAAAGGATTATCTCAACAGCAAAGGCTATATTGAACTTTATATAGCAGACACTCATAGAATTTGTACCCACATCACTCATTCTGTAACAGCCTGAAATTAATTTGTTGCAGAAGGACAACAGATTATTCATCCATGAGTGGTAAATTTAATACAGGCTGGAAAATCTGGTGGAAAAATTAAGATTGGGCTACTCTCATCAAGTTCAGACAATGGTGTCTTGATAAGATTAGACAAGGTGAGACAAACTAAGACAATATAAAGCAAGTTAAGGCAAGATGCAAAGCTAGGAGGAATCTGGTGGTTTGCAAAATCCCTTATCACATTCCTAAGGAGGGGTTATTGTGCTACTATAATCAAATTTCTCTGTTTTTATTACTGTATTTGGATTATCTGCTCAGATAGCATCTGCTCAGATGAAATACAGGCAGTAGTAGTCCAGTACATGTTAAATGATGGGATTAATTGCTCTGTATCTCCTTGCTCCTTCCTTCCATGTATTTTTTTCTCCTCTAACCTCGTGAGTTTTCCCTTTCGCAGGGTCACATAATGCCACAGATCTTGTGAAGTGTGCAGCTTCCCCAGCATGCTGATTGCCTTGGCATTTGTCCCTTAGAGTCATAAGGCCCAAAGCTGTGACAGTTCAACAGGCATTTTACTCTGCCATGTTTCCTGGCAACATGGTGGGAGAGAAACTCTGCCAAAACCATCAGTGAAATGAACTGACTTCACAGAGCTGGTTATTTTGGATTTCATTGAAATTAAGGACAGAAGAGACAACCAGAAACTGTTTCATCTGGACCTCCGGTTTATCTCAAAACATTAGATATCTATAGCCCCAATCCGAGAAGCTATTCCCCTAAGAATTGTTGCATGTGATATTTAAATCCCAAGTCCATCTTCTAACCTCAAACAGGTACTAAAGGGCTCAAAAAGAGACACAAGGAGGGGCAAACGGAAGGTGACCGTGACCTCCCTGAAACCCTTTACTGCTTTCCTCCTCATGCAGCCAAGCATGTGCTATTCACAATGAGTGCTCCATGGGCTCGTATACAATCTTGTTCTCACCTTCCCACCAGGGCTATATTGAAACAACTCCTGGCCTGTGCTAATGACTGGACTTTTCTGTCTCAGGTGCAGGACTTTGCACTTCTCCTCATTTTACTTTAGGAGTTTTCTGTTGGCCCTGTCCTCACGTTTATCCAGTTCCCTCCGAACTGAACCTCTGCTACTCAACTTTTCTCTGACTTCCCTTCATTTACTATAATTGTCAAATTCCCTGAAGGTATGTTCTGCCTCATTGTCTCATTATGGAGTAGCAAACATTGCAGCTATGTTGATAGCACAAAAGGTAAGGGATGAACAGAGGACTTCAGATTCAGAGATTACCATGCCAGGAAGATACATACCACAATGTTCAGCCAGATCTTCTTCCCTCTCTGCACACAGGCTGTGAGCCATCTCCTGTCTTTTTTTACAGATAGGCCAGTGTGAATAAGTCATTCCAATATTTAATCATTCTCACTGCTAGGAAATTCTAACTCATTTAAGTTTGTTTAGGAAAATTTTTTTCTACCCTTTTGCAACTGTTTCAGATTTCAGTCTAAAGCCTTTCTACAGTATTACATGAATTGGTACGGGAGAGCAACTTCAGATACAGACTTTTAAGATTTTTTTTCCCCCACTTTTTTGAGATTGATATTTGAAAATTTCTATTGCTCTGAAGATGGGAAGGAATTATTGAAAAGGCTGCAAATGTTTCACACTTTATTTGTAATTTTTGAAATTCTATATTTAAAAAAAATTACTTTTACATTCCACTGTGTATCATGTAGACCACACTTACACATCAAGAAACTGTTTTCCAAGTGCGCTTTACAGACCTATATGAATTTCAAACAGTGATAATTGTGCACAATGAAGTTGCCTGAGTCTGGTACACATGAGAGATGGCAGATGTGAAATCTTTGGGAATTGTTTCAATAAGTTAAGTTAATGAGTTCTCAGCCTACTCTAGACTTCATGTATTCCTTCTCAAAAGCTCTTGGTTTCAGAGTTGTGGAGCATGGCGTGGTGCTAATAAACACCAACTCAATATTGCTCTCTCTTCCTACAAAGAAATCTGTTTGTAGTGAGTTTAAAAACCACAGTAGTGGAGATTTGCTTGCATACCAACTTAAGAAACAGAAATTATGACCTGTTTGGGTTACTGCTGTTAAGTGCTTGGTTTCTCTTTCTTCCCATATTTATTTTCCATGTATTTCCACTACATCTGGAATTGGCACTAATCTTTGATGAGAAAGTCAGAAAAGTGAGAAGGTAGGAATGGTAAAACACTGCAATATAGATTTCCCATATATGTTCCAGCTGCTCTGTACTTCTCCAGTGACACACAGCAGCCTTAAATTAGTTAATCTAGTTTTATAGCTGTCTTGTATCACTTGGGTAATATAAAGCCACTGGAGAATATTGGTGAATCTGGTTCTGTGAGTGTGCTTTTGGACAGGTTTGACTTTTATTTTTACCTGTGTAAGTCAGCAAAAATAATTTCTTTGACATCAGTGGAATAGTACCTTGTACATGCATGAGGAAGCTAGAGCATACTTCTGGAAAAAAAATTTATATTGGTAGCTTTAGAATGAGATTTTAGAGCTCTGCATGCAGTTCCTCATTATCACAACTTTTTTTGCAAGGACTTCTGCAAGACATCATTTTCCTGATCATGACATATAAAATGACTAGGGAATTTTTTTCTTTCATCCTTTGTATGTCACATTTACTTGCATTAAATACAGACATATAACAACTGCTTCCTGCACGTCTCTGAAAAGCACCCAGTACAAAACAGCCCTAATTGGTGATGAATTTGTAAAGCAAAAGTTTAACTTTACTTAATTCATGCCTAATGATGTTTTAGATGAGACACAGAAAAGTTCACATGCAGCTTGTCTTTTTCCTGGTTACTGCTTTAAACAATTTGACTAGAGCTGTTCTTCTTTCCTCCAGCATTTTGGTAGCATTTTCTATTCTACCAGCCAAAGAAACTGAACCTCTGATAGAATCCTGGAACTGCGCAACACCTGGCTTTTTTGCCAAAATATTTTCAAGGTGTTGCACGGTGGTGAAAAGTAAATTTTGAAAATTGTTTTTCCCCTCACTGCTGAAACTCATCCATTACCAACAAAAACATTGCTCATTACCAACAAAAACATTGCTCATGTCTCAGGCACTCTTTGCCTTACAGAGTATTTTATGAAGAAAAAAAAGCAGGAGGCAACACTCTGCATAATTCCTCACAGTCCCCTGCCAGCATCTACCTCATCAGTGCAGTTAAGTCTGAGAGGTATTGTTAAATCCTTATTTCATCCTTTTGAGGCTTGGATCCAATTTAGTCTCCCTTTGCATATGCTTCCAGGTCCACTGGGATTGCTTTAGCATCAATTTAAAAAAAAAAAAAAAAGAAAAAAAAAGGGAAAATAACAAGAGGCAGAAAAAAAACCCCTAAAGCCCCTTATTAATGTGGGAGGTCTCGACTTCTCCAGAAGGGCTTTGAGATGTTGAACGATGTTGAGCAAGCTCATTTGGACACAAATTTTGGCAGTTTGCCATCACTAAAGGACAACATGAGCTCCTGAGCTGGGTACACTCTGTAAGTGTTTGAGAAGAGATGGTTGTGAATAGGCAGTGTCAGTTCAAACCTACGTGTACTGTAGAACAACAAGATGCTTTCTCCTCCCTGTCCTGTTTGGGTATGCCCGTGTTTGTGAGCAAAGGTGGACAGCTACCTTGGTCTCTCATCTGTTTAGACAGTGCCGCTCTTGCTGGCCAGGTGGGCAGATATTTCTTTCCAAAATTTCCAGTTACATTATATGCCTTTAGCCAGGTATGAGTCTAAGATTTTTACATAATAATTCTATTCATTTGTCGTCACCTCCTCTGAAACTAGTCATTTAAGAATCACATTTTTGATTGATTGCACCAACTCTGCTTGCCTAGTTCTCTTTTTTGAAATGTTCCACCTTGTTCAGTTGTTTATTCCCAAGCCACCTATGAACTGACTCACCTGTTGCATGCTGAAAAGTCTGAGTTGATGATGAATACCAGTTCTGTAAAGCTGTACAGAAGAGGCAAATTACATGGCCATTATAAGTCAGTTGCATGAAAATCCTTGGGTAAACATCATGTAAGTCAATGAACAGAGCTCCAAGTTGGCACATTTTCCTTTTAGGTAATGGATAACCCTGCATACAACTACTAGAGTGTTCCCTCTGAACTAATAATGAGGAGGAAGCAAAGATCATATTTGGATTTAGTACAGCCAAGTGTGAGGGCAAGAGTTTTATTAAAGGAGTTCAAACAAAAGGGCAGGCATGACCAAGATGTTATGCCTAAGGATTTAAATTTAGTTTCCTGTATAAGTATGCAATGTCTGCCAAGAGACAAATTGTTTCCAGGGTAACACTTGAAAAGAGTGATCGTATATCCCTTAGAGTCAGGCTGTTGAACATTCGTAGAACAGGACGCCACCAGGACTTGTGTGCTTCAAGTTTTATGCAGGAACTGTGCTAAGTAAGGTTGTACTGGAGGGAATGTTATTCACAGTACTTCTTCTTTCTCCTGTCATTTTCTAAGAGAAAGGCCACCAGCAAAGGATTTCCACCTAGAAGTGTCTTGCTGTTTATACCGCTCAGTGAAAATGCAAATGACTGTACACGAGCACTTGAGGCTTGAATATTCAGGGGTGTCTGATGGAATTAGGTATTCAATTCCCATTCAACTGTATTAGAATTTGCACACTTTCTGTCCAAGGCTTTTTGGAAATCCCAGAGTAGCATTAACAGTCAATTGCACTGTGAAATGGCTGAAAGACTGATTATTTGGAGTATCTGACTAATAATCACTAAAGTTATGCTTAGGATAAAAGGAGTCCCTTATTGATTTCCTATATGACAACAAGTACAATAAACATCATATTATCACATTAGTTTTGAAACTAATGTGGACACCTTAAACTGAAGGGGGGGGCTCAGAGCAGTCCTGGTGGTGACAAGTTGCATTTCTAGTACATCCTGCTCTTCAACGTTGAAAATACTGTACTGACAGTTTCATGTTCACTTTCTGGAAACTGGAAAATAAATACTAAAATAGCTTTGCACTCAAGATATATACTACTTTTTATCTGGGGTCAGATTTGAGGTAGTCGAGATATTTCCTGATCTTTTTTCTTTTTTTTTGATACTTTAAAAAAAATAAGGAATTTGAAGTCACTTTATGTTGACTTGATTAGAGAGATTATTTTTTCAGTTTTTTAGTGAACCTCAAAGTTACATGTATTTAATTTAATTAAATGATTTGCTCATGCCTATCTCCTTTTCTTTTTTAACTAAAGCCACTTATCAAAATGAAACATAATTTTGACTAAAAACCTTTCATTCTGAAAATATCAAAATTAAGTCTTTAGAGTTAAAACCCAAAACAATACATTCTCCAGAATCAGCAACAATTAGGAAATATTTTGAGTTATCAAATTTGTATTTTCTTGGCAAAAAGGAAAAAAAAAGTGATATTCTATTTTGTTGACCTGGAAGTAGTTAGAAAATGGCACACTCTGAGTGAAAAAAATAGAATATAAAAAAGGAGAGTGCCAGGGCCTTGGACTGTGTTGCAGATATCCTGGTGTAAATGCACCAATATCAAATTTCAGGGTTGCATTTTTTTTCCTGAAAATGCAGAATCATATCACTCTTGGGTGTCTGGAAGACCAGTGTGCAGTTTTTGAATGTCAGCTCGTCCTTTCCTGCTCAGTGAAGTATACTTATTTCTCCATTCCGAGGTTGATTTAGATTTTATTGAGAGAAGCTTTTAAACTAAAGCTAAAAAGTTTGGCTTCCTTCTAGTCCAAGCTGAAATACCCAATATCATGTTTTCATGTAAATACTGAGATAACTTCTGCTCTGGAGAGCAAAAGTGTTTAAAGGACATAGTTGGCTTAGAAAAACTCCTTTCTCAGGCATTAGATTGAGAGACTGGGATGTGGGGGAAGGAGGGTTTGATTGTTTGTAGTTTTACGTCAGGAAGTCTAGCAGAAGCCACTGCAACATCTCATAAAACATTGTGCAGCTGTGTGCAGACCTCAGGGTGCACAGATGCGTATGTATTATATTTCCTTGGAAGGGGCACAAGCTGAACTTTTAGATTTTGACACCCGACGGCATCCAGCAAAGGTGAGGTCTGCTACTTGTGCTTTAGGTTTTAAAATTAAAACCGTGTGTGTTGTAGTGCTCACATGACATGTATAAATGTATAAATGAGGGCCATTAAGTAAATGCGTTTACACATCATTTAAATGAAACAACACACCTAACCAGATGGATTCCTAAAATGAGTAATTGTGTACTGTTATTTCCATAACTATTGGCCTTCCTGGTATACCCTCACTTCTCTGGTATGTCCACCACTTTGATTTCAGCTTCCAGGTTAGGGGCCAAGACCTTGTTTCTCTTTGTTTTTTTGTGAAGATCTTGGCAATATTATGTGCAACCAGGAGTGGGATTTTTCTCACCCAAGTTTAGCCATCAAATACACAGGCATATTGTTTACACTTGTTTTTTGGGCATCCTCATTAGCCAAGGGAAAGAAAAAAGGTTTTTCAGAGGTCAGTTTTACCCAACCAAAGATAGGACACAGATCCACATAGTACTCTAGATGTGCCTGTCCCTAATTGTTTATGATAAAGAGGATCTAGACAACTAATGTGGACAAAGTGCCAACTTTTTCATGTAGGAAGACAGATAAAAACAAGCTTATAAAATAATAGCAAAGAACTAAAAGGCACACAGAAAGATAGAAAAGGGACAACATTCAGGAACTTTTAGGAGATACTGAAAGCTGTTACCACATCTCTGCATATAGCAATTTCCATAGCATTTTCAACTTTCCATGAGAAAGTCTGTCAACAGTGCTGCATCTTATTATGGTTTCCACGATGGTTGCCCAATTTAAAATAGGAAAACCAGGTCTCAAATCTTGACATGCATGTAGGAGGATTCTAGAAGCCAAAATCTAGCTACATCTGCAACAGCTGGATAAAACTATCAAACAAAAATAGAATATTAACTGATCTACAATCCCTCTTTCAAGGCAGACCTAAAGCATGCTAGTAGTGTGCAGTATAAACTCTGTTTTCTAGTTTTTGTTGTCTTTGCTCTTGAAAATTGGCTAAGTATCTCATGCAAATATCATCCTCCACCCAGATAATTTCAGCCTATATGAAGTTGTCAAAACAAATCTTTGTTTCTGTTATGTCAATTTTCATTCTTTTTTTCCCTCCACAGATTGTAAGAAAATAACAATAATAATAATAATGCCAATTTTTCTTGCAGGGTTTTTATTTTTCCCTTGGATTTCAAAGTGTTTTACAAAGGTCAATATCATTATTCCTCATTTTTCATATGTGGAAATTGAAACATTTAGCAGTGAAGTGGCATCCAAACATAGAACCTAAATTTTAGTTTCCAGTTCAAAACAGAAGTTGATGTTCTTTCAGTACCATTTCCAGCAGCCACAGTGGTTCTTAAGGAGTCCCGATGTGCTGGTAGTGGTACATTTAGGAGTTCTGGCACAAAGAAAAAGAATTCAGCAAGTGTCATTCATTATTGTGACCCATTTTGCTGTCATAGCCCTTGCTCTTTGACACTTGAGTATTCCAGACAGCTGCACAGCAAAGTGTTGCAACTTCTGGACTGTTCATCAGTTGGTTTTCTATGATGATAAAGTGAAAGCTGAATAATTGTGATAGTACAGGATATGTGTTCACGTGTACATGCAATGTGCGTAACATAGGTATATAACCATGTGCTATGTGCAGTTGTTTGGCTGTGGTCTGAACTGCATCTGTTAGCAATGAAAAATATGTGTTTTCTCACAAAGATAAAATTCTGGGCCACTTAAAGGTGAATATTTTCATCAGATCTCTCCCCATCCTGTAATTTATAGTCAGTGGAACTAGTGTGTAGGGCTCTAAGAGCAGAAAAAAAGATAGAAAATAATCATGAAGGGAGAAGTTTATAATGTTTGCCAGATGAAAATCCAAAGTTTACATGCTCGGAATTTAGACTGGTGATCCCTCTTGCCTTTTTCAACAACACAAGAAGGAAGAAGATAATAAGCTTATGTATTGAAGGGTAAGTAGTCAGCAGTGTAATGGGTCATACTTCTATTAAAGTGAGTGGACAAGATTTTATAATTAATGGCTAACTTTGTGCACATCCTACATATGTGCTGTGGGATTCAGCAAGGAGACTGGGTCATGGGAGGGATGGGAAGGGTTGGAAAGTATGTCAGAAGACATGTGAGGAGCTAAGACAAGGTAGCAAAATAATACCAACCAGTCATCAATCTGTGAAAAGTGAAAAGTCTTAAATGAAGGATCCTTTCTAGGCTTTAAATATGCCATATATAATAAGCCACTTTGTACTTCCTGTTTATGTTGTGTCTATTTTATGACCTCAGGAAGGTAAGTCAGTCAATGTAAAAATGGAAATGCTCTGCTGGAAATTTTTCTACTCTTTCCATGGGATATGAATCCTGAAATATTAATTTCTTCTACCTTTTATTCCTATTAGGGTTGCAGAGCATTTACAGCTCTTGGAGACACTTCTCAGGACACTCTGGCTATATCCATACTAGCAAGACCACAGACTGTTCTCTGGCTCTGAGGTCAGTGGCATAAAGAGTTGTTAAAGTTCTTCAATCTGCAGAGGTTTCAGAGGACCACAACCACCCTGCCTCTGGGGAATCATCCCTGGCCCATGCATCCCATTCATGCTTCCAAACAGTGCTCAGGAACCGTTTATGGAAGGGCCAGTTGTAGACACTTTTATTTGCTTAATAGATGTATTCTGTTTTGCTCTATTGTCTTTACTGCAAATATTCACACACACTCAGTCCTCCAAGCAGGATGAAAGAGTAGTGAAAAAATGTCTATTTAGAGAAACTACCCGTTTTTGTTCATGCTAGTGAGATAATGATGATGGTAACACGGTTATTTTCAAAATCGTCCAGCTGTATCTTGTCTGTACAATATTAATCTAAAGGAGGTGATCAGTTCTCTTTCTTTGCACGTCTTCTGTGCCTTTAGGTTTAGATCTGGAGACTTAGAAGCTCTATATCCAGTGCAGAATTTTCTCTAATGATTTATCTAGGTTGACTCTCTAATACGATGTTTCTCCTCATTTATGAATTGAGCAGCTTTTTTTCAAATACAACACTAATAACGGAGGGACAATGTTGAATTTTCAGAATCTGAATTTTAGAGATCAAGATAAGCAAAACAGATTGTTTTCATTAAATAATGATTGCTAATTGTGCAGTCTTCCAATTTTGTTTTGTTTTGTTTTGTTGGTGGTGGGGTTTTTTGTTTTGTTTTTTGTTTTTTTTTCCTGGACCTATCTGATGAACAATTAAGCCAGTTTCTTTTGAAATTGGTGGAAGAATTTACACTGATTTGGTTGCATTTTATATAAATCTCTATTATCAGTCTTTCCAGTACATGCTAAAAGGTAAAAATAATGACAGAGTCTGAAAGACAAAAGTACCCAATCTTCATGCAGACACAGGAGCTTCTGAATCATTGCCTGAGTCTGACTGGAACTCTGACCTGAAGTGCACAAAGCTTGAAGGTTTTACATCCAAAGCATCTGTACTCATAGCGCCTTCTGGAGCTCTTCCAGAAGTGTCCAGAACTTCCTCTTGTCCCAGGACATATTGCCTTCCTCTTTTGGCAGCAGCCCACGAAAATATGCAGGTAGAAACAAAACAGAAAGTTTCTAGCCCACGGCATGTTATGTTAAGAGAATCTATTGTATTGACATATGGGTAACTAGAGATGAATGAACTAGTTCAGTCCAAATAACAACCAGCCCCAACCTTTGCCCACTCAAAAAGTGACCCTAACCCAAATCTTTTTCCAATTTGGATTGGTTCATAGAGATCAGCTGTCAGGTCTGTCAGCTGGTAGCCAGACATCAGAGCAGACATAACTAATTAGGATATAGTCCCTCATCTAGAGATTAAATATATTTTTTGTGCTCCTTGCGTGTTCCTGCAGTTTCAACTTGCATTAAAACCTCCTGGACTGAAAGCAACATCTTCAGAATCAGAGCAGGTGGGAAAATAGCTTTTTCCCAGAGAAACCTATGGGAGTTGAATTTGTCTTAAGTGGATGTTTTCTCCCTCAAAAAAGTTCAGTCTGTAAAGTTACTGACAACCCATCAGAGAATATCTGACTGAGTTTCAGAGCAATTTGTTCATCAGCTCTTTCAGTCAAACTTAGCCTACCTATTACCAAAATTTTTCCAACAATCATATTATTTTTTCACTCATGCCATGAGCATAAATATTAGATGCTCAGATGCTCTAAATTATGCACAAATTGTAACTTTTGTGATGTGCAGTGTATTCCTGTGGCTAGAATTCATGAGATCACCATGAAATAGGAACAGCCCACATGACTGAGAAAACTGAGCAGATGACTTTGGGCCTTTGCTAAACAGCTTGCTGACTGCAAGAGGTGGAGTAGAAAGCTTCCATACCTGTCTGAAAATAAATGTTGGTGCTGATGTCACATGTTCTTCTGCATGTGTTATAACTGAGGCTTTTAAGGGACACTACCATTTTTTATTTTATGACCAAATTTCAGTCTGGTTTCACAGTGGTCAGACAGTGTGCTAATGTATTTGAGTCAGAGTATATTCACCATGTAGTTTGTTGCCAGGAGTAACCAGAATCTGAAGAAAAGTTAATATAGTGAAGGTCAGGATCTCATTTTCAAAACCAGGATTAAATATGCTTCTGGCTAAAGAGACCAGAAGGCAACTTTTTGATAGGGAGTATATAAACTCACATGTTCCATATGTGTCAGCCAATGATCGAAAGAACCCCATAAATACAGCATTTCAGAGAAACTAAGCATCACATACTCTATTTCTCTTCAATACGGTTGGTCATCCTGAAAAACAGATTTAATTACATTTTATGTATGTATGGCCAGAAAGTATTTAGCCATTCTGCATTCAATGAGGTATCTTTGTACTGTCTGAGTAGGATGGTACTGTTAGTTGTCTGCACAACCTTTTTTTTTAATGCCAAACTGTGGACTGATTATGTGCAAATGACAGTTTTAAATAACTGAAACAGGAAATATATTTCCACAATCTATGTGTCAAAGCCTTAAGACAACTGGAATGGATTTCTAGAAACTCTGCTTTCTGACAACCCATGCCTATTTCTTTATTTTTTCGTGCAAATCCAGCTCAAACTTCCTCTTGCTGAGTCAGTCATTGTTTGTAAAAGAAATGGCCTGCTGTCTAATCTCACTCCTTAAGTATTCAATGGCATAATAGTCAGGATTTACTTGGCACCATGAAACTCAAAAACATCTGTACCAGAAGGCACAGCAGCCACAAGAGCTGAATGGGTGCAATTTTCACTGTCATTTTAAACACTTTCTACATTTTATATGATTAACAATTCTTAGGAGCATCTTCTAAAGGTTTTCTCCCAACTTTGAAAAGTAAAAGTTGAGACCGATTTCATCTGCTTCAGCCATATACTCAGATATGTACATTCCAAAGCATGCATGCTTTTGTGGACACCTTACTTGCTGCAAAAAAAACCTCTTCCTGGATCAAGAATGGGATCTATTTGCAAGATAGTACCCCATCTGATCTATAGGGAAACAGAAGATGTCACACCAAATGTGTATTTTCACTCACTTTATGTATTTAACTGGAGATAATACGAAAGCGTTGACGTCCCCGCACAAATATTTTGCTCTTTCTGTGACTGTTGGGTACACATGGTATCACACTAGAATGATGAACTCCATAGATCTGACCTCTAGTCCACTAGGTCAGTGGAACTTCCCTGATGTTACCTATACTGGACATTTGTCCTTGGAAGGAAAAGATTGCATAAGCAAAACCAGAAATACATATGACTGTTTTTTGTGTGCAGCATACCTTGTCTATTTCTTTGCTTATTTTTAAGAATAGAAAAGACTTGATATTTTCCAGGCATTGTGACTGCTCTTCATCTAAGAATCTCAAAGCATTTTAGAAAGATTAAAATTAACCCTCACTCTATATGTATATGCTACGTAAGTTTTATTGCAGACAGTTTACAATACGGTCATTTAGCACATACAAAGAATCAGTTATGAGATGGAAAGCTGAAGCGGAGTCCAGTTATCCAATTTCCTAATCTTGTCACTAGAAATCTCTAACTAAAATGCAGGCAATTTTTGTGGATAGGGTTAAAGCTACCAGGCCTTCACAGAAAATCTCAGTGCTTGTCAGCAGATACTATATTGTGGAGCCATTAGTGGAGACCACTAATAATATTATTGATTCTGTAAAACCATATCAGAGCATTGGAGCTAAACCTCTGGATTGTTCACGTTGCCAGGTTGATAAAGGAATCCTTGCTACCAGACTGATAAGTCCCACACACTTTATACTGAAAAGCTTTCTTTTGGCATGTGTTAATGCAATCACAATCCACTCTAAGGAAAGCTGGAATTTGATGCATAGTCATGCAGTATATGGTCAACTAGCTTAAAGCCGCTCTGTGATGCCTGCACAAAGGGTGGACATTTGAGTTGGCATAATATTCCTTAGGACCAGTGAAAGAGGATTTGAATCAGTTTTATTCACATTTTGTTATTAGTATTCAGGAAAATTGACAATATAATGAAATAAAGGATAAGACAACCTTACCATGAAGATCTTAAAGTCCAGGGGCAAGTTATATAATTCTTATTACAGCACAATGCTGATTGTGTTTGGTACAACTGTTGAATTATTAGCCTTGGTCTGAGAAGCATAAAACTGTGAATGGGCAGTGTGACATTTCCATTTAACCCGCTACAACAGACTTAGTGAAGTAGAGTTGATGGCTGAAGCAAAATAAGATGTGGACTACTATGTTAAAATGATGTGAAGCAAAGGTCATTTCAAAGTTAACAGATTTTCAAGGCCAGAGGTAGCACTGTAAACATCTAACTCTTATTTCCTGCATAACACAAGCCAGCATTCTGCAGATTAATTCATGCTGTGGAAGGAATATTTCTCCCTTTTTCAAAGTCAAGAATACTGAGCTCAAAAAGCCTGTGTCAAACTAGACATGGAGGTGATGGTTTCGAGCTCATCCGTTTCCTGGAGATCCTGCACAAGAAAAGGTACAGAAATCAATTATATCTTTTCAAGTCTTCTTCCTCAATTGTCTTATTATAGCAGTGTTTATGATCTGGCCTATATTTATTGCATTCTTCACTAGCATAGGCCCTGCATTCCTCACTTGATGTTTGCCATGTGTTGGGTATTACTTGAAATACATAGTTCTGGTTTCCTTTCTCCACAGTCACCGGACAATTAACTGATACAATATAGGCAGTTTTTGAAATTTCATTTCAAGCCATCAATTATAAAGCTAACATATTGCTAGAGTTTTGGTACCAGTAAGATATCAGTAAAGAAAAGAAAGGGGCAATAAACTACCAAACTTACCCTGAAATTCAACAAGATTAGTAAAATGACATTAGCTGTAACCTGCATTCCTTTTTCTATCCTTTTCTCTACATATATACATATATGTTGTCTTGTGTGTGTATGTGCATATATATGGATTCTTGCATCTGATGTAGAACATAAAGAATTGGGTTGATTTTTTTTTCTAGATGTGAGATGAGCAGAGCCAAGTTTTACTAGTTTGGTTTTGTGTGTCCAGGTTTTTCCTCTGGCCATTATTTCTCAGCACCTGTACTTCCACTGCTTCTTGTCTCCTGTAGGAAAGCAGGTCTGTTCAGTATCGGAGCAGGTAAAGTGAAGTCTGTGTCTGAAGCCACTGCTTTCTATTTGTACAAGCAATAGGTACAAAGTGGACATTAAACAGGCATCCTGCTGTGTACCTGATCAGTGTCTGTTTCATGTCTATGTTTTGGTATATTTATTTTATACCTGCTCCAGGAGCTGTTTCTCTCTCTTTCTCTTTTTTAATTCTCCTCCTTTCTCAAACACACACTTTTTTTTTTTTCTTTTCCTTAAAAAAAAACAATGAGGGATTAATTTGATAGATCATGACTTCCTGGTCATCCTGTGAGTGCTTTGGTCTGGGAAAATGTAAAACAAGCCTGTATTTCAGAGCCAGTGAAATTTAGATGCCATCCCAACTAATGTGTGAGCACATCTAAAAACTGAAAAATGAGGTTGAAGTGAGGGTATCAGAGATGTTACATACCCAGCTTTTGTACAAGGGGATCTTTATGAGTAGGACATTTAGGAACAAGAAAAGCTTTTCTTCTGTCTGTTTTTATTTTGTCACTTGTTGAAAGGCTTTCTATCAAAAATACAACTATTCAGGCTGTGGTGAGTAGAATCACAGGTTTTTTCCATGCTGAATGGGTGAATACTAAACTCATGAAAGCACACTGGTCTACTTGCCTTTCCTCTTCTTTGCCCCATGAATCTTTCATGCAAAGTCGACCTGGAAGTGAGGCATCTCTTACTCAGAATACTTCACAGGTGCTGGTCAATGAACTCAGCTAGAGTGGAACTGGCGGGCTCCCACCAGTTTTATCCAAGGTGGGTGTAGATCCCGGATTCAGGATCCTGTAGATCTGAATCCAGGATCCACAATTCAGGATTGTGGATCCTGGATTCTCCTTTGCTTGGACAGGTCTGGGCTGGGTTAGAAGCTCCACTGGTGGGAACTAGCTGTTGTCAGTGTTATGTCGAAGAGCCTCTGCCAGCCTTAACAAAGCAGCCTCTTCATGGGACTGAGTCAGAGACAGTCAGTCCCTGCAGCCTCAGTGGCATTGCGTTCTGCCCCGTGAGCTAGTTCTGTCCAGAGGACACAACAGAAACTTTCCAAACAGAACCCAAGCATTTCATTAAGGGGACTGAGTTTGTTCATCTGAGCAGACACATCTAAAACTTCTTTTGTAGATTGGACTCAGTTTCTCCAGTCTGGGCACATGATTTGAACTCAAATTTAAGGTTCTTAATGAAGCAGTTTGCATAAAATAAGTGACTCATTTCTCTGTGTAATTAAGGAAGAGAGGTGGGTGCCTTTGGAGACCCATGGATGGTGATTTTCTTTGCCTAATTCAACTGATATGCATTGATGAACATAGTAGGGAAAGTGCAGACTACAGCTGGGCAAGATTATTTGCTAATATTTTTCATCTTGCAACTTGTGACTTCTCTGTTGTGATCACAAAAAAGTCCCTTGCATGCTCTGTGTTCTGTTGAAATATTCCCAAGAGTAGCAACAGTTCTAAATATGTCTTTTTTAATTATATTGTCACCTTTGTACTGGATACTAGGCTGAATCAATCAAAATGTTCCATGTTTGCTTCCAAGCACAGATTTCAGTTGTTACTGATTTGTACTGGATTTAATCAGTGACCTAGGAACTTTACCAACAAGCTCCTCAGCTATTCCAGCTAGATCTGGTTTTAGACAAGTTTTATTAATACTAATTGGGGATACCATTTAAGTATCCAGATAGGATGCTAATTAAAAAGGCATTGTGTTGGCTGATCTTACAGTAATTTTTATGATTTCTGACTCAGATTCCATTTCTCTCAGATTGTCACTTAAAATATTTCAAGATCCTCTGCAGTATGTCAGATCCATATATGACTATGAAATTGTTCCAATGCATACAAGAAGTTGGGGAAAAAATCCAACTGCATTCCAGTACTTCAGAAAGTTCCAAATTTCGATTAATTTGAATATAGGCATTACTCTCACAAGAGATAAATTTTGTTTCAAAAATGTTTATTGCCATAACATTAATTAGATTCTGGAAGAAGAATTTTTGTTTCTAATAAATGTATATATGTATATATATATAATTATTCATGTATGTTAAAAAAGGAGTACAAATTTTATAATTTTTTTAATCACAAATTAAGCCCACACTTTAGAGATGAAGAAAATATTTTCTGTTAGCATAATCAGATTATCAGTTCACAATATGCTCACAGAAAATAAAGATGAGATGTATTGATTTTCAATTTACAGATCATTGTAAAACAAAACTCAATATCTATGATTGAGAGGAATAAGAAAAAAGGACCAGATTCTTTCATGCATTGCTTGCATGTAATCCCACTGACATCAAGATGTGTGGGCATGAATAACTGGGGAACAGTTTGACCCAAGATGTGGAAACTATTTGATATAAAATGCTGAGTTAATTTAAATCTTCTGGGATATGAACACTATCTTGTGGAAAGAAAAGTGGCTGTAGGATTATAAACAAAAGCAGAAGATTAAAATATTAAAGTATATATTTGTGGGAAGGTCTTTTCCTAGTAAGGTACTTCAGGGGTCCACATTCAGTATGGTTTTATTTGACATTTTCACTAATGATCTAGAAGAAGTAAGTCATTCATTAATGAAAGTCCCCTATGATGAATGAGAGGGTGGAGTTGCAAAAGGTGATGAAAGACAGATAATACAAAGGAACCTGGATACAAATCCAAGGCTCCTGTTGACTTCAATGTTTTGGAGCAGAGATATTAGAGAGATGGACAGGAAGAATGACAAAATAAGATTCATCTTGGAAAACATACAAAGGTATCACATGAAAATTTATCTTAGACCTAATAATCAAAGGGAGCCAGAATCACAGAGACCAGTTTTATGAGTGAGTTTGCAGTGCATTAGAGCAAGGAAAATTATATGAATACAATTTGAGATTTATATGCCATTTTCTTGTGCTGAGGGTAAAAACTGTGCAATATTACTAGGAAAGGTAACAAGGGAACCAAGGACTACTTTACAAGAGATGAAAAATGTGCATATGTAAGAAACAGTGATTGTCACCCCTATACCAACGAGATATTGAGGAATAGGTACTTACCATAGCTTTACAGCATCCTGGGCTGCATCAGCAGTGGGGCCATCAGGCTGAGAGAAGGGGATCCTGCCGCTCTACTCTGTGTTTGTGAGACCCCACCTGGATTATTGCATCCAGCTGAGGGGGCAGTGAAGATGATCAGAGGGATCAAAAACTTCTCCCATGGAGACAGGCTGAGAGAGCTAAGGCTGTTCTGCCTGGAGAAGGCTCCTGGGAGACCTTTTAGTGCCTTCTAGTAACTAAAGGGGTTTTTTTAAGAAGGAAGGGATGGGATTTTTTACAAGAGCAGATTGTGAGAGAAAAGGGGCAATGATTTTAAACTGAAAGAGGGCTGATTTAGGTTAGATGTTAGAAGAAATTCTTTACTGTGAGGTTGATGAGGCACTGGATCAGTTGCCCGGAGAAGTTGTGGATGCCCCATCCCTGCAAGTGTTCAAAGCCAGGTTGGATGGGGCCTTGAGTAACCTTGTGTAGTAAGTGGCATCCCTGCCCTTGGCAGGGAAGTTGGAACTGGATGATCTTTAATGTCTCATTCAACCCAAATTATTTTATGACTCATTGATTCTATAAGATATATCCCACACTGAAGCAAGAACAAACAGGTTCCAAAAATACCTTGAAAATTATTCCTGTGTTGAAACTAGCTGTTCTCTGAGGTGGCAACAAAGTTCCTCAAACCCCTATCAGGCTAAAATATTCAATGATATTGGACTCTAATTGTAAGAATGCTATTAGAAAGATATTATTTTTTAAATAATTTGAACTATTATTTTAAATAGATATATCACATCTATTTCTGTATTTTCAATAATATGGCCACACTGATAAAAATTTTCTAGAGATTAATGATTTTAATGATACTTGGTCAAAATTGTCAGTGGAGGAGTATTACTCAGGTATATTTACAAGTGCCATAATCATTTTATCACAGGAGATGGAGTTAGACATGTTAGGCCAGATTTTCAAAGTGCATAAATAATACTAAAATTTTATAAATCTTACTAGATGCTTTTGGTAGTTGACCCTCAATGACTATCTCAAACTCACACAAGAAATTAATGATAGGAAAACAGAGGAAATGAATAACATGAATAAAACTCTACGACTTTATAAGGTCATTATAAGTATTAAAGATCTCTAAGCAAGCTTTTACCAGGCAGGTGCACCCTTCCACTGCTGTAGACCAGCACCGATCCACTAAATAAAAACTTGAAAATCTGACAGATCTTCCTGGTTACCTACTCAGGTTGTACCTTTATTTATGCTAGGATTCAGAAAAACACTCAAGCATGTGTTTCATTTTAAGCAAATGCTTGAGCGTTTTACTGATCTGGGATGCCAAATTCATGATTTCCTTTTATGCAGACTCAACACTGCATATGACAATGTAAGCACTCTTTTCAAACAAAAAACGCTTGCTATTTCAGTTCAGTTCTGAGCATTGTTCTATATTAGCCAGAAACAAAATAAATCTGGGGGAATAATGTGTCTTGGAAACTTTTTATTCCCTCCAACATCAAGTGGAATTTGTTTTTAAAAAATACAAATATTTTTAAAGGTACAAAGATGTGTGATAGAGATTGGGAAACACAGCTTTAGCCTGATTCCTTTTGTTAATATACCCTTGCAAATAAGAAGCAACTCCAATGGACTTTAACTATTGGGAAACCAAAAGATCAGAATCACAGGACTAGTTCCTTCTTTAAATGAATTTAGATTTTCTGAGATGCTGGCTCAAATTTGCTAAAATCCAGACCCTTTTATATAACTCTGTCACTGTGAAATCATCTAAAAAAATTGTCTAAATCATGCATTCACACCCTTTTAATATCCTTCTTTGCACCAGGATTGTTTCAAGCCCGCTGAGGTGACATCCACATTCTGTGGAAGGCTGACTACAAGTTCCACTCCTTAGCTCTGCATGAGCCAGCATAGGTCACCAGGGATCAAGTAGTGCTGCCCAGGTGGCACTGCTGTGCCCAAAGAAATGGGCTCTGCTTCCCGCCTCTCAACCAAAGGTCTGTCAGGGAAAATCTCTTTCCCTCAAGCTGGAGAATCTCTGCAGCATAGACCACTGATTCCTGAGGCTACACCTGCAGTGCCAACAATATTAGTGCAACAGAGTGCAAAGGACCACTAACAAACACAAATGGGCGTACATTAGTAAAATGAAGTTATTCACCGATGTGGGAAAGCAGATGCTTAGTGATGCTTTTATTGGTCTTTGAAGAGCTTTTTTGCTCAGCCCACTGCAATTGCTAACATGTGGATGCTAGCAGTAATGGAAACACTATTTCACACTGACTGTATGCAGAATCCCAGGCATGCATGCACTGCCTTCTGAGCAAGAACTCATGAAGGAACATAAATGTTACTTTTTTTTTCTTTCTTTTTTTCCCTCATCAGAACTTCTAAATTCCCATTTTGACTGGGAATGTATTACTTAACCAGTCAACCGAAGGAGAAATTATACTGTTGTGGTATAGTCAGAAGTTGTGAGGTATCAGTGATGTAGGAACACTGCAGGTGGCCTTCTTTCTACACCAAATGAGCCAAAAATCCTCAGGAAAAAATGGTATTTATAGAACTGAAGATTGTGCACAGTAATTAATAAGAATCTCTCTCTTACAAGTGAGGAAACATGTCAGAGATGGTGCTATGTTCTTTATGGTTTGTTTGAAGCTAAGTAAATAGTATACAGTAAAAGTTTTCAAATTATTTTAGGGTTTTTTCTTTTTTTTTTTTTTTTCTTTTTATCCGGAGATGTGAGAAAGCAGATTTTTCTCTATTTAAATTACATGTTATGAAACCTGGCTGTGCAAACTCATATTTTCTTGTAATGCTAAGCTGTAATTGGTTAGAATCATCTCATATGTTTTAATTCCTTAAATATTTCTATTTAGAGATCCATCCACAATATTTTAAAATTAAACTTCCATGAATGTTCACTGTACTTGATCAGTGATGTTACCAAAATCAAATTATTCAAAAATATACTTCAAGTGCATGATTTGATGACAAAATGAGAATGATTTTGTGGTTAAATAAGTTTAAGAAAAAAGCCTAACAAGACAGCAAACCCTACTGCCAGTGTTACACTGATGAGGACATCACAGGTGGCTTGATTACCCAGGCAGACAAAAAAAAATTTATTCCATACCTCTGAAGTAAGAATTGGCTCTGTCATACAGTAAGTGATCCTTTACTCTATTTGAATGATCACATATTGTAATGAGCCAGAGCTATAAAAATGTGACTTTCTACTCTACACCCAAATATAGAATTCTTTTCTTTCCAAAGCAAATCAGTTTGGAATGACTGCCTTCTTTCAACTGGCCAAAATGTCAGTGTGCAAGAGGTAAAAAAGCATCTTTCTTACTGAAATAACATTTCCAACACCTGGTGAAAACTGGAGAGCATTTCACAGAAATGAAGTCCAGCTATCTTCTCATTAAAGATCCAACAGTGGTTTTTGTACAGGAAAGGTAGTTTATCCTGATTGTTTTAATAGTCTGTGAGATTACATTCACATTCTCTAAAAGCAAACCTGACTTTTCATCTTGTTTTAGTATTGCTCCTTCTCTACTTTAAATCAAAGCTCTTACATGGTTTTCCTGTTTACTGTTAAAGAGTCATTGCTGTGCACCTCAAGGCCTGAAATTCTGGGACATTAGATTAATAGTAAACCAGCTTTCTAAGAATGAATGCCTTATTCTGCCAGATCAATACAATTCAGTCTGTAAAGCTGAACAGATATTCATATATTAAGTAGTTCATGATTTGTTAAATTATATTTAATTGCTCTGAATAAAACAGTGTAAATCCCTATATGATCAATGTCAAAATATGGAGCCTAATGAATGAAAAACTGCTCTTCTTATGTCTAGCTAAATTCACTGCATTTCTAGTACATGAATAATTATCGCCAGTCTATCTGCATCATATGCACAGAGGATCGTCAGTATATTCTTGCTTAGATTAAATTTTATTCATAGCATATGAGGATTCTTCACCTAACTGAATATTGCTCACAAAGACAGCATAGAGTCTCTGACATGCATTATGATCCTCTTCCCACAGTATTCTGAAAAAGGTTATATACCAATATAATTCTTGAAAGCCCCAGAGGCTGATTTAGGTTTCAGCTAAGAAGTTGTGCTAAGAGTGGTGCCAGAATTGTAGGATTTTGAGATTTTGGAAATATTTCTGATCTTCATTATTTGTTATATATTCACAATGATGGCAAATTACTTTAGAAAATACCATAAATACTTAATACACTGGTGATATTAGCCCATTAATAATGAATACTAGGAGTGGACTTATTTTCCAGATGATTTAGAGTAACCTCTCTGGCAGCCAAACAAACTGGAAAGTGGGTTTTTTTACGTACAGTTCTGTTAATACATAATATGGCTTGCTACATGATTAATCACTTAGTGCTTCTCATTGGGATACATAAAATGTAGTAAAAATAAATAAAACCATAAAACAATTAAGGGTATTTGTACTCACTGATTCGTTCCTGTTTATGAATATACAGTGTTAGTATAAACAGACAGGGGGTCCTCACTTTATCCTTTTATTATTTCCAAATGTTGTTATAAGATTGTAACCCCACTGAAAACAAACAAAACAGCATGTCATGTAAATGTAACTTCAGTCTAACATTGTGTTAGGTCATCTCGGCTTTGAGAAATATGTGGCTTTTTCAACTGTTACTTTTGCTGCAAAGTTCTGTTTGCAAATGTCAAGGATATCACTTTAAAATCAAAACAAGAAAACCTTATGCGCCAAAGCTGCAGCAATGGTATTCACTAAAGAGAGTTAGTTAAATTCTTTGTAAGACCTTTCATTTTATGCATTTATCAGGATATTTCTTTAATGAAGAAAACTTGAATTCGTAAAAAGGTTCTGTGCATAGTCTCATGTAAACTCCCCAAACCAGAAAAATATATTCCCAGTAACATTTTCATTTCAGTTAATATTACACTACCTTTAAAATGTAAGCTTGCATGCCAGTGGTGCTGCGCTTCTTCACTTCCTAATTTACAGAAAACAAGAAACATGTCCATGAAGATAACTGAGAGTGTAGCTGCCAAACATAAAGAAAGCACAACTGTATGGGCAAACATAGCAGGGGCAAGAACCAGCCTGCAGGAAAGTGGCAAGGTAATCACAGAATCATAGAATAGTTAGAGTTGGAAGGGACCTTAAAATTCATCTAGTTCCCATCCCCTTGCCATATGCAGGGATGATTTTCTCTAGATCAGGTTGCTCATGCATGATGCCTCATTAGAGAAGCAAGTCACATCTAATCTGTATGGGTAGAAATCCTGCTACCTCAGAGAGCTGCAATATTGTAAAAGGAGGGCTGAGAGACTTTGTAAAACTGTTAATATTCTTCTGAAAACATAATGTATGGGAGTTTTCTATCAGAAAGTTACAGTGATGGCAAATATAAGAGTATGTCCTGATTTCATATGATGGACTTGTAATAAAGTCTGCCAAGGAAGAACTTTACCTTGTAGCTTGTATTTAAGCCATGGAACTCATTGCTGTATACAAATAGTAGAGATAAATAAAAAGTATAGAGGGGTTTAAAAACTACTTAAAAATCATGGAACAAACAGTTTGGGAAACGCAGCTACAGGCCTTCCTCTCAGTAAACCTCTAAGCTATTGATTGCTGAAAAATGGAATTAAGATGTAACAAAAGAAATATTCCTGCAGGTTAGTCTTATTATACTCCTTCCCTCATTTTCCCCTGCTATCAATAGTGTTCATCCAGGGGTGCAGGCAGGGTGCTGTTTTGCATCTCCCTTGACCAGCATGAACGTCCACGTGTTTAGGTGCGGGGCTGGGCCCAAACATTGGACACAAAATTTGAGGCTGCATTGCCTCATACACTAATCATATGAAGCAGGTCTGGAAGGCAACAACTTTAGAACTCTAACTGTAGCTGTGGCACTTATTTTGTGGACTTTAACCCACAGAAATTTTAAATAAGTTTTAAAGATTTTTTCAAGTTATTGAACTACTAGTTCGGTAATGACCAGGTGATCTACTAAATTAATTTATAAATCTCAGGGCTTGAAGAACAACACATTTCCCTTCTATTATAACAAACACTTAACAGTGGTTGCATAAAACTTGTGTTCATTGTTTAATCTTCATTTTCTTTTGTCAGCTGTATGATGACAAAATGAATAGTTTTTACTACTGATAGCCTTCGATCACAAAATATATTTATTGCTCTATCTATTCAACTCTTAAGATAACTAGTAAAACTGTAATGGCCACACTCACAGGAGAACTTTGTTGCTTGAGGAGATGCACTGTTCACAGTAAGCGTCTCACAATCTGGCATTACTTTTTGAAGATGTTCTCAAAATAGTTTGTTTTGATTGTTATGGGAAAAAAAAGAAAACTACAAATAAAAATCAAAAGGAAATGTGTTTATAGTGTGATTATATTTTCAATATATTTTTCAATCTGCATAGCCCCCTGAGAATTTGTGCTGCAAGATGAGTGTGTGTGGCTCCATGTGTGCTTGCATGTATTGAAGGTGTTTTTCATTTCTACAATGTAATAAGGCCTGAACTGATGCAAGAAGAGGACATTTCGTTCTACAACTGTATGGTACAGGAAGAGTTCAAGAACAACAAAAATAAATTCAAATGCTCTCTGTTCTGTTCAATAATGGTATTTTGCAGGACAGTCAAGTTTCCCACAGAGTAAATACAATCCATATTATGTAAATATGATCCTGTGTACATTCATTTAATTTAACATTACCATCAGAATAGCACATTTCACACGTGGGAATGCATAGCCCAGCAAGGGAGCAAATTAACTGCCCACAAATTGTTTGCTAACGATGAAGTTTTCCAAAAGAAATCTCTGAGGTATATCTTTACCAAGGGCACAGTATTAGAACTCTAATACCACATGTTTCCATTTGAACAGATGGCAGTGAAAGGTTTGGCTGCAATGTGTTATTAGTTAACAGGAAAAGACTTACTGATAGAGATCAAGGGTACTGTTTGAATTTACTTAGATAAATGGTGGTTTGTAATCCATTCATACTTGCAAGTATAATTACTTTAAAATTACTTTTAAGTGGATAGAACCTCAAAAATCTAACGTCTTTTGTGCTTCAGAGATGGTATTTTGCTATTGTAATCATCTCTTTAATGTGTTAAGAGATGCCTTACTTCAGGTGTATCTGCTGTTGAACTGAAACTAATTGTAACATCATTTCTGTAATTTCATTTCTAAAAATTCAGAGGAATCAACACATCTTCTAAATACTATGATTTTAAGAAACAAGCAATCCTTGCTTATTAATGGCACAGTTTGCATTAAGTGACTAAATGCTAAAGCAAAACATATGTTTATGTTATTCTTATTACTTACTTGTGCTTTAATACAGTCTGCTGGGTGCTGGGATTCCTATACCCGGAACAGTGACCCCTGACTGAGAGTCTGAGACTCAGCTGGCACATCAAGAAACACAACCCTTCCCTACTTTCTGCTTGAGTAGAAAGTGTTCAGTACGTAGCAGGTTCATTCCTCAGTCCTCCCTGTCAGATCCATAATGTTTCCCAGTGATGGGCAGGATTGAGTTAAGTGACTTCAGAGCGTCTGAAAGTCCTGTCTGAAGTTAGTGGGACCATTCATATGGACATAGTTAACCATGCATATCAGTGTCTGAAGGACAAGGATGAGGGGTGCTGGGCTAAGCTTGCCATTTCACATTAAAATAGTTGTGGAAAGATGTATTGAGTCAAATTCTTTTGTATTCATTCTATGTGCATAGATTAAGTTTAAAGGAATCTGCAGTTAAATAAGATCAAACAATAATGCAGTATATATGTCAGAGAGGTTGCAATAAACATGTAGTAGAAATGTTGCTGCATTTCAGTTCTGGACAATGGTCTAAACAGCTGAACACACGTAGAGTAGGTGAATGAGACACCTTTTATTCCATGGGAAATTTCCCTTTCTCCATATGCAATTTCTTGTGTTTTTTGTTGGTTTTTTTAAAGATTGAGATTTGAGAACGCTATTTTTTTAATTTCATTCAAGATGAAAGTTATTGCAATCATCTAAATGTGTTCAAACAGAAGTAGAGTGTTTTAAAAAACAATAATATATAAAAGTAACCTATTCTTTTTTCGACATGCCAGGTTTTACTACTATAACAAAGCAGAAATCCTGTTGACATTTAATGCTAGATATACAAATATACTTATCTCTGATATGGGGAACTTCTGTTACTTTCAGGAAAAAAACATTAAAACATGTTTATATAATATTTAGGACATTTTACTTAATTATAGTTATTATGTAAAATACTTTTTTGGTCTAACCGAACCCTATTAATGTTTCTGCTTTTTTTTTTTTCCTTGAAGATGATTTTCTTTGGACAGAAAAACAAAATATGAAAATATAACTCCAATACTAGGAGAAGTGCTTGTGGTCTTGTATGTGATTCAATTCTATACTCGTGCCAAATGCTAATAAAAATTCTCATCTGGCATTTTACTCCATCTTAAAATACTTTTACAGTCTGGTTTTGGCCATGTCCAGTAGGAGATGCTGGGAACATGACATCATAGTCTTCTGAAAAAAAAGGAAAGAATCATATATAAAGAGTACACATAAGATAATGTCTGTGTAAGACTTGTAATCCCATTACTCAACACTGTTAAGCCTTTTCTAAAGCTTTTCTGCATTTTATGAACCCTTACATCAGGGAGAACATTTAGCCATTAGAGAGTGTCCAGCACAGAGGTCTGAGGTCTAGAAAATATGACCTCTGAGGAGAGATTGGGAAAAGAGGGTTTGTTTAGTCTAGAGAAGAGAAGATGAAGGGGAGACATGATAACAATGTTCAAATATGTACAATTGTGCTTCAAAGAATTGGGCAATAATTTGTTCTTCTTGTCCACTTAGGACACAGCAAGAAATAGTGGTCTTGAGACAAAGTAAGACAGAAATATGCAGGAAAAAAGCCCTGTATTTGTTGATAATAAAAGCATTGACTGCCACAATGACTAGCAGAAAAATAAGTAAACAATAGTAATAGATCTTTTATCTTGTAAGTAAGATTTTGATCTAAGATCGTTTTCCTAGTGAAGTTACCCATTGAAACAACAGAGTGAGAATCCCAGCTGTAAAAAATAAGAGCCTATTTCAGAAGGTACTTACCAAAGCAGAACCTTTTGGTCTTTACAGGCAGCCAATCAAGCCCTTGTTCAGCTGCAGCTGGGAAGCAAGGGCAGGTTTCACACGTGTAACACACATAATACAGATATGGCACATTATTCAGCAGGCAGTACTTGCAATGCTCTCAATATTCCTTGGTTTTGGGTCATTTGCCCAAAAAGAGGCACCTGGTGGCCTTTGAGCCACTAATACCTAGTGTATCTAAGATGTCCATACAGGAGTAGCAGATGTAGCCCCAGATCTACGGGGGATTTCTTTCCTTCTGGAATTGCAGCTAAAGGCCAGGTGTGACAGGTAAGGCTTCTACAGAAATACTAAAACCAAACAAATTAATCAAGTTCCTAGTGCCTGGAGCTCAAAGGCTTGTCAGTAAACTGGAAAAAGTCTATAAAAGTAAGGTTAAAAACTTCAAGGTCTGGAAAACGTTTTTTAATGACACTGAAGAAACAGAAACTAATAGAGGCGTGAGGACTATGAGTATGAAGTGTTTGCAAAGGTCTTATTTTCTAATAATGAACAACTTATTGAACATTTCCTATGCTGAACTTCAAATTAGAAAGTGAACAGACATTTTTGACAGTAACAGTCATTACCCTGGTGCAATTTCAATAAAGATGTGATGAATTGTCTTACCTTTTGAAATTCGATAAGTTCAAAATAGTCTGTTCAACAAATTTACTGTGTCTAAAACAGAAAAGAACTGTGGGTCTGTGTTATGCACAACGCTAAATGAAATTAGATCAGCAAGTCCTAAGTATGGCCACAGCTGGAATATTTATTCTCAGCTTTTTATAAAATTTGAAATAATCCTACTGACCTTTGTAGGACTTTGTATGTTTGCTGTAGCTACCACCAGGTAAGAGTCTACAGATGAGTATGGGGCTTGACAGCCTCTTACTGCTTTGGAGAGTGGGATTGCATCCCATACCACCTTAGATGCCCTGTGATGACCTGCAGGGCTGCCATTCCTGAAGGGTATAAATACTCTAGAAGCTCCAAAAGGTATCTGCCAGTCTTGGCATGTGTCACATATGTTGGGTATCTCCAAAAAGTTTGGAAATCTTAAGTGCAACTTGTTCCTTATGCTTAGGCAGCTGAGTTTCACTCTTGCACAAGTATAAAACCCTCATTCATTCAAATTAATGACAAATGAGAAGACATTAAACTGATATATGAATTTTTAAGCTTCTAATTGTCTAAATTTAGTATTTCAGTCTTTCAGTGCTTTTATTCTCCTCGTGAGGCAGAGGAGGATTGTTACCCCCAATTTACAGGAAAAAACCCCACATGAGCAAAACAATTCCTCAATGGGAAGTCTCTAGTAAAACCGAAAATCCAGCCTGAACCTTCCATTTTCTGGCAGTGAAGAAATATTTCATAGTTCAACTTTGCATAACAGTAAATTTGTTACAAATCTAGTCTAAAATTAATGTTTTTGTTAAAAAAATTCAAACTAACCTGATATACCTAAAGATGTCTGGAAAATGTGTGACAGAGAAATAGGTCTCTAGTCCCAGATCTTACACACCTTGCTGTATTTTCAGTTCTTCTAGCAATCTGCCAGGTTTGATTGCAGAATTCGACATTCAGTCCATGAAAAAAACCACCAACAAACAAAAACAACAAAAAAACTCCCAAACAACCAACCAAAAAAGAGTAGGAATATTAAGGTTATGTTCACATAAAGTTTAAAACACTCATGCTGATCTATTCTCATACGGACAGTGCCTGTCCAGACACCAATTTTCTCCTACAGTTATGTCACAAAACTTCATTTATAGTTTAAAAAGATTACAAGAATAAAGGATAGGGTAGGAATATACAAAAAGTTGTTTTTCTTCTCTCTCTCATTTTCTTTGGCTGTGCTACAAAGATTTTGATAATGCATTTCCTCGGCACAGTTTTTTTTGATAACTCCGAAGGACCTCTGCTACATCAGAGCTGTAAGATATCTTGTACTGGAAAGGGAGAGCAGATAATTTTTCAGAATTCTAAAGTATAGAGCAAACAGAAACTTAAACCATATATGAGTTACTTTATTTAAAAAAAAAACACAACAAAACCAAACAAAAACAACCAAACAAAAAAACCCAACCAAAACCAACCAAACAAAAACACAGCAAACAAAACAACTAGCTGAAATAGTGTGCAAAATAATGGCATCTTTTCATAAATTGCTGCAGAAATGATAAAATACAAAAAATCCAAATCTTCTTGTAAGACACTAAAAAGAAGACTATGTTATTCCTTTTACTCATATAATTAAAACAAATAGCAGCTACAGAAATATTTAGTCTTTAATTCCAGTCTGTTTTCATTTTTCTTGCATCCTGGCTTGATATCCTATGATGTATAGCCTGGAGAAATGAAAGATTAAGATACTGATTCTGGATCTTCAATTAGATTAGTTTGCCTTTAAAGCCAGATGCCTTTTTTATAGCTTTCTGGAGGAAAAATGCAGAAAAAATCCACAGTGATGTGGATGCTGTAGAGTTCCTTGGTCAGATGAGGTCCAGCCTATACCAACATAGACAGACTAGGAGCTGGAGGCTCTTGTGGCTGCAGGGCCAGAGCTGCAGTGAGTTTAGGAGAAGGGAGGAGAAGGCTTGCTCTAAATAGAAACTACAGCATAAAGCAGTGTCTAGGGAATGTGTAAAACCTGAGACAGGGCTCCAAATCAATTTCTGATGGCATAGCCATGGTCTGTAAGGCATCACCATGGGGATGAACGGAGAATTTGGCATGTGAGGATTCTCACTCTAGTGTATTTCTTTTTTTTTTTTTTTCCCATATTAGTATTTGCTGATCTCATTCTTCCCTTAGGGAACTACATAACACTATTCACCTGCCACGGCCTGCTGTAGAATGGACTGAATATTTGTGATAGCCTTATGCTTCAAATAGCCACTTGCTGATCCTTGGCAGATAACCACAATAAGACTAGAATAGCATAGGCTAGGTGGAACAGAAGAAGATTGTCTTCTTTTAAAATACACATTTTATAGCCTCAGGAAATTGCTGTAAACTATTGCACCTTGGAAAAAGAATAGGGGTTTCTATTTAAAGCAGCCTTTGCAAACAGCCCCTTGACTTGGTCTGTAGCTTTTACAATCAGATGGATGGGACTGGATGGAACTTATTATTTTTAGTAGAATCAGAGAAGACCTGCAAAGCTGGCAAACTAGGTGGGCTTTCCTGATGGCTTGCTGATCTCAAGGCGTGTGTGGATATCTCATAGCTTACACAGCTGTAATGTTCTTTCACACACTGGCTGGACTATCACATATGTTGCCACAAGATGTTAAGACATCAGGACTCAAATGTTCTTTTGTTCTCTTTTTCCTCTCTGTGTATGTTTTACTCAGTAGCTTTGTTTATTTTCTTAAAATATTTCCTTTTTGTTTGCATTTCTTGGCAAAGGCCTCCTTGTGTTTTTATAACTGTAATCTTCTTTTGGTCCCTCTGCCAGCTATATTACCCAAGATTAGCCACAAGTGTGCTTCAAGGGCTTCAGTTCTCGTGGTGTTAACAGGAAACCAAAAATAGCTTTTCATTTGCCTCTCAGCCTAATTCATTCAGTCCAGGTGTAATGCTCAAGTGCAAAAACATTTTATAGTATTGCTTCCCTTCTTTTTATCTATCTAATCTCTATAAATAGAAAAGGTCGTTTTATTTGAAGAAGTTCAACAAAAGGCAGATAGCTGCCTTTGGTATGGAATTATTTATATGGATTTTTTTTATATGGTAGGGAAATGTAGAGAAGAACAAATTTCCCCAAATGCCACTTCTGAATCAGAACTGCATTAGCAGCTACTTGCATTTCATAATGAATGTAGCAGTAGAAGTCTGATTTTGGAGCTGATAAACAGGAACACTGTTCCTGTTCCAGCTAGTATTCTCCTTTGAGACAACCATCAAGTTCCAGGTGCTCCTAGAAATGTTACAACATGGCTTTTTTAGAGAAACATCAAATATACATTTGTTTATCAGGTCAAATGAAATAGGCAAATGTACTTTATGATCAACATTTCCATATAGTTAATGTCGCTCATGGTGAGAGAACTGAAGGTGTCTCTTTTTATGGAAATCAGAATTCCTAAATGGTTAATCCACAGGCATTCTGAAAAAACCCCTACATTTCTAACCTTGTGCAATTTTTTAAATTTTATTTTACTAGCAGGCTGAAAGTTGTTGGCTTGTCAGAAGCCTCCTTCAAAGAGCAAAATACCAGCACCTCCTGAACTAACAATAAGACATGTTTTACTAGTAGTGATGAAACATCTTCTATAAACACTCCCTACCTTACTGACCATCCTTTCCCAGTATTGATTCACCACTGAAATATTTGTGTCACTTGAGTTCAAGTACATGAAACTAAACCTTTCAGTGCTTGGAGTTGTATGAGTGCCACTAAAAGCAGCATGCACTTCAGCAGTTAGTGAATTAAATAAGCAAAAGCATGCTAATGGTCTCTGGGAGACCAACACCGCTGACCTTAGAGAGCGAATGATAATAAAATGAAGAATACAAACAAGAGATGGAACCATGGGACTTTTATGGGTCATATCAATAGAGCATGCAGGGATCCAGAGCTACATGTTGTCATTGTCAGACCATCAAAAGAAATGTATTTTCTGTTTCTTTAGGATGGTGCTATCAGAAACTACTCTGAATAATTTCCCTGAAATATTTGCAGATTCTTATCCATATTGTATTTCTGCTCAATTTAGCAGCTGATAAGAATTGTAAAAAACTTGAACTGATCTCTTAAACCCTGGAAATACTCCACAGTTGTGGGAAGTTTTATTTCACAGGAGCCACAATTTGGCCAATAAAACATGGAATGCAAATAAATTATAAAGAATTAGCTTTATTGAAGGATAGTTCAGACTTCATTCGAATTTGACTCTTCTTTTACCTGGAATTATTTAGTATAGTGCTTCATTATTAGGAATAAAATGACTGGTGAACAAAATGTTAGCTTTAGACAACAGATATTTGAAACTGAAGAATGTTACATTCAGGTTACAAGGTGTCAATATTTAACTCAGATTTCCCTCTAAAATATTCCTTACATTCAGCTAGAGGAACATAATGAGAGAATGTATGAAGGACAGAATAATTAATATGAGAATTTTTTTATCCTCATAATGTGCCTACATAAAAAGCTTTCATATAAATTTCATTTCAGCTTTTTGCTCTTATTTATTTGCACTATATTATGCATACTTATGGTGGAGAATGGGAATGTGGACAGCAGTTTAGATCCCCAAAACAGAGTGAGGCCAACCATGCCCTTTTGCAAGTCTTTCCTTGGTTTGAATAATATGTTTTTTCCTGTATTGTGTATATATTGCAGGAGTATGTGTAAAACTCTTACCCACTTACTCAGGCTTTATAAATCAAAGAAAGACTTGGGCCAAAGCTGGGAAAGAAAAACAGATTACCTCTTTCAAAATATGAAAGTATCCTGGGATGTTTTGTCTTGACATGGGCAGATGCTGGCAGTCAAGGTATTTGACCCTGGCACTGTTTCACTGAGTACTTGTTTTCAATCACGTGAGAGGAGGAAAAAATCCTTGATGTTGCTGAATTCTTGATTTAGTATTTTCAAAATAATTTAATTTAGGGTAGTATAAACAAAAATATGTATCAGTCAATAGGAGAACTGACTTATTAGGAAACACAAGGAAAAATAAAAAGGAGGAAAATAAGGAACCGTCTCTCATTCCTCTCACTTCAGAAAACATTAAAATCACGTGTCCCAGCTTTTTGAACATTTATTGAGAAAGATAGTTTTACTTTCAAGAAAGCTGTCCTATGAATGATTATAGTCTTTTGGATCACAGTTCATGTATCACACAGAAGAATGGCGTTATGACATAAGTGAGGCAGTATCATGATATTTCCATGTTCTTAATGCACCTAAGCTATACATGTCAAATGAACATCCAAAATGGTTTTAGACATTTTTTTCTTTTTCTTACTCAGCAATGTAAATTTACCATGTTTATCTAATGTGCAAGTACAAGTAAGAAAGGTAAGATCACAAGTAAGTTTGTAACATTTTGATGCTTGAGTTATTCAGCCATATGTTGGCTAAGTGAGAAGTAAAGCCCTGGTTCTTTGAAATATCACCTGAGGATGCTAGTTGACATATTCCAGAAAGAAAAAGAAGAAAAAGGAAATAAAAAAGAGGTCTTCCAATGCTGCTAGTAATTAAATGCAAAAAATTTGCACCCTTGCTGACAGACTGTAACATTTAAATTTTAAATTTGAATTTGAATATTAAATATTAATATATTTATATTAATAAATATATGACACATTATAAACTATGTTATATTTATATTTGAATTTTAAGTGTCAATTTGAATATTCACAGTATCCATTTTAAATGTTAATTTGAATGTGTATTTAAAATTTAATTTAAATCTATAATTTGTTTAAAATATCTCTTTTTAATTAATCAAATTTTTAAAAAGTCAACAAGGCTAGTTTTCTGAAATTAAAAATGTTAACTATGACTGTTGCTAGTCATTGCCAGTCATTACTCCAAGCTACTTTTCCTCACACTCCTGTCTCTTTATCTCCTCTGTCATCTTCTTTTAAATATATAGCTATTTTTACCTCTTCCTTCTTATTCCACCTTCTTAATTTTCTAGTTTCCAATTTTTATTCTCATTGGAGATCTGTTCACCTTCAAAGTGTTATGGTCTGAAAATACACTCTTGGCTTTATTTATTTATTTATTTATTTATTTATTTATTTATTTTAACATGTAGAATAAAACCAAGGAATATGAAAGTCCTGTGAGTATCTTTTTTTTACTTTTTTGGGCACTGACATGAAACAATGGAACATTCCCTTTCACATGTATGTTAAAAAAGTGTTGTTCAGAGATTATTGGAGGTATCTCATAATGTGTCTTCCCACATATATTCTTTTATGTTTTATATTTGCTGCTGATTTAATCACTGATATATTGCAGCATCATGCTGCCACAAAGGGAACTGCCCCAGGGCTATTTAATCCCAAGGATGCTGCAGTTTACACAGAAAGCTCACTCTCACTCACTGCAATTTGTACCTTACACAGCCTGTAGAGTGAGCAGTTTGAGCGGCACTCTTACCAGTGACACATTCCTTTACTTACACTTGATTTATGACTCAGTCATATCTTAGCACAACCCCCCATGTATACTTTTTACAACACCTCCCCTATCTAGTTCCATGTTTTCAGCAGACATTAACCATATCTACATTCTCATTTTGCACCTGCAATTAATTGGCTAAAGAAATGCCCGTAATGAAAGCTCTGGTGGGGCTGGGAGGCACACCAGGCAGGTGTGTCCACAAAATACATGAAAAATTTCACTGGTGTTTACCTTGGTTGCCCACTAGCAACAGTTACACAATGTTTTGGCTACTTGAGTTTTGAGAAGGAATGTAAAAACACCAGGAAATGAAGGAAATTAAGAGCTCTGCAAGAATAAATCCAAGTACGTGTTGCTAGTTGCTCTCTCTTTAAAAGCCATGATTCAACAACCACTCCTACACAGCAAAGATACAATAACACGCTTTTCTAAATAGAGTAACAGTAAGAAGAGCTGCTAGGGGAGCTGACTTTTGCTTTAACTACTGTTCTTTAAAAGTGGTTCCGTTGAACAATGTACAAGGTCGACAAGTCAATGCAAGACCACCCTGCTTGGGGATTTGCTCTCAACACAGACTTGTGTCGAATCCCTCAGCTGAGAAATGTCAACCAGCACCTTTCATATTTATGGTGACTCATAAACAGGAAACTCAGCCCTGTCCACGACACTAGAGCTTTTTCATATCTTAGATCCTTTTATGAAGGGAAAAGGGTAAGGGAAAAAAGAAAAAGAAAGAAAAGAAAAAAAAGAAACCTCTCAAAACAAAACAAAGAACTTAGCAGGACATTTAAAGCAGCTGCCTTCTATTTTATGTGCCAAAATAAATATTGCCAAATTAGTAAGGCATATTGAACAAATTATAAGCTAAATGTAAATTTATCAACTGAAATTCAATGGTAGAGTAGCCAAAGAGCTTGCGATGGTATAGTTCATCTTTGTAAGTAGGTGTTTTGGTTGGCCAGTTGCTGTAGAGTGACATGGGAACAGTAATAGAAAAGAGAGCACTTCTGTTACACCCAAGATGAACGGTTTGTTTTAGAAAGTTCAAGTAAACATTTTCTAACATACATTCACTAGTTTCAGAGTGCCTTTTGCTACCAAGAGGGAGATAAAAACTGGTTTTAAAAGTCTTTTATGAAAATAAAATATTTCAAAAATGGTAACGTCAGCATGATAAATTATCCAACAAAATTTTGGTGGAGTTTCTCATTTCAAAATAATGAAAAAGTGTTGGTTCTACTCCCCTGTATTCTTATGAGGACACACATGGTCTTTTTGTCTCTGATGTGATTTAACCTTACATAGTTAGAAAAAGTGTTGTAAGACCTGAGATATATAGATATAGATATAGATATATATCACACACAATTTCCAGGGGAATATAATCAGTCTAATAGTCCAATGCAGTGCCTGGGTAGTTCATACACATAGTCTACATGAGAGCTCATGAGCCACTATCGTTAGTGTACTGTTCACTTTTCCCTAAGAAAATTTCAATATTATGGGGGGAAAAAAAAAATTTCTGTTGAGAAAACCAAAGCTCAAAATTTTGCTTCAGGTCAGTCCAACCCAGACTTTCATGAGTTTTGGCATTACTAGTTTGTTGGCTTGACACAAAACATGCATATTTAAAATTAAATATTTAAGGTCTCCCTTTGATAAAGCCGGTAATACATTGCAGAAACCATACTGTGGCCAAAAAGTCTGATCCACATGGAAAAAACAGAGATTTTTTTGTTTTGTTTTGTTTTGTTTTTAAGTAGAGGAACTTGAGTGGATCAGTAAGGTTCCAGAAGTGATACAGTTAATATGGAATTTGTTTGGAATGCAAGGCATACCTCTCTGTTCTATAAACAGAACTGAAGCACTGAGTTTCAGAGACATCAATTTATTTTTTTTTTTAAAAATCAGAATATAATACTGATCAATTAGTGACTCATGTCTAGTTGGAGCCTTTTTTTGCAAGAACAATGTCAATATTTTAACTTTTAACACTAAATTCAAGATGAAAAAATTATGAAATCTTAGAAAGTTTCTTGGAACCTAACACTGTTTTTGTCCTGTTGTAATTTTGTCTTTTGAACCATTGTAGCAAAGAGTTCCTGGCTAATAATCCCACCTTTACATTTTGAGCATGCTATTCTGAAAGAATGTTTAATGCAAAACTAAAAGCAAACTAACAAGATCTCTCCCCAGGCTTCTCTACTTCCACCAAATGAAAAAAAAGAAAATATCCAGTTGCAGCCAAGAGGATTTCAGTTGTCTTTTCAAATAAGATGGTCAATGCCTGCATTTCCATCCTTTAAGGGCAGCTGCCATTGACCTCACCTGCATCACATCGCCTCATCACAGTGCCATGCAAGGGTTGGTGTTTGGAACAGACTGTTTGAGATCCAGTGACACCTGCTTCTCATAGACAAAGATTTCGGCTTCAGGTCTGAGCTCTCTTGTGCTCAAATATATACTTTGGTTGAGCATCTACAGGGTTGCAGCGGAAACCGGCCTTCCAGCAGACTCCAAGGAGAGATCACTGCTTTGATTATCAGCAAGAATACTTGGCAAAACATATGTAACACAATTAAGAAAAAACAAAGTTGTGAAGTTTACTGTTTGAGTCAGCCCAGTTCAAAACAAACAAACTTAGCCCAGCAAAATGTTATTGGTTTCCTTGGCTATAGAGCCCTCCTGGAAGACAAAAAACCCCACAAAAGTCCCAATGCAATTTTAAATTCTGACGCACTTCGGGGCTTACATTTTCCTCACAGAACACTGAAAAGACTTTTTTTGCATTAATTTAAGATCAGAGTGGATATTTTACAGAAAGTTGGCTTTCTGTGCTCTGGAGAGGCCTGCATTTCTCATGAAGCATTCATTGGGATGAAAGAGAGAATATTTCCATATGTTAAAAACTTAGGTGGGTCTTGACAAAGCTAAGACAGAGAGAAGCGAGAAAATAAGAGCTGCTGCAAGATTTTTCTCATAACAAAATGAGACAGAACCCTATTCCCAGGCTGGACCAAGAGGGTGACTTTGCATCAACACAACTGTACATCCTATAGCAGCATTTAGGATATAACCTTTAGTCCACACCAGCACTGCTTCTATTAGGGGACATGCCTTCCTCACATCTCAGGAGGCCAGTCTTGCAAGACAAAATACCAAATTGTTTTTCTTTCTTGGATTTATACATGTTTATCTCTTTTAGAATTCATCTGAAGTAAAATGGATCCAGCTTGCTTTCAAATAATGCAAAACATATGGGAACAGGGTTGTGTAAGTCACAAGTTGAAAAGAACCAAAGCCCTTCAATGATTGTCTCAGACCCACATGATATTCTCAAATCTGACAGACCTGTTACGCGAGCAAATACTTGTAGACCTTCAGCCAGCTTTGTAGCAACTTCTCAACACGGACAACTGCAAACAGAGTTATTCCACTTACTTGCTCTTCAGGCTGATTTGTGTTACACCATTTTGGAGAGCAGAAAAGGGTGAATCGCATGTTTCATCACAGCATTCTTGCTGCAGCACAAGGTTCACTTGCTTCTGAAAAGCTACTGTACAGGACCTATATTGAACTTACTTGCACATGTGAACAAGCTCTAGAAACTTTCTAATATCAGTGTCCTCTAAGGCTGAATTGATTGATATCTGTTATATTGCAAACTGCAATGGAAGAGGATAAAAACAGAGAAAAAAGAGGGGTTTTTTTTGAGATTTTTACTTATATGTAAATTTTAAAGTAGACAGTTTAGAAATCAGAAAATCTAGAAAATTACTTTATATCAACAGCCATTGTTTTCAGTGTCTTTCTGCTTTATAGAAGGCAAAACCAATGTTGTAAGAGTTTACTGATGCGCAGCAACTTTCTTACTCACTACTGCATTTGGCTACTGGGGGTGCTAAAGATGTTTACTCCACCATGCCCTAGATTTGCCACTGTTGTGGTTAAACCCCAGCTGGCAGCTCAGCCCCACACAGCAACTCACTCATCCCCTGATGGTGAAAAGAGGGAGAAAATTGAAAGGGTAAAAGTGAGCAAACTTATGGGTTGAGATAAAGACACTTTAATAGGTAAAGCAAAAGCCACACAGATGAGCAAAGCACAACAAGGAATTTATTCACCCCTTCCCATGTGCAGGCAGGTATTCAGCCATCTAAAGGTGTTAGTATCCAAAGAAAGGCAACAAAGGTGGTGAAAGGCTTGAGGGGAAGCCATATGAGGAGCAGTTGAGGTCACCTGGTCTGTTCAGCCTGGAGAAGGGGAGACTGAGGGGAGACCTCACTGCAGTTATAACTTCCTTGTGAGGGGAAGAGGAAGGGCAGACACTGATCTCCCTGCTGTAGTGACCAGTGACAGGACCCTTGGCAACAGCCTGAAGTTGTGTCAGAGGAGATTTAGGCTGGATATTAGAAAAAAAGGTTCTTCACCCAAAAGGTGGCTGTGCACTGGAATGGGCTCCCCAGGGCAGTGGTCACAGAACCAAGCCTGACAGAGCTCAAGAAGCATTCTTACAGTGCTATTAGATACATGATGTGATTCTTGAGGTGTCCTGGTCAGTGATAAGACTTGGATTTGATGGTCCTGGTGGATCCCTTCCAACTCAGAATATTCTGCATTTCCATGATTCAGTGATCCCCAAGACAGAAGGGACTCCATAACAGTAACTTGGGAAGACAAACACCAATACTATGAACATCCCCCTCTTCCTTCTTCTCCCTCCAGCTCTATATGCTGAGTGTGATGCCATAAGCTCTGGGATATCCCTTGGTTCAGTTGGGGTCACCTGTCCCAGCTGTGTCTCCTCCCAACTCCTTGTGCACCCTCAGCCCCCTCACTGGTGGGGTGGGATGAAGAGCAGAAAAGGCCTCGATCCTGTGTGTGCATTGCTCAGCAATAATGAAAACATCTTTGTGTTANAAAAAGGTTCTTCACCCAAAAGGTGGCTGTGCACTGGAACGGGCTCCCCAGGGCAGTGGTCACAGAACCAAGCCTGACGGAGCTCAAGAAGCATTCTTACAGTGCTATTAGATACATGATGTGATTCTTGAGGTGTCCTGGTCAGTGATAAGACTTGGATTTGATGGTCCTGGTGGATCCCTTCCAACTCAGAATATTCTGCATTTCCATGATTCAGTGATCCCCAAGACAGAAGGGACTCCATAACAGTAACTTGGGAAGACAAACACCAATACTATGAACATCCCCCTCTTCCTTCTTCTCCCTCCAGCTCTATATGCTGAGTGTGATGCCATAAGCTCTGGGATATCCCTTGGTTCAGTTGGGGTCACCTGTCCCAGCTGTGTCTCCTCCCAACTCCTTGTGCACCCTCAGCCCCCTCACTGGTGGGGTGGGATGAAGAGCAGAAAAGGCCTCGATCCTGTGTGTGCATTGCTCAGCAATAATGAAAACATCTTTGTGTTATCAACAGTTTCCAACACAATTCCAAAGCACAGCCCACACCAGATGCTATGACAAAATCAACTCCACCCCAGCAAAACCTAGCACAGCCTCATAGAAATTGCACTATACCAGGACATGTCTCTAATGTGATGGGTATGTCCATGCCGTGTCACCTGCTGTTCTGGACCATGCATCTATAGTACAAATACATCACACAGCTGTCATGCAGGTAGGGTTTGAATGCGACAAAGTGAATGTGGGGCCCAATTCATTTGAAGAGCTGTATTTAGGCAACACAGGTGGTACCACCCATGGTGTTCAGATACTTGAAGAGCTGAAAGCTTTGGTCTGACAGTGTTAATCAGCACGTGACCTAGAGCCCACGTACCTTCTACGTTCCAGAAAGCAGCTCAGAGAGTCTGAATGCATCCTGTCCTCCAAAAACGGTAGGACACTGTCCAGGACACCTGTGTTTGCTTTCCACAAGCAGCTTAGCACCAGCAGAGCTGCAGGCCAGACTGTCTGAATGGCTGTGGAGCAGATAAATATGCCCTGTTTGCTGTACAGAGGGTAGCTCACAAGCAGGAAGCACCAGTGGGTGTGACAAAGCTGGAGCTGGAAGCAGTTAGACATGTCACATTATACGAGTAGCTCAAGCTACACAACAGCGTAAGTTCTGCACGTGCCACTGGCAGGGCAGAGCCAATTACATTTTATCAGTCTCAGACTGCTGTATTGTCCCCTTCACTTTTTGACATTGATCTAGTGGAACCAGTGCATATTAAGACACACTTTCATACTCATTCTTATTTTATTTTTTTTTTTTTGGTAAGTAAAAATGTTTCAAAGAACCCCTTCCCATCAGTAATATCATATGGTTCTATTTTACTTAATTGTTACTCTACATGAAAAGACTGGAGATGAAAGTTATTTTCTGCAAAGTCACAGCTGTATTGCCAGCTGCATTACTGGCAAAAGTAGTTATTGTAACATGGTTTTTTTTTTCTTTTTATGTTGATATATAGCTTAGATTTATATTGTCTACATTCATTTGTGTAAACTGCAATAATCTAATACCAGCTATCTATATCAGAGTCACTAATTTAATGAAAATACATTTAACTCTACCAAGCTTCCTAAAACCATATGGAAAAATATCCTTCAGTGTACATAAATACAGCTTTGGGAAAGACAATTAAGCATAATCTGAGGCAAAATGTGGCCATTTGGTCTTTTCAAAGGAAAGAAAAGAAGCTAGAAATGTACCTATCCCTCCATCCCCCTTATTACCAGGAGCCAATTTTTAACAAAGTACAATTGTGTTATGTACAATTGAAGAATACACTGTATTCTTTAAAATGCCTAAGGATTAGTGTCTTCAGATAGGGGGACAATCTTGCTATTGTCTCCAAAGCTTACAGTCTTGTTGTTTTATCTTAGAGGAAGTTTATTCCTAGATAGTGATCTTCATAACATGGAGTTAAGAATAGAGACATTGACAGTTATGGATATACTTTATTGCTTCTTTATAAAAGCACTATTTAGTAGCAGGAGTGAATATTTGAGTCAGCAGAGACATGCATTTGCTCTTCTCAGCTAATCTGTCAGGTTTTGCTTATTTATAGGTCTTAGGAGCTTCTTTCTAACATTTGGCCATAGCCAATACTTTGTCTGTAAGTCTCCACATGCTTTTTGGAAAGGACACAGTTTAAACTTTAACTTTTATAGTTACGCAGGACATATAAAACGCTTGCACAGTGTGGTTTGTATGTTGAAAGTTGCACAGATCAGAGAAGATAACTGGCACCAAGAAATTCAAGACACATTCACAAACCTGTTCATGTGCCAATACATCCCTGAAGTTTTCAGAAGTCCCTTTGTAGTGTTTTGTTGGCAGTCTCAGTGCTTTCTCTGACTCTAAAAAATCCCTCTCAGTTAGAATATCATCAAAACATTTACAATTTCTAATTAGACATTGAAACTGTTGTCATTCTTTTGTTGTTTTCTATGAAACATTATTTACTTTTCTGTTTTTAGAAGAATTACTGTGGTTGTTTGTTATTTTTTTTTTACTAACTTGCCAAATGGATGTTACCAGAAATAAACAAATAGGATTACTGAAGTGCCTTTCTTTCCGGGACAACACTCATCTCTTTCTCTCATAGCCACTGGACAGAATACCTTGAAATCTAGGAAAAAAGGTACCAGTTCTGTTGCCTAAGTTAATTGGTGACATTTTTGAAGACATTTATCAGTTTGGAAATAAATTAACTTCAAAAAATGAGTGATGTCATCCCTTATTCCTGATTATTATTCATTCTTTTATCTTTAGTTTATTAAATAAGAACAGTTTGGGGAACTTTGTGGTTTCCAATCAATATTAACTTCTTAGGCACCTGACTTCTCAGATTCTCAGGACAACCTGAAGAATTCCAGCACTTCCCATGCATTTTTCTGTAATGCAATATACTGCTCAGAAAACCCCTAGCTGCAGCTGCAGTTGCAGTCAGAACTGAGGACTGTTACTATCTGATGACATTACTTGACTAAGAATGCTAGCTGACAGTCTCCTACTAGGAAAGACAAAACTTGTGAAATGAGCAGTGAGAAGAGGGCAGGTTTCTCTGCATCTCTGCCTCTAAAGCAAAGCCTCTTTACCACCCCTAAGCTCCCACCACTTTCTCCTCATCCCAAACCTGCACCAACCCTTCCTGCTCCAAAGCAACACATCTACCATAGACTCTCCCAGCTCCCCATCAGACATCTCTGTGCTGCTCCCAGCTCACTCCCTTGCCCTTTTTCCCAGGTCTCTACCAGCTGAGACTTGTCATTGCAATCCACATCCACCCTCCTCCTTCCTGCTATATGTGCTGTGAAAGCCAAAAACTCCCAAGTGCTTTACACTCAGGCAGGCCTCAAGCATCTGTTTCTGCCAGACACAACCCCTTGTCAACATTTGTTGGCAGCTTTGAAAGAACGTACCTAGACATGGAATAAATGTGAGTAAAACCACGGTGGGCCCCATGGGAATAGGATATGCCTGGAGTAGGTGAAACCCAATAGCAATTTCCTGTTAGTATTACAGAAGTACTTCTGAATAGCAGATAAGAAGTGTCCCTACTTCCTCCAGGTGTATTTGAAGTGATGATTTTTTTTGCAGTTTCCCATATTTTTTTTAGAAATGACACTTCTAGTAAACTGCTGAAAATGTGCATCTGTCTTCAATAAAGAAAGGACTTAATTAGTACATCTTCCCTTCTGTTGAATAAGTAAAAAAGGCAGAGAGGCAAGAGGAAGAGATTTATTTTGGTGCCATATGAATCATAACTAGCCTAGCATGCAAAGCCTGAAATAATGTTAAAGCCTGAAAGAAATGATGTATAAATGGAAAAGTCATCTCTCATGTTTAACAGCAAACAGTAGATACAATACACCATGTTCTGGTGCAGAAGAGCAGCTTTCCAGTGGAATTATTCCAGATTTACACTGTGGTGGCTGAAATGAAAAACTGTCCCACAGAGCATATGTAACTGTAGAAGTAACATGATAATCTTTTTTTCTTGGATAATCTTGTTCAAGCTCTGCTTCCAGTGTTTCAAGCTCTGCTTGAAGTGCTACCCATGGCTGGCAGTCAATAAGATGGCCTGGTAGTGTTAAATGCTCCACAAACATTTAGTGAAACATGGTCCCATACCTGAAGAGCTTGAAACGCAGGAAGAACTGAGTTTGTTATTGATAGTATGAAAATGATACTTTTCACTTTTAGGGCAACGATTATCATGTTGTTTGAGAGTGTTATGGAAAAGGAATTGTTTTAAGAGGATGCTGATAGGGCTTTGTGGGTGGTTCTTCCATGCAGGGGTAGTGAGAATAAAGCCTCAAGCTAATTTTGGTAAAATTGAACTGATAGATGGTGTCGGTGGGGATCACTGGGGACAGAAAGAGCAGTGTTTGGGGGTTTTGACACTGTTGTCAGTGTTGCTCCGATATCAGCTGATGTTGGAACATGGGCCACAGTGGGAGGATAACCACACTGGTTATGAGCTTTCAACCTCCTCAGCTGATTGTCCTGAAGGTGAAGGTTGCAGGTGACATTTTGCTGGTGGGGAAGGACAAAGAACTAAAAGAGAAGCAGCACCTGGAAGGCCATAGCTTGAAGGTTTAAAAGAGAAAGATTAAGGTCTGAAATAACCAACCAAGAAAATGACATTCTGAAAGTTTTTTTTTAAGTAAAAGAAGGTAGATTGATATCAAAACCACAGAAGGGGAGGGACTGGAAGCTAGAAGGTCCTAATTTTTATTAGAAATTGTTCAACCTGTTTTGATTCTGCCTGCTAAATATTGGTTATGTAGAAAAACCTTACAGAACAGAATTAAATGCAAGTTGGAGTTATCTGAAATAACTACAAATTAATTCATGTCAGGAGCAGAGTAATTATAAACTGAGAAGCAGGGTAAGTCAGTACATTTAGAGTTACTGGTGTGCTACCAGAAGCTACAAGCTTTAAAATATTCAATACGGGCAAATTTTGTGTCCAGAAAAAATTCCAGCTCAGCTAGAACTGCTGTTTCACAGTAAGTAGATAGTGCCAAGCTGATTTCTGTATAAACTAAAAATAAGCCAGGACTAGGCATATTTTGTGGAGATATCTGCTTTCGATATACCAAATTTAAACTCACACTGTGATCTCTTTGGATGCTTTGAAAAATATCCTAAGATTTGAGTTCATGCAGATGGAAATGGGGCAAGGGAAGGATTACTGGTAAGAGTATAAGGGGTGAAACTGTGTCTCAGTTTATTCAAACAACTCTCTTCATTGCTGTGTGTTCCAAGGACATTGTGAGGTTCTCAGAAAACAGGTTTATCCTCTGTCTCAATGCAAGTTGAGCAGTAGCACTCATAGTTTTCTTTGTAGCTTGTGGTAAAGTCAGTTTAACCGAGTAGCAATCTGAGTCCAGTGTTCAGTAAATTGGGGGGAAAGATATGGGTGTTTATTTAAAAAAAAAAACCCAAACAACAAACTGACACATATTATTTCACTTCAAATATCCTCCTGCAACTAGTCAGAATAAGTGGTATTTCACTTCATTAGTGACACTGAATCCCTGTCCTGGGAATGTTATCCTTCATAGCTATCCCTGGGGCAGCAACAGCATTCCAGTGCCAAAGCTAGCCAATGGAACAAAAGCTATTTTTTTTAAAATCTAAAACATTCAGAAATTATTAGCAGCTATAGATTTCTCCCATTTATGCCATTCAGTGACTACCAATATTTTCAATTACCATTTAGATTACCTCTGACTTTACCAGAGTTGGCCATGTTAGATATTTGATATAATTTTTCTTTTTATTAAAAAACACTTGAAGAAAGCACAGCCTTGACTTGTAGGCATTTTAATGCAATGCCCCCCATTCAAAGTGGGTCCTTATTTGCTGGTCTAGAGTAAATGTTGAAAAATGCTATACAATAACATCTGTTATTACACAATAGTTCTCTATTTGCTTCCAAGGAGCTTCCAACTCAGCATTGCGTAACTTTTTTTCTTCACATAAAACAATGAGAGCGTATGTTGGCCTGTAAAAGACTGTATGGCCTCAAGAAATAAATACCTCTCACAGACACACAGCACAAAACCCCATTGTTGGAGCGATTTTACCAGAGAAGTTGCACTGGGGCTCAGTCCAATAAGGAGTAGCTCTCTTGATGCTGAAAGATTTAAATTGTCTCAGAAAGATTTCGAAAGAATTCACATATCAGGCAAGTGAGTTAAGATAGACACGGGCAGTTTCCGTGGTTTAAGAGTACAGGTGCAGTGCTGGCTGAGCAGTGGAAGCACAGAGCTGGGTTGGGATTGCATCTCCAATCTTGCTAAAAAAAATCATACTATCCCAAGGGGAATGCTCTTTGTGCACTCTGCACAGACTATTTTTGAAGCCTGTGTGCCAATGTGATCATCCTCGCTTTCCTCCTGAATAGCATGACACAGAGTTCATTGCCAGAGCAGTTGTACCATTCTTTTTTAAACAACTAAAAATGTGATAAATTGTGGTATAGAGGCAAAAAAGAAAAAAGGAAGAAATAAAAAAAAGAAGCATTTTGATTTCTTACAGTTTTCATTTATCAATGAATATTTGAAGAGGAAAACTTCATTTGACTTTCCAGGAACTCACACAGACTTGATTATTTTTTTCTGTGTAGGGACTTGTGACCAGTGTCAGCATATATCACTGTGTCAAAAAAAAAAGCCTGTTGCTGCTATAGTCTCTGTAAAGAATTTGTTACTATTGTTAGTTGCTTAACATCTGAAATTAGATGCCTTCTGGACAATACATAGAAATAAAGAGAGCCAGATGGGTTCCATCTGGCCAAATATAGATGTTTACAGCTAAACTGGTCCTTATAAATTCTCATTGTATCCAGTGGAAAGAAAAAGAACACTTCCAGATTTACCTCAGGTTATATTAGATGCCTAGAACTAGCCAGCTGAATAGCCATTCTCATAGTTCCTACTTCTCTCCACAGGTTTGAAAGCAGTTTAGTGAAACATCCACACTGTAGACACCAAAGTAGAAAGCTCAAGGAGGTAAGTCCTACCCCTCTTAGCACAAAAAAAAATGTAGTGCCTTAAGCAGTTGTGGTTCTAGAAGATATGTCTATAACTCTTAAATAGACTACAATCAAAAATATAAAAGGAAGGATAAAAGATGTGGGACACATAAATGTACTTAATTGATTTACCTTCGGTGGTGTATGAAAACTAACACAGTTAAGTCCATTATACCCTCAGGTAGAAAATATCAAACAAGAAGCCACATTTTGTAGTAGGATTGTTATTAATGCAACCCTGTTGATATCCCAAAGGTTGTAAAGCAGTAAAAAATCAGTACAGAAGTAGCCGTGACATTGTCAGGGTAAAGGATATGCCTCATAACGTATGTCTTCTCTCCCTGTCCCTCTGTTAATGATTATTGGCGTAGCATGCTTTGTATGGGAAAAACAGTTGTTGCTGATTCTTCCTTCCTCCAGATTTAAATACAAGCTTCATACAGATTATTGTTGACCAGCAATTCTCCGTCAATGATTTTAATGAGGAACAGGAAAAAGGGAGATATTTTTTTCTTTTTTAATGAATGACCCCAAAACAATATGTGTAACATTACTTATCTTCAAAGTGAGTAATTCTAGTGGTTCAACAAGAGTATCCTGGTCCCACTCTCTGGGCATGGTGTCTTAACCAAGTAAGTAGTAAAACTCCAGAGCAATGCAGGCTTACACTAAACATTTGGAAGAGCTAGGCCATTATGACATTTCTGTTATGCTTTATGACCTTTTGTAATATCAATGTTCTCCTTACTCAGGTGTAGCAGCACATATAGCTGAAGTCTAAAGCATGCTGCTGCAATTCTTTGTTATTTTATCTTTTGCTTGTAGTACATGCTGAGCCACAGTATGCACAGAAAAAGTAGAATCACTGTTCTAATTTGCTCTGCATCTTCAGCCTTGACTTTATGAATGAAAAATGCAAGATCACCCTGATTATGTTGATTGTAGTGTACTACAAATGCTATATTAACATAAAATAAATGCTTTTGTGAAAACTGAACTTGTTATCTCATCATAAAGGGACATCAACAATTGATGATCCCCACAATAGTGGGGTACTTTCTAATGAAATAGGACTCTAGAAGAATGACAAAATAATAGAAAAATAGTTATAAGTTAATATTTAAAAACAGGGATAATATTTGGTCCAAAAAAAATACTATCATAAGAAGGAGAAGGTTGATGAGAGAGAAAGAGCACCACAGAAATGACGGAAAGCCAGGGAGTTTTGGATGCAGCAGAGAGTTCACAGTGTGGTGTTTGTTCTTTTGCAAATTTGAAATTTTCTAGTGTTTCCTATCACAGAATCATGGAATTATTTGGGTTAGAAGGGACCTCGAAGCTCATCTTGTTCCACCCCCCTGCCTACCTTCCACTAGACCAGGTTGTTCAAAGCCTCATTTAACCTGGCCTTGAGCGCTTCCAGGGATGGAGCATCCACAGCTTCTCTGGTCAACGTTTTCCCTTACCACCCTCTGAGTAAGAAATTGTTTCCTAATATCTGATGTAAATCTCTTCTCTTTTAACTTAAAACCATTCCTGCTTGACCAATCACTTTCTATCCATGTAGAGGTCACTCTCCCCCTTTCTTATAAGCTCTCTCTAAGTACTGAAAAGCCCCAAAAATAGATGATTTTAAGAAGTTCATTTACAAAGCCTATTTCCTTGTTTTAGTCGTCAAGGTTTGTCCAGAGAGTTAATAATTAAAGTGATAATAAGGATGGAAGTCTGGAGATCTTTCAGTTATCTTGCTGAGATGTTCAAACAGTGCTAGGAAATGTGGCAGCAAAAGGAAGCATCTGAGCACCATGGTCTGTGTTGTGGGTGCTTTGGGTGCAATCGCTTTTCTTGACCACAAACCCTTGCTGTGATCCAGCTAATTATTTCTCTCCTGTCAATTGCAACATTTTCCTAATGAAACCATACTTCCTAAATATGAATGAAAGGTGAAATATCTGGTATTGTTGAAGCCAGAAAGAGACATGATGGCTGATCTGAAATTAAGTTGGCTTTGAGAAAGACAGGGTCCAAAGGCTGAGTTAAGCTGAACAGTTTGATGATCAATCAACTATAAAATCCTGTGGCACCTGCGTTTGTCTTGGGAGGATCAGCTACATACCCCAGACATGGGGAAGTACCATGAGATGTATTCAGGTCACTGGACATGACTCTTTAGCTAGGGGAATGACCAACCGACTCTCTTGTAGCCTCTGCAGATCATTGTCTCCTTGAGGAAAAGCTCTGGGAGTCAGTGTAAGAAGGGTGGAAGAGCATCAAAATTTTCTGCAAAATGAAAATAAAGGTGAATTATTTATTATTGGAAGGGCACACCGCAAAGGAAAGGCCCTGTGACAATAAAGGACACACCAAAGTTATTTTTGTACTTAAGAATCTCCATATCAGCACACTGAAAAATGTTAATGATCTTATGGGAAATCATTGTAGCATTACCTGCCCAGAATTGCCTCATAAAAGTATATAACATGCTTTATTTTGGATGGCCAGAAAACCTGGGAGCTGTGGGAGTGTTCAAAGAAGTCTCTCAAACATAAAATATATATAAATAGCAATCTTGACTCCTGACAGTTCACAGTTCCAGAACAACATACAAAGAACAGGGAGAGGGATGAAAATAATGCCACAAATGTACAGTATGAAATTAATTCTTTGTATAATTCCAGTGAAATCATTCTTGACTCCTGCAGTAGAACTACAGGCTGGATGAGCTGCTGGCATTTTTACTTCCAAACACAAGAAGGAGATGAAGAAAAAAGGCAAGGAGCTCAAACATAATTTAAGGAAAGGACAAGAAGTCTTTGTTGAAGTCCTGCAATTCCCTTTTCATACCTTATTTGAAGGTAAGAAAGAAGGTAGACTCAACAGACAGTCATATTCTAAAAGGTGAGTCACCACATTTACAGCATTATGTTGTGAACACCTTGTGCTTGTAACTATAGAGAAAATAAATGTTTCTCTAGTAGCAGGAAGCCAGCAATTACCATAGCACCTGCCCACACAACAATCTGAAATTGAGTTCACTGCTCTTGAATTTTGCCCCTACTGTGAACCACCCCACCTGAGCTGCTCCCTGTTTGCTGCATGAGTACTTGTCAAGTGTTATGCAGGTCATGTTCCATTGACATCCATGGAGATCTAACCCACAGGATAAAAGTGATGACGATTTGTATGTAACACTTTCATTCCAACATCACCTCAAGCATTCAAAAGTGTTTTAATCTGAAGTAACTTCATTTAAGGGATTGGATCTGAAGTTTAGGTTTACTCCACTCTAAAGACTATACCTAGTTACCTGATTTAGAGGGATATGGATGGCCTGATTGCAAACTTCCTACTTAGACTTTTTCTCTGTGGTTTGGTTCAGGCTCATTTCTCATTTTCATAGAAGTTTGACTGTCAGTTTTTTATTTTTATGGAAAGGGACTAATATAACCAAGACAAAATAATGAAGACATTGCTCATTGTAAATTAAATTTATAATGCAGAAGTGTCTGTGCCAATTAAAAAAAAATTCTTTTCAAAGATAGAGTTTGCAGACACAAATTTCAAACCACATTATATTGCTGGAAAGCTTTTTTTCAATGGAAGTGATGACACAACTTTAGATGGCAACATCCTGAATAAAACATTGTAATAAATACACAAAAACGACTATTAAGGGAGGAAAAGGACTTGGTGTTCACATTGTACCACGTAGTCTTTTGTCCCCTAAACTCAGCTTTATCCAATCTTGAAAGATTTATAGTTTGCTAATTCTATAAGGCAAAGGAGCATTCTTCTCAGTCGAGAAGTAAGGTCTGTCAAATCCACTCCAGTCAGTGATCAGTGGATTAACACATCACTGAACGCCATATGACTTTAATGCTGCCAGGACATTTCAGTTACAGACCATGACACTGTGAATGTTGGAATGGACAGCTGGTCTTCTGGTTGCTGAAGGCAAGTTAAACACTCTGGGCAATATGTTTGTTTGGCATATTCCAGTTTAACAGGGAGTCTGCTTTCATAAGCCTAATAAGGAAATGTAAATACTCCTATGTATATGCACACATATATAGTTGGAGATTTACAAAGCACTAGAATATTATCTCCTCAAAATAGTAGCAAAAAGTTAGGTTGGAAACAGATACAGATCCTTGCTTCAACTCCACTCAAGTTAAAGTTTTTTCTCTGACTTTTATGACTACTGGAATGGGTGGTCCCTCAGTCCTGCACAGTGGGCTGAATCATCCCCAGATCCTAACTCATTATATATGGTGGTTTGGATTCACTGCTGCTTTCAAATTTCAGGTTTTGCTGAGCTGACAGCAACAAAGGATGGGTTCTTCTCAGACTGATACTTCTGTCTTCCCAGCTTGGCTCTTGGGACAATTTGGAATGTCCTATGGTACTAAAATATAAAAAGTATGAGCAGAAGGAACCAGTCTTCAAGAACAACACTGGCAGCTGGAAATCACTGAAATTATGTAGTAGCTACTCACATCCATTCCTTGGCCATTTAGTCATCTTTGATGGCTTTATAACAGCTCAAGACACCTCCAACCATCTCCTCAGCTGGCCTTTAGAATCACTAGAAAATTACAAGGGGACTGGAACTGAGCTGAGTTGTCTGTCTTCTGTCATGGTGCTTGGTTTCTCAGCCGTATAACACATTTCTGCTCAAGACTAATAATATTTTGAGCGATTGCTTATCATTTGTGGTCCAAAAGAACAACTATAGCAAGCAACAGCATTCTTCACGTACACATCAAAGTTTCTTTTCCTTTTGGTGTTTCAGCACAGGTTAGCTGCTATGCTTTGCTGGCCAAGATGGCTAAGGTATGCTGAAATCAAGAAGCTATAAAAATTTACATAAGCTGAAAACTGGATCCAATCTTTATTTCTTGTTTGCTGCAGATTAACAGCATAACATGTGTTTGAAAATATATTAAAGGATCAAGATCTTTGTCCAGATCCAAAAAGGTAGTAAACTGCCAGGACACCTCTCAATTCCTGGAATGGTATTGGTTTGCACCTGTTTCAGACCCTCATATATATGTTACTTGAAAATTGTGTCCAAACATCTGCCTACAGTTAAGCCTCACAGAACAAATTTCAAGGTAAAATTAAACATACTGCCCATTTAGAAATATTACCTGTCAACAAATTATCCTAATACCTATTCGTAAAAATATCACTTGTCTCTGCCTTTCCCATCACTAAATTCCAGCAGTCAATTAGTAGCATTGTATTTTACAAATAAACAAACAAGATTGTTCTGAATTTACTTTTCTTTCATTGAGCGTCTTTTTCTTGTATTATGTGTTTGTCCAAAATGGAAGGTATGGTTGCACCAAACAATTTTGCTACATCCCTCATAATTCTTCTCCCATGCACTCTGTGCTCTCTCACTTTTTTGCAACCCGGTTCACATAAGCCCTGCATAACTGTGTAGCTGTGTCCAGGTGCACTGCACTCAAAGAACTGAGCTGGCCTGCTGCCCAATGTCCATAGGATGGACCAAGAGGAAAAAGGTTTTCCCATCTTTCATTTGCTGACAAACACTGCCTTGTTTGAGAACTAATCTTTCCAAGGCTGGAAGACAGTCTACGTTTATTACAAGGTGGGTTTTTGAGATAGAAACAGATGTTGGCATCTATAACTTGAGCTCTTCATGCAAGAGACATAGACATTTTCATACTGTGATTTAGCAGACATTTATTTGATGCAGTGTCCTTGAAACCAGCACCTTATGAAAATAATAAAAAAAAAAGGCACATGAAAAATTACATCATTAGTTAACATTTGGAACACACAAAGCCTGGCTTACTTTTTTGGTCTATACTTCTCCCTCTTTCTTTATTTTTCAGTTTTGATCCTACATTTGAACCCCACACCCACACCATTTCTCACAACCAGCTACTTCTTATTGCTTGGTGTTCCTGGCATTTCTTTTGCAGCAATGGGAATTTGAGCTCTGTATTTCTCATTATCAGGAGTGTTTTGCCAAAGCTGGTGAATAATGAATGACATAGTGAATATATTCAAACAATGATGTTTTTATTACTTCTTTGTCTTCCTTGGTGTTTCATAATCATTAGAAAATTGTTGTAAAGTATAGGACATCAAACTCTGGAAGCACATTGTCATTTTGATGAATTATTGTATTAATCTTCAATGTTTTATGCTTATATTCCACATTAAAATCTGACAAAAATTCTAATATTGTGAATCACAGTAATGTCTCACACTTTTGTGCACCATTTGCAATTTGGTTTGATATTTGAAAATACCTGATATTTTCTTTCTTTCATTGTGTCAGCTTTCACTGTACCATAGGAAAGAATTTGGTAGTCCTAGCTTCTCTGCATCAGGTGATCAGATTGCAAAATTATGAGGAAAATGCCAAAAATATTCTGATTTTTAGTTTTACCTGTGTTCTGGAGTGCTCAGTACTAATAAAAGCTGGTTTCAGACTGTGCAGTACATATTATATGCAAAGAATTACATTAAAGCGCTATGTCACCTAAAAATCATATTCATTATCTTCTGTGTGATATTAGAAGCTACAATTAATGAGATGAATTATTTGAAACAACACTCTGAGGTCAAACTATTAGGCAATATTTGTCACAATGGCTTTCATTAAGAAAATTAACCAATTTCCTCTCTGAAATTTTGTCAAAGAACTTGAAACTGAAACTTCTCAAAACTTACATACAGCTCTAATTCTTAGTACTTTTTACAAATAAGAAGCACCAGAGCTGTTGTCATAATTCTTTCTCTACAAATAATGGCAGAAAACATGGGGATGAATTTAATCTCTGTCTCTTGCAGAGCCCCAAGGAATGCTCTGTAGGGAAATGTGTCAATTAGAGATTTATCAAAAAAATATGTGCAGAGGTTTTCATCTCCTCTGTGTCCAGAAGTTACCAGTGGGTCCCAGCCTGTGAATATGTTCATGTTTCAGGTGGAAATGTATGTAAAGGAGAATCCACTTAAATACCAAAACTTGGAAAATCATGTCATTTTTGCCTCTTCAGAAGAAACTCAGATTTAGGATGTGAGTGTTCTCACAATTTCAACTCAGCGTCTGTGTCATGCAGAAATATGACATGTCCTAGGTATTAAGCTGTGTTTGCATATTTTACTTACAATGGAAACTCACAATGGGAAAATATTTTTATGGTGTATTTATACAATGTGCAGTGGATGTGTGGAAAATAACAGTTTTGTAGTGCTAATTAAAATGTGAACACTTCCGAATTAAGCTGAGGTTTTTTTGGTTTGGTTTTCTTGAGAAACAGCTCTGGTCTCTGCAAGTTTTGTCCTCTGTAATTTAAAACACAGTTCAGAGCATAATTGTACCAGAAGGCAATATGTCCTACTCTAACACTAGTCATTAATAAGCTTGACATCCATCACTTTGACTTTGAGACCTCTCTTCAGGATGTGGATGGGAACGACATCTCCCCAGCTGATCCAGCACACCTTTTCTATGCACATTTGAGGATGGGGTGAATCTCTCCCTCAAAGACACCTGTCTCTGTTAGCTGTGCTTGCAGGCTACTCAGAGAGCTTCAGCTGACACCACACTACCAATTGTCTCCTCCACTGACAAACTTAGTGCTCACATTAATATCTAAGGTGCTACTTTACTGTTATTGACAGTCTGAAATCCTGATTAGAGCTGCAGCACTGTGCAGTATACCTTAGCAAAGCAAAGAATTTAGCAGTGTTTTGGAAATCTCTGTCAAGTAGAGGTTTTGTTTGTTCCCTTTTTATTTTGTGTTTCTCTCTCTTCCCGCCACCCCCAAGAAAACCACCTTCTCTTTCTCCTGGGCAGCAAAGAGGAATCAGACAAAAATCCCTCATCTTCAAATGTTTTTGTTTCTCCTTGAAAAATATGAAGTCAGTAGTTCAGTTAACAGTGAAGTCATTATGGTAGGGTTAATTATAATTTAAAATCCTTAAATGAATATTATTTTTTTCCATAAAACAAAAAAAAAGGGAAAACTTCAGGATTTTCTGGGACTTTCTTTTTACTTGTTTTTCACTATCAGCTATTCAATCCTTAGTAGAGATAAATTCTTACCAAAAAATTGTTAACAAAATCCATGTTAATTACTATATACCTACCCATATATACAGGGATTTTAACTTTCAGTTTTCAGTGAAGAAACTTTTTCTCCTGTAAAAAGCTGACAGTATGTTGTATTAACTGAAGAAAGAACTATTTGCCTAGTGATACAAACACTCTTCTTGCTGAAAGTTCTTGAGTAGGACCAGATTTTTTTATGAAATAATCATGATTCAGTTCAAATTCCACTTGATCCTAGTTATCCTGAGGATGCCACAGAAGTTTTCTGGTGTTGTGATGAATCACTTGAATCATATGACAAAACTTTCTTCTGAGAAACCAATATCCTATACTATTTTAAAACCAATACCTTACATGGCAGATTTGATATAATGTCTCATAAACACTGCAGTGTCTTTTGAGTTGTATTATATATTTAAAAGAAGAAAAAAAAAAGAAAACTGAATAAACTGAACCTAAAAAGTAGATGTTTGACCATTACAGAAGGACAAGAGACCACATTTTGCCCAAGAATGATTCCCTAGTTTAATTTAACAAAATTCATGAAGCTCAAGTAAAAGTACACTTGCTTTCTCCAGACAAAATAAAGTTCTTTAGTTCTTTTTTTACAATATTTATTATTATTTATATAGACTCTAGACTCCTTTTTCTGAACGATATTAAGCTCATAACAACAATACCTTTCAGTAACAGTGCCTTTCAAAAAATAAACTATTATGTACAAGTTTCAGTCAGTTTTAAATTGTTGTGTTTACTATAACTCTGAGATACTGTCTGTTGGTCATTGACACAAACTACCTTTTGAACTAATTTTGTCCTATTTCCTTTCTTTCAATCACCTTGACCCAACCCAGAATGAATTAATTTCTAACTTCTTCCTTCTAACTCAATTATTTTGGGTTATCTTTAACAAGAAGTAAACTTTGAAGATGTAAAGACCCAAACACACATAGTGGAAGATTGCTATTACCTTTAGTGTTGACAAAATGAATAGCGCAAATGTTATTTCTTAACATCTTAGTCCTCTGAGCAGCTAAATGCTCTTAACTCCCAGTGTAATAGTTATGGCAGATTAAAGTAGCAGGAGTTTTTACCTTAGTGGATAATAAGCAGGTGGATGTTGTGAGCAGAGGAGATTTCCCCTTCCTCTCCTGAGTGAGTCCTTAGTTACACATCTGCTTCCTCTTCCTTTAATCTCCAATTCACTTTAGGGGTAGCTGAGGATTTTCATTGCAAAGCTGAAAATGTTTTTGTCATGAAATCTTAGCTCTAGCTTCTGAGTTGCCAGTCATTGGGGAACAGAAGCTTATGGCTGTTATTTTATTGACCTTCGGAGAAAATAGTAGGATTGTAATGACAAGACCAGATTAGTAGGAAGTAGCTAAAATTATGCCTATTGAAGATGAAAGCCAATGATGACGACCACAATCTGTGCATCTCTAGCTACCACTAGCTCTGTCGTTGATGCAGAATTTCACAGAGATTTTAATCTGATGTATTTGCCATCTCCAGTTTGAAAGTTTCTATGGAGAAAGATCACTTGAAATAACTTTTTAATACTTGGACAACAATCAGATTTTTAAAAGTACTTTGAAATTATTGTATTTAAATATTTCTAAATGGAAAATACCAGCTTTTTCAGTTTCACAAAACTTTTGTTTCATAATTTCAGCTGCTATTAGGTCATAATTAAAATGAACTGTTTAGAGATTATTTGAACAATAAAATCTTTCTACAGATTGGGTGGTACATTCTGAATATTGCTTTCAGTTGTGCTTTTTCACCCTAACTCCCAGAAGGGCAGTTTTCAATATCTGTGGTTTCCTGATTAGTTGTATCCCTTTTCAAGCTGGTTTCTGAAAGGTGGTTAGATGTTAAGATTCAGATTTGGTTTTGGTTATTTAGCTTGGAACGTTTCTAGCAGAAAACAATTCTTGCCTGTTGTTTTGTCTGTCAACAGGTTTTCTTGAGAGCCCCATTCTTGGACAAAAAACTAATTGTTTCTATAAAACCATGTCCTAGTTACTCCTTGACATCTAGGATTCTTCCTGGATATTAAGAACACAGCCGTGGTTTTGAATTAAATATCACTGACTTTCATTAACTGGAACTCCCCATGTCAGGATGAAGGACAGAGTAAAGAAACCATTCTGCTCAGACAGGCAGTGGTGTGTTCTGAATCCTGTAAGACTTCCTCAATCTGAGACCCTGGGCTGGTTGTTCTTCTTTGCTCTCAGGTAAGACATTTTTCCATTTGTTTGTTTGTTTGTTTGTTTTTGGTTTCTTGTTTTTGTTTTGTTTTGGGTTTTTTTTGGTGTTTTTTGTTTTGTTTTGTTGTTTTTTTTTTCGTATGGCTGAAAATTAGGCAAAGATTTAGTAAAATTTCTATGATTCTTCCAGATAATGTAGCTGGTATTTCTCTGTGTTATGCCAGTTTTCCTTCCTCTCCAAGCTGCACTCCCAAAGTACAGTGCTCTCAGCATAATGCACCCCAACTGCTCCTCAAGCAACTTCATATCTTCATCACAGAAGGAATGAATGAGAGAAGACAGCCTCAAATTGCATTAGGGGAGTTTTAGTCTGGATATTAGGAAAAATTTCTTCATGGAAAGGGTTGTCTGGCATTGGAACATGCTGCCCAGAGAACTGATTGAGTCACCATCCCTGGAGGTATTTAAAAGATGTGTAGAAGCTTTAGTGGGGAACTTGGCAGTGTTAGGTTTACAGTAGAGTCGATGGTCTTAAGGGTCCTTTTGAACCTAAATAATTCTATGTGGTCATTCAGCTGAACTAGGTGACTGTTGCAGGCCCCCTCCAACTTAAATTATTCTATTCTGTTCAATTCAATTTGATTTCATTGAACTCTTAGCCAATATCATCTAAACTTCCAATGTTCAATGCAGAAATGACAGTACAACTGGTCTCCCTTTTCCTCTGCTCCTGGTTTCTCACAAATAGACTCTACCTCTCCTAGTAGATAAAGACCCTGGTCTGAGTTTATGCAACCTTTTCTCACCAACCATCTGGAATTTAGCAATGTGATATACCTGGGCCCTAAACCATCTGTCCTAGGAATCTGCAACTAAATGCAGCAGCATAACCCAACAACACCAGCTTTGTAAATATCCCAGAATGTCCTCCCTCTCCACTAGCTTCCTCTAAGAGGGAAGAAAAAAAAAGGAGTTGAAGGTCTTTCCCCTTTCCTGTAAGATGATTGATGGCCCAGGCTCAGGATAGCTAAGGGCAGAATAGATCATGGTCCAGAGACCGAAATCAGTAAGTCCATGCAAGTTCGGAGCAGGACTTTGTGGAGTCACAAGTTTTCATCTGGAAGCAGTATAGCTGCATGTACTTGGCACCATGCCCAAGATAATATACCATGCCCTTTGTGTGTGAACGTGACTATTCTGCTTCCAGGCCTGATCTGGCAGTGTATCCAGAACCGCCCTTCTGGGTCTGGGGTTAACGCAGGAGGAGCAGATCTGTCTGCAGCTGGCAGTGTGGACAGGCTTTCAAAGAATCTCTGTGGCACCAGGGTGGGAACCTGGGATGTAAAAATCCCTTTCCCAGGCACAGCAAGGCTTTCTACCCGGAAGGTAACTCTTGTCTGCACAGAGCAGAAAACATTCCTTTCAAGAGGTTGGTCCAAGTTTCTGGAATTAATTCTCACAGGAAAAGAAATGTTAAAAAAACCCTTAACAACTAGTGTTGTCCTGCCTATCACATGCATTCATCCGACCCACTTTTCTGCTAGATACATTAATCACTCAGCTCTCCTGCTCCTCCTCCCTGAAGCTATTACCCAAATGTCATTATATGGATAATAGAGTATCTCCTCACACTGCAGAAAGATAAACTGCATATGACAGCTATTCCTTACATGACATCATGCTCTTTAGAAAGGCATTGGGATATGAAGAGGTATAAGATTCTCCCCAGAACTGAATGGAATAGAAAGTGTCTATATTGTAGTGTGGTACTTTTGGACACAGAAAATTTTAACTTGTTAAGCCTATTTCCTGGCAGACCAACCTGGATGCAATAAATTTTCAGATAAAAATACTGTTATATTAGTCCATGCTTTGAGTTAGTGGTTAGAAATTACATTTACTTGTGCCTTATACCGTGCTGAGCAGATCATGCTAAACAAACAGTAAACAATAACTGCAGGGAAATACTGACTTTTGCTGCGAAGCATCTTTTTCGCAGTTTCAAAGTTGCTGATGCCTTTCACAGCAGGCTGCTGACTACACAGGAGTAGCATTCTGGTGTTAAAAATATTTGAGGCTGCCCCTACTATTTCTTGCTCATTATCGGTCGTCTTAGCCAGATCAAGCTTCCCTTGAGGAATATAGAAATGGGAGCTTTGCCTGAGGTGAGGTCTTCAGAGCTATTCTTGTTGATCACATTTTTGGCAGACAGAGGAGAGCTGGGTGAAAGTTCAAGGAGAAGGAAAAGTTTTATTTCAAATTTGGAGCCTGAATAAGCTGAGCCAGTAGAAAAAAAAATTGAGTTAAAAATCAAAAACTAAAGAGGTTCCTTCGACTTCACATGCACTTTGGGCTTTGGATCATTTAAATGCACCTCAGCCAGGTGTATTTGAAAGATTTGTGGACTTCGTAAAATGTTTGATGAAACTGGGCTGAATTTCATATCCATAATGAAACATGGAAGCAGGTGAGATCCATGTGTTTTGGAGATCTTCTCATAAATAGTTTGCATTGCTCTAATAGTGACAAATTTAGCAAACTACCTTACCAGATGTACGCAGAAGAGAACGATGTAATATGAGGACCAGATAGAAAGCCTGAACCCTGAGCTGAGTGCTGTGCATTTCTGATCCTCTGAACTGAAACAGTTGCACTGTGCTGTGCCTAAACTGAACACTGACAGAATATAATGCATGGTTTCTGCAGTAAAGAGGTCCAATTTCAAGAAAGAAAGAAAGAAAGAAAGAAAGAAAGAAAGAAAGAAAGAAAGAAAGAAAGAAAGAAAGAAAGAAAGAAAGAAAGAAAAGAAAGAAAGAAAGAAAAGAAAGAAAGAAAAGAAAGAAAGAAAGAAAGAAAAAGAAAGAAAAGAAAGAAAGAAAAGAAAGAAAGAAAAGAAAGAAAGAAAGAAAGAAAAGAAAGAAAGAAAAGAAAGAAAGAGCGAACGAACAATGTGAGGTTTTGAGTAATTGTTTTTGCAGAATTTTAACAACTAGAGTCATAAGGGGTCACAGTGAAAGCAGTTATAAAACGAGGTCCCTTTTCTGAGACTGTTTAAATGGCTGGGTCTCAAATGGCTCACAGCAGCTGACTATCTGAGCCATGGCTTCAATATTTTAATTAGTAGTATTTTATGTTGCAACCAGGTTTACCAGCAGAGAACTGGTGATTCAGACACAGTAAGATGTTTCATACTTCACAGGTCTTAGAGTTCGTAGTTAGTATTGGCATGTCATGCTCATTATGTTTGATAGGTTTTAATGTGTTATATGGGAAAAATCCAAATCTATTTAATTATTTATGAGATAGTTGGAAAAGATATTCCCAGAAGAAATTTTTGATTAACATCTTTTAAATTTTCACTGCAGATAGAAAACAAAAAAACCTTCACTGAAACAAAACAAAATGAAACAAAAAATCTTTTGGGTGAACAGTGAGCATTTCTATACAGAAACCCCTGCAATGCTTTGGAGACCTAAATCATACTATTTGTATGACTCTCAGTTTCCTAACCAGACAATATCTCATGTCACAAACCATAATGTTTTATTTTGATGAGCTGACATAATAAATTATAGAAATATCTAGGTGTGATTTAAAAAGATGATGACACTTCTCTGAAGTGGTAGTTTTGTATGTCTATAAATATCAATATCTGTAAGCATAGGCATTTCCAGTATAAATAAAATTTGGTTTCAGACACTTTGGTAGCAGTTCATTCCAGAAAATTTAAGTACTTACTATGGTACAAATGGAATCATTCTAATCCTCTTCTATAGTCAATGGAGAGATTGGACATCTCCAGAGGTCAGTTTCAGGAATCTATTGACTTTGAAGTGCTATTCTGCTGTCACTGAGGCATAACATTAGATGAGGTAAGTCAGGAAGACATGATCTTTCAGTATTGTAAAATCAAAATAGCTCTATAGAAGCTTTCCCCTGTTAACTCAATATTTAGGTTTTCAGTACAAAAAATTTTAAAGCTAGACACTGAGAGATATTTTACAGATGAAAAATAGTCGTATTTTTTATGTCTGTCATTGGACCATCAGTAATCAGAATAAAAGATAAATGCACTTAATACATTATTTACCACAAAGAATTTACCAAGAACTACTTCAACATTGCTGCTAGCTCAGAACAGGGACCTAATCCAGTTCAAGTTCAATGTAGAAACTATTTTCAAATGCTGTGTATTCAAAATAGTCTTTTGGAAGAACAGGCTCTTATGACAAAATGTACTGTGTTTTCATTGGGACAAACTCATGCTCCCCTTGTCTACATTAAGTTTATAAGCAAATTAACTTGCAGGAGCAGATAATAATTGAGATGACTTCATGATTTCCAGGAAGAAAAACAGCATCTCAGACAGAATGTAGTCAGCTTCAATTGCCTGAAGTAGCACATCCTCTCTACCACTAGCCATAGCTCTGTGTTATCTGATGGAAGAAGCAGTGTTCCATGGTGGAAATGCTTTATATAGTACTTGGTACACCTATTACTGGGCTCCAACTTCTGTTCTACTGTTGGGCAACATACGCCATAAAAAATGTTGGCATATGTCAATACTTCTTCCATGAACTGTTTGATCAGTCGCCTATAAGAAATAAACTTCCCATAACTCCTGGTCTTGATTCATGACTGCCCTTTATGGGTAGCAAAAAATGTATCTGTCCTTTTTTGAAATCAGTATTCAATACAGATTTCATCTTTTCTTAGGTATTGTTCATTAGAAGTCTGATATTTTTGTGATTCACTTCACATTGAATCCATAGCCCTGAGTCACAACTAAAATATTTGCAGAAAGAATGTGAACAGCCGCTAGGAGCATATTTTGAATAAATAGCAACCTTATGCAAAGAGCCGGATTCTTCTACTCTTATTTGCACTGGTGACTGCCCAGAAAAAAGCCTACGGATATCCATACAGTTACTCCAGATTTACCTCAACCCTACTGAGCCGAATTTAGCCCATTACCATAAATTAATGGCTAAATTGTACTTATTAGAGTGAAAATGGCTCAAGACCTACCTGATCAACTCATAAAAAATTTCTAGTAATCTTAAAAGTAATTTTGTCTGATTCAGGCAGATTTGATTTTATATCCATTATCTGTAGGGTGGCTTCTCTGAGCTGGTCACCTTCTTGCTGCATTAGCCATTTTGAAATTATAGGTGTGAGAAAAACCTTCAAATTTTGTGGGAAATGCATTTACATGGTAACAAAATTGCTGATGCATTAACATTTTGCAGAATATTAACCACAAAGGAATTGTGTTCTGGTATTAAAAATAATTTGAAACTGTCCCTGCTATTTGTTCCTCATTATCAGTATTCACTGCCAGTTCCTCATTCCTCAAAAAATTTAAATCCTACCTTGGGAAAATGAGGTAGGGGATATGTGCGATGGCTGATGACATCATCTCTAAGTAATGACTATAAATCTTGAGTGAATTTGTAAGTACAAATGTGTAGCTTGGAAGGTGCCAGATTTCACGCCTGCATACTTAGACCTTGCAAATTCATCACATAAAGAACTTAGGAACATCATTTTCAGCCAGAATGTGCTCAACTACACCTTAATGAAGCCAGAACAGAAAAAAAAAAGGCAGTCTCTACCAGAAAAAAAAAATTAGTATGTTATATATTAATAATTTATATTTTATTTCAGAATATTTAGTTACTTCAATGCTTAATTTTTGCCTTCAGCTAAGTGATGTTTAACATTTTGAAGACATTTTATAAATTAGCCTTATGATACAGCAGCAAGAGTGTTTCTTGCGTGCCAAGTGCAGTATAAGTGAGTGTTAACAAAGCACTAATGCCATTTGGATGGGATAGTACCAGCTAGTTTTTCCAAACCTCTTAAAAGTACATTCTAAACTACTATATTGCCAATTAAGCAGCAAGGTGGAAAATTCTTGTCTTTCTGTTGGCAAAGAAAGGGTCAGAGTTGATATTGTTTTTCCTTATAACTTTCAAAAAATTAAGAGAAAATTTGAACTTTGCCTAAAAATCTTTGTATTTCTTAATGTGTGTTTTTAAAGATGTGCTCCTTAACTTCAACTTTGGGGCAATGTCATCTGGGAGAAAACTGGCAGAAAACCTGGTTCAAAAGGGGTTGGATGGTTCAAGGAATTGGTAATGAAATTCTTAGGTTTTGCTAATCTATTTTATTTTGGTTCTTGTCCAGCTTTGGTCACAGACACTAAGCATTTCTACTGGAGACCAGCCCAAACAGCAAAGGCTCAGGTCCACTTCTGAGTACCTCACTAAAAGGGGTGCAGTTTGGATTTAGGAAGAAAGTGGAGGTTTAGCTCAGATTACTTCTGTCTGAAATCTCTCAAGTTTCAGATATGGAAAGAACCACTGACAGCAGTGCTGTTCCCAAGGACCCGGTGCAAATCTCCCCACGGCTGGTCAGCAAGTAAACTGCAATTTGAATGCTTTTTGAATACTCTGTTTCGCAGAGTGCTTCAAAGGGCATGCAGGTTTCTAAATTTCTGCTGACCCTTTAGTTCCTTACTTGCTTGTCGGCCAGTAAGGCTGTATACAAGCTCTTGTGGAGTTGTGGCCTGTCCATGTTATTGTAGCACTTTGTCCCTGCTCTGTGGCATCACCAAGAGATTTCCATATTTATGTGAGAAATTCATCTAGTCTGAGATCAGACTTGGGCAGTAAAACTCAAGCCAGGTTCTCAGTCTTAACTAAGATTTTGTTCAGAGCTCAGATCCTGGAACTCTTAGATTGGCTCTGGAAGCCCAGGCCTTGCTACATCAAAAGTCACCGAATTTTGAAAAAAAAGTCTCCTTGATGAAGTTATAGATCCACAATTGCATTCTGAACCTGATAGCCAAGAGCATTACAAACTTTTTCTTTCCTGTTCCCTGTTTCTGCTCCTGAAGGGAGGTGGAAGAGTCAGCATGTGTAATTGTCCTTGTCTCCAAGTTGCTGTTACAGCTGAATAACAGCCTCCCAAAAAGACCAATAAAATATCTGCCTTTTCGCTTAATGAGTTCATTGATCTGACACACCACCAAAGCACCTGTGCTCTCAGAAGAGAACTGTAAGGCGACTGTAATTTTTGGACCAATTTTTGGTTTTGGGTATTTATATTAATATGAAGACACCCCCTTCACCCAGACAGAGGGAGTGCAGAAATCATTCCTGTGTATTTGCCCACTCTTCTCACTTGTTCTTGCAGGTCTGTGAGGGTGCTCAGGATGAAGGAATCCACTTCCAATTAAATCCACCTCTCTTGTTCCCAGTCTTGTTATTTTTATGTTAAAATGGAGGATTCTGTATATAGTTTTAGAATTCAAAATAAAAATTTATTAAAAGAAAGCTCAGGCATATTTCTGCAGTCACAATTATATAACCCTTCTGCTTTTAAATGGACTGCAATAAACATTGATAGTAATTTAGTGGTGCAGATGAACCTGTACTTTTTGACAAATAATTATATTATTTTATGTTTAAAAATATACACAAGACATGGATTCCTTAACATATTGAATTGTAAAGCCACATTACTGCCATTTTTAAACTCCAGGGACTGCAAATGAACAATTCTCTGTCACAGTATAACTCACATTTTAAGGAGCTTATTCTTTTACTGTATGTGCACAAAAAATAGCATAGAGTATACAGAAGCATTTTGAATGAGCGATTTTGGGTTGATGAAATAAAAATGTTCTACGGAAACCTAAACTGAAGTTAATTAATTAGCTCAATTAGACAGCTGGTCTGTTCCAGTTCCTATCTGTTCAAACTTGTAAATCAAGTGTTCCAATATATATATATATGTGTGTGTGTGTGTGTGTGTGTGTATAACACGTATATTTCATTCTTGTGTGCAATTTTATTTTCTATAACAGAACTGCTTATAGCTACAGTTTGTTGAGCTGCAGTACTGGTGTATGTCATGGAAGGTCCTGCTCTTGGTACAGAACTTTGAAAATCTACTCAAGGAACAAGTAGGAGAGAGCACATACATGAATATATTAATTCTGACAATGGAAGTCAGGAACAAACCAAAAAGGAATAAACACATTTATTTTGAAATTTAAATGAATATTTTCAACAATTATAAATAAAATAATTAACATCTTATACCACATCTTGTGCAACAAACAGTCAACATCCATGAATACTGGGTTATGGAAATTCACCCTAAAAACCATGCCACATTGTTTTAGTCATTCCATTATATTTTATGCCTTTGTGCTGGCCTTCCTCCCACTGTTAGTAATCTGGATCCAGGGTATAATCTCCAGGGAACTATGAGGCTGTTTGGAGGGAACTGGTTTTTCCTCACATGTGGACTCTAACTGTTAAAACTCCAAACAATCCCTCATAGCACTTGTGAGTCTGAGCTAAAAAAGAACAGTAATGTCTCTTCTCAAGGGAAGAAGATATTTCAGCTGAATGAACAGAAAGTGATACTGCACAAGCTAAAAGCAATCCAGTTCTGCCCGGTTTGAGAAGAATATTATCATGAAAACGAGGAGGCAGAAAGCTGAGTTACATCACCTCATCAGCGCTATCATTCACTGACTAATTTTCCCAAAGTGCAGAATGCTATTTTTAGCTGTTTTCAGAAATATGTGATAGCTGCCATGTTTCCTATTATCCTTGCTATTGACCTCATGGACCATCCATAATATTTTCCATAGGGATACCCATGAGGCCTGCACAGCAAGGAACCTTCCCCATCACTTGGTATACATTATTAAATAAGGATAAACCCACAAACAGCAGTTATACATCACAGGAAATGAGATAGAGGCAATTCGGAAAAAAATAAATATTAATGTGAAGTTTTGTGACAATTGTCATTCAAATTTAGGTGTGGGAAATCCCATCAGCGTAGCTGGAGGAGAACCTGACTGGGCTCCTAGAACTCTGTTTCCTTAGGTTATTTTTTTCCAAATAATCTTGCAATGACATCCTTTTTTAAAGTGTTGCCAAAGTACTATTTTTTTTATAACCTTTTTTTTTTTTAGCTGATGGTTCATGCACACCTGTTTAATTGCCCCTTAAGTCTGCTGTCTCACATAGTTATTTCCACCAAAACATAAACTGCACTTAAATATCTTCTTTGGTAATGTGTTTTAATTTCCACATATGACGGGTTTAAGAGTAATTAAAACATTTATATTTCTAAAGTTGTCACAATATTAAAATATGATTTTTGCCAGAAAAAATTAATTATAAGAAAATACTGCTTTTCTGCACTATATGAATGTCTATGCAAATGTGTAGCAGTGACAGAAATTTTTACCCCCTGTTTATGTAACTAAAACCCTATTTTCTTTGACTCACATTGTAGAAGCATTGAACTGGATCTTTTCTCTACTAATACCATTTAGCAACTCAGATTATAAAGCAACAATAAAATAATAATAAATTTTTTTAACTGATGCATTTAAATGTAATTATCTGCACTCACATTTAAGTATTTCTGCAGGTTTATGCACTCGGAACATTATGCTGGAAAGAGTTTGCATAGATTTTTCCATTGCTCACTTGCAGCCACCAGCAGGCTGAACACACAGAATCAAAGAATCATTTTAGGTTGGAAAAGACCATCTCGTATTTCAGAATTCCTTGTTGTATTTGCCACTTATTCCACTGAGAATACATATGTGGTCTACCAAGGTAAAAGATGTTAAATTGCTACACATTGCTACAATTCAAATGTAAAATATTATAAATACAATTCCAGAGGGAAGAAAGAATAGTTCTCTTCTCTCTTTTAAATGGATTAATATATCCAATAAAGCTTTTTTCCCCCCTCATATTTCGTTGGAAAGATTTACAGCACAGAGTGGTTCAAGCTGGCTGTGGGGCATTGCTGGCTGACGGCAGCATCACAGGACTCTCTAACCATTGAGTTTGATTTGCATCCTAGTGAGGTATGGATTCAGCCAGCCAAGCCCTGAGAACACTGGAGCTATAGCAGGACTGAGTTATTTATCCTCAGTCTCACTTGGAGGGATTTCAGTCGACCTGGCAGTTTTCGACCATGTATCTGGGCTCAGAGTCTCTGTGGTGCCAAGCTCCCAAAGACATGAGATGCCTAACCCCTCTGAGACTTGGATCTTTAGACTGTGATGGCACAAAATCAACATCAGCAAAGAACGAATCTGTTATCAAAATATACGGGGAGGGATTTTCATAAGTATTGCTGTGAGGCACCCAAATTCTGTTGCCTGCTGTATCATGGCATGCATGTCAGTATGTCAGCTCACCCATGTGACCTGCTTGTCAAACAGACTTCACCTGAGACAAATGTTAATTTTACCCATATATGCTGTTTTATACAAGGAAAATTACTTGGAAGAGATTGATTAATTGTAATGAAATTTTCAGACAATTCTACATTGTGAGAGTGACTGTGTACAGAAATTGGCTTGAGATGGAAAGAACCTGTAAAAACATTCAAGCTAGTATTTTACACCACCATGGTGTCATAACTGTGACCAACTCAGACAAAGAAGGCAAGCCTCGAAGCAGTGACTGCCTCAGGGATCCAGGTTATTTGGAAAGAACGTATGAAAATAAGATGCTGGACTGTGAGGAAATCTATTGAGTATTTCTGGACAACATAATCTCTTGTAAAGTATCATAAATGTGTAAGAAAAAGAAGATCAGCACACTCCCACACTCTTGCCATTTAAGGTGTTCCAATAAAATAGAATGCTGACCTAGAACTCTTTTGTTTTGCCTATGAAAACTCAAGGTTTTGTCTTATTTCCATAGCAGAATTACTTACATTTAAGTCTTAAAAAATGCAGTATCAGTAACAAGATTCAGATGATACATCACAAAATGAGGTTTGAAACCTCAAGTGAGAGTTGCCTGACCAAAAGTGAATGCTTTCTGGCTGTATCTTAGCCCATGCTCCCTTCAGGATCAATACAGCAAATTAGATGTTTTAGTACAATTCATCTTAGGCATTTTAGACATTGACTTTAGGATAAACTGAATTGCACTTTGGCAGGGTCTATTTCTCCTCACTGACTATAAAGGTCCTAAAGTGATAAGCTCAGATGTACATGTCTAGACTGGAAATGTTTATAGTTAGGTGATTGAATCCCATTTGTTCAATCTACTACAGTTAGTAAAGTACAATATTTATTTACTCAACATGTCATTGTTTTAGTGAGACTGGATAAAGCCAAGCCTTGTATTATTTTTTGATCTATCTGCTTATGGACATTGTTGGAGACAAATGTTGGAGGAGATGGACCCTAGGTCTGAACCAGAAGGGTTGATATTGTGTTCCTCTGGTACTAATCTCAACATTGCAAACATTATAAAATGTGAAGGAAAGTAAAAAAAAACCAACTTTGAAATGTAACAAAGTGACCATCAAAAGGATGGACTCTAGACTTAGAGCTAGAGAAAAGACAGGCTTATGAGATAAGGAAAAGCTAAACAATTTAGACTGAGCCTCTTTTGACCCAGTTCAAATATTTCTGGTGGGTTACACAAAGCTGACCTACTGTGTACTACATAAAGCATGAAGTTTAAAAGGTATGAGGAAAATGCAGTTAAAGAAGCTCATAAATGAGATTGACCCTACCAAAGGTTTGCAAAGCACACTAGAACCATAAAAAAGTAGCTTTTAGAAATGCAGTATTTCCAGTTATTATCTACAATTGCCTGCCATCGCAGAAGGGATTATGATGCCCTTAATGAGAGGGCGTACCAAGTGTTTAATAAATTTAATTTGAACTTGGATCAAGTCCAACACTTAGGTGACTGAATTTTTATATTACCGTAATCTACAATGAAAGAGGAAACAATGAGAAACAGAATAATTTTATATGATATGCAAAGTAGTTTATAGCACATTAAATGATCATGTAAATGTCACAGGCAGCTCACATTGTCATAAGAAGACATAACCATTTTGTGTCTGAGGCAGGAAGGATGGGAAAGCTCACGTTTTGCCCAGGAACTGGGCAGGCTCTGTTTTTAAACATTGGCATTTCTTGGGCTCCTGGATCCACGCGTTTTGTGTTACTGAGTAAGCCACATTATGTTCTGTACCAAGGCCTGGGAAATACGAAAGGACTGTTGTTCCTGAAAACAGAAAAATGCTGTAAATTTTTTTATTCTGTTCAACAGAACAAACACATTTTTAAACCTCCCTGTAAAACGTTGCTGCACAAATATTTTCACAAGTAACCCACATGCCAGGCAAAGAATTATAAGTCTTTGTCCAGTTTTACATGAGTCACTCTTTCTTTTGAAGACAGGAAAGCATATGAAGCTCTATCTTACAATATATTTAAGGGTTTTAGAGCAAAGAAAAAGTCTGTACTCCCATGTGGAATAACTTCTATTTAGAAAAAAAGCAAGGGCATAGGCAGAGCCTGTACCATGTCCATTAGCACAAATCTCACTGGCAAAAATCTCTCCTGGAATTAAAATCCCCTAACTTAACCTCAAGATCATCCATCCTTTTTGGGTGTTGTAGCACTTCTCATTTCTGACTGCCACGTTTGGAAAGCAATTTGAAGCAAAACTTCTTCCACTACTAGAATATTCTTTTCTCTAATGAGCTGTCTCTGCTTTGTGCCAGTAACAGCTCTGCTTTGTGGTCAGCTAACATACTATCCATAGCTACTATATGTCCCTCCCGGGATCCATTTCTATATTCCCAGTCCTTCTACTGACAAAAGAGTTTTAGGTGGACAGCAAACACTAGATATGTCCCTGTTCCTAAAAGAACCCTGAAAAACAGCCCAGGTAGTGGATTTAGGCTTTAGGAACAAATATATAGTACAGATTGAAAAACTGACAAGTGAAAACGAGATAAAAATCCAGTATAGAGTTTTTAAAAAAATACTAACTATTCCTCGACAGCATAGATATCCAAATGTTTTAACTTACTTTATGGTGGGGGCAAAAATATTGAGGATACCAGCTTAGTGAAGCATAAAAGCAAAAAAAAGTGGTAAAAACATACGAGCTTTACTCCTTGTATGCTTATTTTTACTTACATAAAAATGCTCTGAAGTTTTATATTTACAATTTAAAATGATAATTAGGCAACTGTATAGAAATCATATGTAAGTCACAGTATAATTTAGACACTTAATAAATCAAAGTAGCAAAATGGCATCTTAACAATTTCCCATGTCTCTCAATCTTTCATAACATGGTCTGAGGTTCACCCAAGTTCTGTCAGGCAAACAGCTTCCGCAGCATGAAACTAGAAAGTAATAAATTAAGCCTATTTTATACAAACCAATACTTTTTAGCCCTATATCTGCTTATTGTTTTGACTGCTATACTTTAAACAGGATAACCTTTATGAAATTTTCTGCAAGAAATAATTTATTAAAGTGAATTTCTCAATGATATCTAAAGCCTTAGCGTTATCACTACTGGCTGTATTGTGGAAAGTCTGCATACAAACACCTGTACTTGGATTGAGAGGTAAACTGAATGCTTGAGTTTGGAGAAAATTTAACATTTATATTCAATTTGCACACAGAATGGGGTTGACTTTGACTGAGGCATGGGTTTGGTTTTCTATTAAACAGTCTTGTTACTTGAGGCTCAAGTGGACAAGTCAGTGAGCGGTGAGAGACAAAGATATTTTAGTATCGAAATATACTTAAATTGAAGACAAGAACCTTGTTCCTTCAGCTTCAGAAACAAACCCCAAACTAAAGGAGAGGTACTAATGAGTAAGCTGTAGCATGCAGTAAATAAATTGAATTATTTTTAATAATTTATAAGCTATGCTTTTTACTGGCAAGGTTTGGCAGGTTTCTCCAAGTTATTTATCCAAGTTAGGCAGAATTAACTGCTCGCCTTTACCCCATTTGGATCTGATACTTGAGTGTTAATTTGTAACGAATTCATATATTTTAGAAGGTTGACACGATTATTTCATAAATCATAGAGACAGAGCTAAAAAAGGCAACAAAATCCACAAAGTATCTCTTAGAGATTCAGAAGTAGGTGACCCCTTTTCCCTGCAGACCAGCTGGGTGGATGCCAGCACACACTATTGGTCATGGATCTGCTCTGTCCCCTGAGGTAAGAACAGCACTGTGGAAAAAGAAAAAAGCTTTTATTAAAAAAAAAAAAAAGGGTGGCAAACACACTTAAGTGCTTGCAGTCTGCTTATGGCTGAGGATGGTATCAGTACCCAGTCTTACACCAATAATTCATTAAGAGCAAGGAAATTAATCCCCTTTCTGTGTCTGACTTAATCAGCCAAAATAGAAAACAAAACTGGCAGGACACTGGGTGTTTGTGTGCCAGTTTATGGGGCCTCCCTAAACCAACACCAAGAGAACACAGCTAACGATTTTGCTGATTAAAACAGCAATAACTGTTCAGATTTTACATATTTAGCAACTGAAGCTACTAATGTGGGATCTGGCCTGCAAAACCAAGTATGAAGTTAATTAAATATCTAACAAATGTTTGTGAAGCTACAGAAAGAAAAGCATTCAGTTTTTAATTTCCTTTATTATGTCCCCACCCCATGAATCCCCCCCAGGCCCGTTTCCTTTTCTTGTTCAAATTGCACAGCAACTTTCCCAAGAAACTTGAGTTGAGTTTTCAATGGAACATAAGAGATTTGATTGCTCAATTGAAGGTCAATTTCAGTGAGATGTGAAACAGTCATTTAACATATTTCTTCTTACCTAAATGAGTCACTGATTAAAGATGTGAAGTAGCTGATAATACAACAAATACATGTGAACTACACCTAACTAAAAAGGAAAGGGAAAGGAAAAGGGAAAGGAAAAGGGAAAGGGAAAGGAAAAGGAAAAGAAAAAGGGAAAAGAAGGAAAGGGAAAGGAAAAGGAAAAGGGAACGGGAAAGGGAACGGGAAAGGAAAAGGAAAAGGAGGAAAGGGAACGGGAAAGGGAAAGGGAACGGGAAAGGGAAAGGGAATGGGAAAGGGAAAGGAAAAGGGAAAGGAAAAGGGAAAGG
>VWZF01002180.1:2025027-2310485 GCA_013396755.1 Sclerurus mexicanus
AAGGAAAGGAAAGGAAAGGAAAGGAAAGGAAAGGAAAGGAAAGGAAAGGAAAGGAAAGGAAAGGAAAGGAAAGGAAAATTTACCGTCACACTGCTCTCTTCAGATCTTTCTTTCCTTCTCATATCACATAAGTCAAAACTGATTGCAGTTTTTGTCCAAGCTTGGCCAGACTTCCAAATGGAGACTAAATTAGTGTTTCTCTTGCGCTTGTCCCAAGGACACAGAGCAGACTGTTTTCATTAATGAAGCCACTCCTGAGATACCCCTGGGTAATCAGATGAAGGCCTGTTATAATTATAGGCTAGACACTGGATGATTACTTTAATGTACCCAGCAAGGGTAAGAGTTGCAATGAAATCATTGCCTGGGACAGGGGTTAGGAGCACAGGTACTTTTTGAGAGTCTCCACTGGGTTCATATTAAGTTAAAGCTGTCAGGGATATGGCAGCTCCAGTCTACACAAGCTCATCTTCACTCATCTCTGCTATGTAGCTAATATTTTCTTTTAATATTAGCAGCTGATGCAGTAGAAACATGGAGAATGACCCTTTAATGCGTTTCTCAAGGTTGTTCTTAAGAACAGTGAAGTAGGAAAAAGTTATAGCCTTGAAGCATTGCAGCACTGTTACCATCTTCCAATCCAGTCTCCTGTGCCATACAGGAATCCAAACACCCATTATGGTCTGTATCTGTTCTTTTAAAGTGTACTCTTAAAGTCATGTGTGTCTCTCTTGGGAAGAGAAATTATTTTTCCATATATACCTTGTAGGTATCTTATCTACTGTAAAACTTTAGAGTAACAAGTACATGCATATTTTAAGCTCATTTTCCCCTATTTATAATTTCACAAGACTTCTCTTGGTACAGCACCAGTTCTTTTCAAAATGCATCAACTTTTTTCAGAACAAATAAGGAGAATTAAAACTGGAATCAAGTTGTAGCATTAGATGAATATCAACAGAGCTGCTGTGAGAAGCAGTTTATGGTTTTCAGACCTGAATTGTAGTGGCTTGCAGTGCCACCATAAAATGGTCTGATTTAATGAAGTGCATTTTGGGGAGTTCTTATTTTTACTACAGTCATAGCCTAAATAATTTCATTTCAGGTAACTAATTTAAGCAATTTTTGTAAACACTGAGTGCTGGTATCTGAGTTAGTTTTGTGGAAACTAGTGATCTTTCTGGAAACCATAACCTTCAATCTGAATTTGCACTAGACAAAATTTTAAAGAGAGAGGGAAAAGTAAAATCCATAAATGGAAGACCAAAATTCAAACTTGAAATGGGAGACTGGTTCATTAGTTTGAAAACCAGGTGTATAACTTTATCCCTCTATGTGCACAAGACAGGAGGATGACAATTCTTAGACAGAAGGTTTAACTCTGATCATACACCTCAAAGTGTTCTGGAGAATTAGTCAGCACAGAAAATATGGCTTCTAAAAACCAGCATTTTAAGTAGCTTTTTTTTTAAAAGCAAGACAAAACAAAAAACAAAGCAAAAAGCCAGTTAGGCACAAAATCCTCTTATGTCTGAAGGTGACTTAAATGTCTACTTCAAAGCTGCAGAGGCACTGTAGAGGGTCAATCGTGTTCCCATGTTCTCACCTTACTTTAGTACATATCACCTCCCTCCTCAAAAAGTGCTTTATCAGCCAGATCTAAGGCTAAACCACAGAGTGCTGCTCTCTGTGCCACAATTACTTACTCCATGTTTAGATTAGAATGAAAAATCCAGAGGAGGTCTACCTGATTTCTTTACTACAGTGTCCTTTGCATAGTCGCTTCTTCAAGTGCAGTAGAATTCAATGAACAAGAAGGGAATATGAGGTGTGGTATTTGGTTTCCTATATTTCACTGCTATTTGAAGAAAGTTCTTGCCTTCCAGAAACACAAAGGCAGTGAGGTTTCCCTGAGTTGCCTTCCAGGAGTTAATAAACACTTCTGCCACAATCAGGACTCTTCTGGAGGAGGCCCTGTGCAGGCATATAGTAAAAAGAGGAAAAAACCCAAAACCCTAACCCAGAGGAATCATATGCTAAATAGACCAGAAAATGTGCTGGAGGGCTCCAAAAGGACCAGCTCAGTGAAAAAAAAACAAACAACCAACCAAAAAAAAAAAAAACCAAAACAACAAAACAACAAAAAACCCATGCCAAAACAGGAATAAAATCTAGGTTTGTTGGCTCTCAGGAACCTCCGTGCTGCTACTAGCACCAAGTGAATTGCTTTGGTCTATCCATTCCCAAGTGACTCAGTCAGCTGAAAAAGTATGAAGGACAGAAAGTAGCCTAGAAATACCTCTGGGATAATAATAACTCTACATGAAATTATTTCATGTATTATTTCATTGAAATGAACAAGCTAGAGACTATTTAGTGGTTCTGCAGTTAAACAGAGTGGCACTAAGTAGAACAATACTTATTTAAAACAAACAGATACTAAATTCTTGCCTACCATAGATCCTGAACACTCAGGAGTTGTCCCTGCTTGAGTGAGGCACCATTGGCTTTGAGCAGAGCTCAGTGACGTCCATCCTTCCATAGGGCTGGACACATGCCATTCTGCTGGATGTACATTGTGTTCCATGAACACACAAACTCTGTGTTCTCAGTGCTTACATGTGACTCAGAAGGAAAGTATTGATAGTGGATATGGCAGCAGATTGCACATGGCATTGAACTTTACACATTAGGCTTGCTGGGAGATATTGCCACCTATTGTTTTTGGTCTTGATTGCATTGCTTTCTTAATAACTAATTGGGCCTACTGCATTTTAACAATGTTTCAGATAGAAACTGCATTTTGTTATTGCAGATAAATAATCAGATGATTTTCAAAAAGTAACACGTCTTCATCTCTCTTTGTGGTCTCTTTAGCAAAAGTCACTGTAATATTCAAGTTTTGCACAAACCTGTAGAGACAAGCTTCTGTCAAATTTTATAGTGTCTTTCCTCTTTAAGTTTTAGACAGCTTTGCATGCTTTATCTTTCATATGAAAAGCCTCACAGTTAGGAAACTATGAAAATGTATGTTTCTTTTAGGAATAATCAGAATCTGTCACACTAAGCTGTTTTTGTTTTTTGTTGTTGTTTTTTGGTTTGTTTTTTGGGGTTTTTTATACTAGAGAAAAAAATGAAAAGACATTTCTAGTAGGTATAATCATTTGTTTTTCTTTTGGGCAGTTTATTGCAATACAGATCCCTGACGACTAAAACTTTTCATGAGTTTATCTTGATTTTGTTGAATTTCTTTAGTCAGAAAGAAGCTCGTAAGATGTTTGACTATCCAATCTATTTAGTTTAAAATTTTGCCTATATTAAACTAAAGCCATTCAAAAAGGAAATTATCTAAAAAAATTCCCTGGAATTTAAATTACCTTTTCTGAATATGAAATATGAAAATCTAACAATTTTATTCTCAAACAAGATCACAAAACTGTTTTTCACAGCACTTTGTTTTCTGTTAATGAAAAATTTAATTATGTATCTGACTTCATGAACTACTTTCTTTGATCTTTGTTGTATGACTAGTTGTCGTTATTTAGCTGCATCTGTCTTACAGTGCCTTGAAGACTCAAATACAGCTACCGATAAAGTAATATCAGGGTATGAAAAATCAAAATCCTGATACAACTTGGAAGCTGCTGGATAAACAAGAATGTTACTCCCAGGAGGATTTTCCTATCAGTTATTCAAACCACTGTCTCAGTCTTTACGAGTGTCATTTTGGTCAGTACAGTTCCCAAAGAAGGAGATGTGATATCAGGACTTCTTCACCAAGACATGGAACGGAGGCTATCAGAAGAAAATGTGGGAGCTGGTTGTGCACGCCCTTCCAGCATAGCAGCCTGGTTTGTGTCACCATGAAGCCAAGCTGTGGCACCCTGATATTAAGAAAGACTGGGAGTCCCGATGGTCACCACAAAACACGTAGTCTGTGGAATGGCCAGATGGGAAGAGATTAAACAGAATCCCAAACAACAACAAGAACAACAAAAACCTTATGTGAAGAAAGACACAGAAAAAGACCAAACAACTGTCCACTGTCTTCTTGATAAAAACACCAAGTGCAACTGTAGCCCTAGCCAAACACAAGAGAACTAGGACACAAGTTCAGGAACACACAGTGCTTTGTATGAGATGACCGAACAAATTATTTCTGACCATTAGACAGAGACTAAATGATATTTATTATTTCAACATTTAATTTCATCTTGACATTACACAAAATCCTGTTTAAGCTAATTTATTCTCGTTGTTGGCATTGTAGTTCATCATCTGATAGATTCATTATTTCAAGATGTAGTAATTTTCTTTCAAGGTCAGTTGTTCCTGAGCTCTGTTTGTTACCAGGTTGAAAAAAACTGTTATATGATTTTAGAATTACTTATAGATGAATTTCAGAAACTTAATTTAAATTAATAGGGAAGTCAAGATCTTAAGCTTTATATAGAAGAAAGATGTTAAACAATGGAATTGGAGTGCTTGTGGTAAACAACTGGAAAGAAATTTAGGTTAAAATAATGTCAATCACCAATCAGCTTCTGTAGATCCACAGAATCAGTGGATGCTTTAACTCCTGGCATCTTCAGAACATGTCTTTCTCGAAAGAGTATATTAGTTAAACATAAAAAATAGAAGCTATAATTTAGTTATATAACAAGGCTAGAATAGCTGGTTTAATGGCTTCTCTGCCCTAAACTCTTCAGAACAGAAATAGCATCCCATAAAAGGAAGAAAACTTTACAGGAGGTTTTCTTAAATTTTGTCACATTCATCTCAGAACACTTTGAAAGCGTAACATAATAGTAGCTGAAGTCAGAGGAAATAAACTTGTATTACTTCATATCACTTGGGAATGGCATTCAGCCATTTTCCTACAGTCTTCCATGATAAATGTTCTAAGGCTTTCTTTTAAAAAGTTGCAAATGTGTGGATACTTTGGTGACTTTTGTATAAATATAACTATTAAATTTAATTTTTGGATGCTGAAATGTTACTTAAACCTCATTAGACTTGTGTTTTTTATGTTTATAGGAACCCTATGTGAAAATTTATAGTTTACCAGGTTTCACAGAGAATAAGCTTGATTTTACTATTTTTTTGGTCACGGATTAGCAATTGGTAAATAATTTCCTTGATGTTCTGTGATGCTGATGATTTAGTTTGTATCATGTTGAGCCTCACCAGTTCTACTACAGAACACGGATTTTTATTCTCCATTATCTGATCTAGTAAGAAAGTCAATCACTAAATAAGTAAATAAATGGAAACAAATAAACTTCCTATTAATTGATGAATTGTTTCAGAGGAGACTAAATTTTAATGAGCTCACAGAGTGGTATCAGTCTATATAGCTATGTATATATTAAAATGTGCAAAGTATTGTTTTTCTACTTTGACTAACTTAATAAAATGACTATATTTGACTGCATGTTAGATGTTAGGATCATAGGATAATTTAGGCTGCAAGGTACCTCAAGATGTCATGGCACTTGCTTGCACCAGTGTCAGCTATGAGATAAGACCAGGTTGCTCAGGGCTTTATCCAGCCAGTCTTGAAAAACTCCAAGGACAGAACCTACCTATTTCTGACCTAACTGGGATTAAAACAAATGTAACTGGTTTTACGCATCTTGACATACTAAGAAAATAAAATAGGTTTGTGTACTGTGGTGTGTTTATTTCATGCTGAAATAAATCACTTTTTCCATTTACAGCAGATAAAACAAGTGAGAGCTAAATTGATCAGACTCCATGGGAGGAGTAGAACTCATCCTCTCCAACCCATTAGCAGAAGTTTGCAGAACACAGCCAAGATATCTGGAGCTGCCTCAATTCTCTAATTTGCTTCAGGACATCAGAAGATGTCTCTTACCTCTTCCAGAAAAATACCTTATCTTACACATCTGTGGGCCACAGGGGTGGGAGGAAGGCATGCTGTTCTGAAGCAGGAAGTGGGTGGATTTGAACCAAAGCTACCAGCAAGCAGCTGGATATATTCATTGCTAAATAAACTTCACTGAGGCTGAAATCACTCATGATGGAGCTAAACACTATGTCCATTTACATGATCATTAAGAGAGAGAACAAGACTGCAAAAGTGACTTTTTGGCCCAGCAATTAGCCATGTACTCAGGAAGTGCTGATCTGTGCTCTGTGACACATTTTGGTATTCTTTGTGAGCTATAACTATCTTGTCACCATTGGGCATCTTCTAATGTCCAGTAGATTGCCTTTTTGGTAGTGGTTTAGATGTTATGATAGTATTATTAAAATTGAGGTACAGGGAATTGAAACAAAGTGATTTGTGACATGCCAAAATGTCTTGTCGCTAAGATTTTGGCTAAAAAATGTGACACCTTATTCTCTGCTGACACCTTTACATTTACATGTAAGTGTACTACATATGTATGATAGAATTTGCAGTTTTCAGTGAATTAATAACAAATCTGAATTTAACTAGAAATTCTGCACTATTCCAGTCTGAACCAATTCCCACTCTCTTCACAAACACTTGGCCTTGGCTTATCCTTGTTATAAACCCTATCAAATCTAATGTCGGATTGTTCAGTCAACTTCCACCATCACTTCACTAATGGTGCCAGTTCTTATCATCATCTCACAGACGCCTCTACACCCTCTCCCACTTCCCCTTGTGCTTGGGAAGAAATTCTCATCTATATTTTCAGTCAGACTAGTGTTGCTTTTTCTCTATCCGGAAAACCTGCTTTTGGTGAGGTACCAGCATTTTGGATATTAATGTCTACCAAGATTATACATTATTTAATTCTACTTTGTACATCAGGACTCTAATGCTGTTTAGGACTTGCTGCACATAACTGAACAGAATTAATATTTAGTAACAGATCTTATATTAAGAATGGTAAGACTGTTCTTACGGGAAGGTGAATCCCTGTTTATCCCTGGAACTGTGTATTACAGCTTAGCTAAAGGAGTATTTAAGATCAAAACACTCCAGAAGTTGTTTGCTCAGGGAAGAATATCTTATAGAAATGTCACAGAAATGTCAGAGGATGAGCATTTTACATTTACAAATTTGCATTAAAAACCCCCACATTTTCAGTTGTTGATCTAATTTAGATGGAAGGGAAATGCTGAAAAATTAGACTTTTTTCTACAGGGCTGACTTTCTAATTCTTTAAGGTTAGAGCTATAGGGGCTGAAGAGTTCTGGGAAGAGGATGTGGAAGCATAGCCAGAAAGCCCTTGAAATCCTGTTCCATTAGAGATAAATCCAATAGATATTAACAAGGATGTTCTTGCAGAATCAAACTGTGCTTATATGTCTGGACTAAAAAGTACAATGCAGATGGATGAATAAAATGCAGAGGGGCAATACAGCAACTGTGTCCGATCTCAATCGTTTGGGAACCACGGGTCAGGCAACAAACAATATATTCTTGCTAAAAAAAAATAAATAAATTAAAAATGGAGTAATGGAGTCATCTGTTTTCTTAATCATTAGGTCAGATGGGTGTCACATTTGTTTACCATTTCTTCACAATTTGGAACTTGACATGTCCTTCCTTCCCTCTCCCTTTAAATTGAAACACCTTCTCACAGCTACAAGAGCTGGACCTCAGGGAGGAAAATGATGAACAACAGTCAAGATCCAGGCAACCTTATGGGAACAATACAGTCACCCCCTCAGCAAGTGAGAAGGACACCTAACAGGATGGTCACATGCTTGCTCTTCTTCAGGGCAGAATTTTCTGCCTCATGCATCTCCAGTTCCCAGCTGCTTTGGAGGTGATGTCTTTTGCTTTCAAACAATGATCATCAATAAGGAAGGTCAGCAGGGAAAGCTCAGATTTTCTTGGACCTTCTTTATCCTCTCTGTAGCTTTTGTCACGACTAAGCAACTGGAGATTTGGCCAAAACTGGGGTTTACTGTATGGATGGCTCAAATGACCTCTGGTGATGGAAAATGCTTAAGATTTAGTTTTTCTGTGTCAGATCAAAGAATAAACATCAGTGGCTATGCAAAGACTAAAGTCAGTTTAGAGTAAGTTTTTCAATATGACTTCACTACGGTTTTATTCTTCAGCAAATATTTTAAAATATTTATACAAAATGCTGGTATCTGGTCTGTAAGCAAACTGCTAAACATCATAGATTGAGACAGTCTATGGCACAAGCATTCTAATCATAGTAAAACATAATTCTTGAGAATGTTGATTCAACTATTTTTGTAATGATCTTAATTTGAGACAAGATTTTACCAGATAGTGAAAGTAAATGATTCTTATTTACTCCATTTTAGCATTTCTGACTTTATGAAACCCAAAAAGTGACTTATTTCTGAGGCATGGATCCCCTTACTTCTAACTAAATGAAAGTTTTGGTTGTTTTCCAAGGGAGGAAAAAAGGCAAGTGCCTTTCTGAAATTTATGAAAACATTGATAGACTTCAACAGAAAACATAGTATTAGACAGTATCCTCTCAATAGTGTTTTTATTAAAGCAATCATCACATAGAACCCCTCCACTACATGATTAAGAAGTATTTTAAATATCTGATTATTTATAAATTCCTATTTCAAGCAATTTTGAAACAGAAACTTAGCATACTTCTGTAGAAAACTTGATTCCATTTTTTTTAAAAGCTACAGGGCCATTTCACTAGGTTACTATTAATTTTAAAAATGTATTGTAGGAAAACAGATTAAAACTATCTGTGCCTCTTTCCCCTCAAAGCCATAAAGAATTTTGAAGATTCAATTCATTTTGCCTTTTAACCAATTTTCATCCTCTGACATACAAAACCGGGCAAATTCTTTCATAATATAGTGGTATGTTAAAATAAAAGAGCCCACCAGCAGCCTGGCCATGAAACAGTCCCACAGGTTGCTCTAGACCTGGCCCAGAAATTACTTTATTAGAACCAGTCAAGCACATGCTCCAGCTCATTTTCTAACTGCTGGAAAATTTAATTCCAGAACTTGTATGTGGGTGTTGCAGCTGGCCAGATTGCCTCAGAGTGGCCAGAATTAGAGTCATTAGAGGAATAAACCAAGGGACATCACTTGCATCCCACATCACACTGAACCCCCTAGAGGCAGCCAAGATGATACTGTTATGTTTAGATATTAATGATTTCATACATGTTTATTTCAACACTTTGTGTCATCAGACATTGATTTCAGTACTTGTTCCTGAAAAGAACATAACAATGGAACTTACCAGAAGATTAATATTTCATCTCTGCAAAATGTACACAGATGAAAAGTAGTGGAGGTTTTCTGACACAACCTCTGGTAATCATGTATTACAGAAACTACAAAGAGGATCAGAGCTCAAAAACTGAGGTGTGGACCCAGACTTTACAAAAGTTCAGGTATGTTGGTTTGATCCAGCCTGAATACAAGCTCCCCAACAACATTATGTTTTGAACAGCATTTCTGCAAAGCTCAGGCCAGCTCAGATGCCAGGACTGATTTCTGTACCATTTTCATTCAGTTACAGTTTATGGATCATTGTTTTAAACCTTGATGTACATTTATGATACTATATAAATAATAACAGTGACACAATAAACTGCAAAAACATGTGGTTAATAAAGTTATTGTGAGTCAAAGATAAAATATAAAAACTGGGCTTAAACTGCAGTATTCTTATCCAAATTGTGATTCTGTACTGTTTCAGTGGTTTTCATTGTCCACACGGACAAAACAAATGGACAAATTAACTATTGGCTTGCTGTTTCATCCAAACATGTGTCATCTTGCAAAATATAAGTAAAAATACAAGGAGGGAAAAATGATCTACAAGTTTTAGCAATTGCAAGTCAGCATTCACTACTCAAAATTTGTGATTTGTGGCCAAACACTTCAACAGCAATGACCACAGTCTATCAGATATAGACATTATCATCCCCAAATAGTTTCAAATGTTTGTAATTTGTTTTCAAGACTGCATAGAAGTTATAAAATATACAAGAAAGGTATCAGTGTTTAGATAGTGTCCTTGCAAGTACATTTGTTTAATTAGTTCTCAGTAAATTGTTAAATTATGTAATATTGCTGATTTTTAAAAAAAATGTTACCAGAAATTACTGATAACTGTTTTGATTTTACATGACAACTTGAATCATATAAAATCCTTCTTTCATCTGATTTTACTTAATTTTAGAAAATGTTTCTGTTTGGCAAGGTTTCTATGCAGGCAGTGCAGAGTTGGCTACCATTCCTTTCCAGTTTTATTAAGATGTTGTTGCATGGTGTTTGCATTGTTTCATTTAGCTGGTTTTCACTGGCATAACTCAGCTGTGACACTGATCCCAGGTAGTATGTCTGTGTTCAGGTGGGAGGGGCAGCCTTCTTGGCAAAATCAGCTAATTAAATTGAAGGTGTCTGCAATGAGACCCACGAGAGCCTTGGTACTCCAAAATATGGTGCCTTCCTGCTAAAACCAAGTCTCACTGATAGAACAGGCAGAGTTGGATGGTGCTGTAATTTCCAAAGGTAAGTAAGGAGTGTGAGGTCTTCCATTTTTCTATAAGAAAGTAGATGCCTTTGAAAATGGGTACTGACTTTGTGATAAAATGAGTCAAAATCAAATTTTTTTATATTTTTGCCATGGTATCAATAGTAGAATATAACTTCTGAATTCTCTGAATAACATGCACAGAAATTCTTGGTAAATGAGTTTCTGGACACTTAGAATAGTTGCAATATACTAAATATTGAATAATATAAAATTATTACTTTCAATTTCATTTTATTCAGCACACTCTGGTTGCTATTAAGCTACATGTGACACACTGTGCTATATTAACATTTCATAAATCTGACCTAACATGCATAGTACCCCCAGGTTTGAGAAAAGAACTATGCAGAAAGAAGGCATAATTCAGACATTATTGCCTAGTGGTGGCCCTTTTTTCATTGCTGGGGACAATATTGCAAACTACAAACCCCAACCACTCTCAGTTGAACACTTTTCCCATTATTCAATTTACTTGCAGTTCCCTCTCAAGAAATGACCCCTAAAATGATGCAAGGATGTTGTTATTTGATTCTATATGGCACTCATGGAAATTTTTTTCAAGTATGAATCAGATTCCTCTACCCTTGTCCTCTGTCCTGGGGCTTCGTCTAACAAATACAGTTGCTGCTGATGGAGAACTGATTTCTTCCTAGTTAGCAATGTTAGGTGGTGGTGATCAAGCTATCCTTCTTTGGATGGGCACTCAGACAAAATTCCCTGCCCTCCCTCCTCAATTCCTAGAACTTCTAGTATTTTTGTATTTTTTCTGAGCAGCCTTTTTCTCCTGATACCTTTGAACTACTCGTTAGGGTCTCTAGAATAGTTCTCAAGGTCATGCAAACCTCTCAGCCAGAAGAAGAGCTGGCAGTCAACTCAAATAAGTGTAAATGAAATTTTTAATTGTATTTTCATTTCCATCCTTCACATTCACACCTTAACACTCAGGGCATTCTTGGGCACAGATCCTGATATACTTAAGTGAGTATGTGTTTAAATTATTTTGTGTTTATTTTTATTCTTGCACTCCCTCTCCAATTCATTTTTTCCATTATCTTACTAGCTTAAAATGCTTCATTCTCTGTACCATATATATCACTGGATAAATGCTTTTATATTGTTTATTTCTGAGCCTGATGTTACACAGAAAATAGATACAAAGGGCCACAGAACATACGCTAGGAAACAGGTATGGCATCCTCTGGTTTGGCAGGGAACACAAAAGGGAGATATTCCCTTTAGAGTTAGCAACACTAGACTGAAATAGTCCTCATAGGCATAAAACCCAGTGGCCTATTTCCATTTCACTAATAGCATTTTTGTTCCATTTTGTAGCCATGCACTTCAGTTTTGTCTCAACTTACACTGATGGAAAACAAAAGACATTTGGGCTTTAAAACTGTATTAGATCCCATTTTTTATTAATTGAAACCAGAGATTTCTTTGCTGTTTAATTTCATAGAAAAATAAAATCATTCACATTGGAAAGGACCTCCTGAGGTTTCCAGTTCAACGTCCTTCTCAGAGAATGGTTAGATGTGAAGTCAGGTTTCTCAAGGCTTTTCCCAGCTATATCTAGAAAACCTACAAGAATGGAATCTGCACAGACTCTCTGGGTCCAATACTGGACCGTCCTCATATGGAAAATGGGAGCTTTTAATAGCTGGTCTAAAACTGGCATGTTTCAGTTTATGACCATTGTCTTTCACCCTCCCACCACACACTTTAGTGAGGTGCCTGATCCTCCTGTAGGTATGCGTAGGCTGGTCTTTGGTCCTCAAGGCAATTTCTCCTCTAAGAGGAGCAGCCCCAGTTGCCTCAGCTTTTCTCCTAAGTCACGTACTCCGGCCCTGACCACTTTGGTGGCTCTCCACTGTACTTTCTCAAATTTATTGATGGCTTTTGAGCTGGGGAGGCACAAAACGATGCAGTATTCCAGATGTGGTCTAATGAATGCCAAATAAGAGAATAATCACTTCCCTCAACCTTTTGGCTATGCTGCTGTTGATACAGCCCAGTATGCTGCTAGCCTTCATCACTGCCAGGGGGCATTAAGCAAGTTCCACTAAGAAGCTTTATGGATTTACATCCCACTGAGTTGCATACACCAAATTGCACTATAGAGGGGTCTAGCTCTCCCCATTCATTATATAGGGAGCCTAAAGGGATTAGCACTTTTTGCCTAAAGCTAGCTCATGTGAATTAGTCCTATAGGCTTGATAAAATAAGCATGCTGTGAAACCGTTTCAGATATGATTTATAAAATTTAACAACCACCTGTAAATTATTGTATACTACAAAATGGTTGCTAAAGCAACACAACAATATGCTAGTTAAGGATATAACTTTGAATAAATATAATTTCAGAATAAACTGCTGAGGAAGAGGAAAAACCCAGACCAAGCTGAAAGAATGGAAAAAGGACACATAGAGTAAAAAAGTCTTCATAGTAGAACTGAACTCTGACTAAATTAAAGGTTATAAAAGTGTATTGTGGTGAAAGAGAAGATGAAGAAAGCAAGGACACTGTTCTTAGGAAAGAAAGGATACAGGATGCAAAACAAGCTAAGACACTGGAGCAGCTAAGGTTATTTTTAAATCATTCTGGGATGAGATTTTTATTTTTATGCTTTTGTAAATATTTCAAAGTCTGTCATGAAGAACTCAACCTTTTTCTTTGGTTTAAAACCCCTATTTGTTTCTGTTATAAACTTGCCTTGGATGTAAAATTACTTGGGGACAATTTCAGAAGCATGAAAAATAAAATTTTAAGACACCAGTTCAGACAAAACAGATATTTCAGGCAAGCCCATTTTGATGTTCACAGCCCAAGGGAAGGTTGGGGAATCTTTGTTTTCACCTCATGTACCCTACAAGTGTAACAGAACCATGAAGTTTCAATGAAAGGGCATAAGGTCCTCCTGGCAAGTGCCATCCCCTGTCCTCTCGGAAGAGCAGAAATTAATGAGGCAATCCACAATTTGAGGAATACCCTTTCTTGTTACTTGTTCATTCTGCAGAATGCTAAACATTTATTTCGGATTCTCCCTGGTGTTCCCCTCTCTGCAGGTTCAAACAGAAGCCTACTGATGCCAGGAACATTCCTATTGTTTTCAGCGGATTGAGAACAAACTTTCCCTAATCCTATTAGTGGTTTGTTGTGTTAAAGAAATTATTTACTAGTCTACTGACAAACAGAATATTACAGGCACCTTTCTGTCAGAAACGTAAGTGAATTGGGAGAAGTTTTTTGCTTTCGGTTGGAGCAGAAAATATTTCAAGGTGGAGTGCTCCTTCTTTTTGAAGTTACCCTCCATTGTTTTGCAACAAGCCAGTCTGCCTAACAATTGTCTAAGTACATTCGATGACTGGGTTCTGTTATTTTCATAAATGTTTTGAAGAAATGTGATGTTATGTAGCAGTGATATGCTGTCCAATTCAAGCAGATTGTGACAGGAGAAACTCCATATGGATTTTCTTCTTTAGCAACTAATAGAAATGAAGTTCCTATGTAATTCTTTCTCCAGTTTAAAGTTTCAGAACCATGGTGACAGTAGCTGGCAGCAGTGACATTATTTCAAATACTTTCTTTAGAAAAATAGCACAGTATATGAGACTCAACAAAGAGGAAGGAGCTGGGTATTCATCTTTCATGTGTGTATTTGGTTGGCTGGCTTCAATTAACACATTAAACTTTGTAATGCCTTTATGTCTTCATTTTTTAAAAGAGAATAATTATGAGTTCTTCATCATATCTATGAAGATCTCTGAAGATCTGCTAATGAGAGAATGTCTTATCAGTGTAAGGTATTTTTGCAACACAACTGATTATAATGGCAATATGCCTTCAGGGGAAGGGGTAGTAGAGGAGAAAGAGGGTGAAAATAGAAACCATACTTTTGTCAGATTCAGGGAGCTAGTGAAGAATGAGGACAAAATGCTACATTGCTTTGTAGAAAATTAAGCATCACAGCTACATCTATCACCATAAATGGCTAGCTTGAATTGCTTGCATTCTCTGTCTGAGCTGCAATATTTCATTCAACTAACCATTCGTTAAACACACATCCTGAAAGCAAATAACTTCAATGTAAATAATTTGTGAAGCATTGTTCCATCTGTTGAAAATGTGCAGTAGTAGTTTCGACCCTTGTCTAAACCAGGCAAGCTACTTTCAGGCAAGTTTGGGAGGTAAATGAACTGTCTGGCTGCTTTTCTTGGCAACATCTCTTATTAGTGGGAGGTGGCAGTAAAGAGAACATGAGGAAGACAGAAAGTGTTTACTTAAAACTTTAGCCAAATGGCTAGGGAGAGTTAAGATAAATCATAACTGTCAATGATGACAACTTTAGACTGCTACTAGTTCACTCCTGTTTATGCAGTTTTAAATGTTGCACTTAGAAATGTTTTGGAGCAGACTGAATTTTTATTGACAGATGCCATAAGTTGTTTAGATGTAAATATTTTGGACTCGGTTCTAACAGTGACATAGAAGATTTGCAGGAAGAAGTCTGTAAAGCTTCACACAACACTTGAGAGATAATATTTTTAAGAGTGTCTCCAAAGTATGCATCTGTGACTCATATTTCCCCAAAGAATAAGGTCCATAGATCAATGCAGGCTTATTAGACTTTCTCACACACACAAAATAAGCCAAAATAAAATGTTACAGCTCATGACCATGTGGGATTATTGAACTGAGTCAGTTTTCTTTCCTTTTCCCATTCTTGTCTTGAGCACCTTTCCCCCACTCTTTTATTTTTTTTTTCCTTTTTGGATGGTGGCTTGGATGCTAACATATAAATAACAGTTTAGGCATCATAGTAAACTAGCAAAAGTCCAGAATTTCAGCCAGTAACCTCAAGATTTTTTCTTAAAAGACTGTCATGCTGAACAATGCCATGAAATACAGCATTACAGGAAAGATCAGGGTGAATCGATCAGGGATTTAGACCAATTTATGCTTTGCTTTTAAGTGTTGCAGCTGCTGCTTCCTTAAACACCCTTAAAGTAAGCAGCACATCTAGACGCTCCTTTGTTTATATAGTTCTATAAGATTTGCTTTGTAGACTGTAATATTGCAATATAAGGTCCAGGAGGAAAAGTAGCCCAAGAATCAAATCCCTTTTCTGTTAAGGAATTGAATTATCACTAAGAGACTTGTCCTCCAGATATCTCCATTAGGGACAATAATTTCTAAAACAAAAGGAGTGCAGCACAGTGGTACCACCTCATATACTCCTATTTTGATGGACAAAAATGGACCTCCTAAGTGGAGTTTAGTACCTTGGATGAGAAACATGTGAACATAAATAGGTTGCTTCCCAGTTGTGGCGCTACATAAGAAGCCTTTATTCAAAAGCATGTTCCTGACATGCTTGACATTGAAGCGAGGCACCCATCACCTCACTAGAGGGAAGGGGCTCTGGTCCCAGCTCAGCTGGTGTGGGTGTGACTGACAGAAGGAATCCTGAATGGTCAGACAAGAAAGTTTCATTAACAGGAATCTAGAGAAGGGTCATATTCCTGTTAAAGAGCTACACTGTGTCTTATGTACTACCTTAACCGCATTGATGATGGTTCAGTTATTTTGACTGAAAAGGGGCAACCTACACATCCTAGTGGAGAGAAGATTCCTGTATGTTATTGATTTCTTCCAAATGATTCCTAAAATAGGTTAAGATGAGCTGTACACTGGAAGAGCCTATTTCTCAGTAGACACAGAAACAATCTAAGGTGACTGGACCAGACAAAACATCTTCGGTAAGTGAATCTGAAGATAAGAATCTCTAGAACTTCATTTTGAACTAATTATCTCATGCCATTCTTAATATAGCAGATTGCCTAAGACATCTGCAAAGGTCTAGTGGGCACAGCATAAAAACTGCAAGAGACCTATATCCTTCTGTGGGGGATTTTTATTGGAGGTCAACTAGAGCATCCTGAATCTTCTCAAATGACACTGCAAACCTGTATCTTACAACCGAATTGAGCCTTCTAAGCAAAACCAATGTCCTTTATTTAATGAAGGACCCTTTGATGGCTTCAAGAGCTAACAGGAGTGTAGTTTCAGGCCTCAGTTTGACTTGACACATTAATGTCACTGATAATATTGATTTAACAAAAGTTTATTGTGACCATCATGTCTGCCGCTGGTTTATAAGAAGAGGAAATGTGTTGAAGTTGAAAACAGTGTCAATGATTCCAAAATACAGAGATGTAATTGAACTGTTAATCAATCTTTAGCAATTTGCTGGCTTTGATGTAAAAAGCAAGTCTAAAGAAGCTGACAGTTTCAAAGTTAAAACATGAAAATCCATAAGTATTTTTAAAATGAGGTCTGTGAAGGGATTTTTAAGAACAGAAATTCTCCTCCACTATACATTTGGAAAACTGAACTGTTCCAATATTTTTCAAAACTTGGCTTCATGTTAAGTCACTGAGATTCACAAAATAACCAGTTTTAAACTTAATAGAAATAATTTTTACCCCAGTGAGAACTTCCTTTATAAATGATGACCAATCAAAAATCATTACAAAATTTGGAAATCCAATTTGGAATGTAAACTGATTTCACTCATGGCATAGGGGTTCTCTGACCACAAAACAATAGCATATAATATTTCTACTGTCTTTCAAAGGTTTTATACTTTGCTGAACACATTTTGAAAATTTCTGCTGTAAAAAATGTATTGGCATCACAATATTCAGTATAAATGTACAAAGATGAATCTGTACAAACTTTATGGAGCAGCAGTGAAAATAGTTGAGGAACTGTGGAGCATTAAATAGAAATCTAAGGGAAAAAAAACGTCACTAGGATTCATGAAGCACTTGGGGTTGCCTTGCAGTAGAGTACTGGAAAGCTTGTTTTATTCAGTTAACATACCACAAATGAAATGAATGGATAATACAGCACAGCTCTGCACAAAGTTGAAAAGGGCATTCTCAAGGAACTGCAGTCCCATCACTATGGTATTTAATACAGAGTATAGTAAAGGACATGTTATAAAAGTAAATACATAGTGCTAAACTAACAGAGATAACAAGAATGATTTAGAAAGAAAAGTTCTTGGCTAACTTGATGCTTCAGGAGGCTGCAGACAAAGCTGATAAAACTTAGCATAATTTATTTGGATCTTCAGAACATTTTGACAAAGTTCCATACTACTGGTCTCTGTTTAAGCTAAAAGTTGCCAGGATCTAGGGAAGTACATGGGAGTGGATAAAGCGCTGATGGAAAAACAGAAAACAGAGAAGCTATGTTAGATTGTGGAAAACTAGATTTACTGGGGCCCGACAGGGGTCAAAATTTAGGCCTCTACTGTTCATGATCTATAAAAATGATATAGGCTAGTAAAATACGCTGACAGCACAATGTGGAAGGAGCCATGAACCTACAACGTAAAGCTAGAAAAATTCAAAAGTGTTTTTTGCTTAGTTTGCTTGTTTTCATTGCACAAAAAGCACTAATAATCTCCTTTGTGCTAGCTCATCAACACAAATGCATTTTAAGAATGCCTAAGCTATAAGGTAAATAAAGACAGGCCAGAGACTCAAAAAAAAAGGCTTTTGGCTCGTATGCAAACACTACATTAGTGTGCCTAAAAGTCCTGCATTGTTTGGGGTGATGCCAAAAATCAAAGATATAACCCCAGGTATGACATGAGTGAATTCCCTGGGTTTATGTCCTTGTTTTTAAAGAGTTCATGACTCAGTAGTGTTCATAGAGAGATGGCAAACACAGCTTGCAGTTATAGAGATAACAATGGCAAGAAGAAAAATCAAAATTTTACGACTTATTGTAACTCTAAGTTTGATTCTTTTATCCCCATCAGGCAAAGTAGAAGGATGAGATGGACTTCCATTGAGTTAATGACATAGATTTCTCTGTCCTCATAAACACAGAAATGTTTTGTGAAATGGTAATGACAATGCTTTCTTTTTCCAACCCACACATTACTTAGATTTCTGTGACTTTGGGGCATGGGTTCTCTCTTCTGGGATATATATTTTTGCTTAAGTTAGTGGAGATTCCTACATTTGTTGATCCATAAAATTTGGTTCAGGATTCTGGTTCTTCTAGCTCATAAATAGAAATTCTTTGAAGAAAGGACTTGGAAACAGTGCTGGCATTGGTGGTTTCTGCATTTTTCTAGGTATAATACTATCATCTGAACTGAGAATTACTAGGTAATAAACAAATTACATGTATTAATAAAGTACTCATAACAAAATAAGGATCCATCAAGCAAGTAGATTGGAAAATGAAATGTATCAGGGGCTGTACACAAGTTTTTCTTTCAAATGTCTTTGTATGAAGAATCTAGATTTTCCCTGTAGCCATTTTTAAAAAATATATTTTGAAAAGCAGATGTTTTCCTAATAATAACAATTGCTGAAAAGAGTTTTAAATACTGGGATACTAGTGTGTTTTTCACAGGCTTTCACACCCTGTGTGGCTTCTGAAACTGTCATGTGCTGCAAAATACCAGTCATGTGAGTGGTACCATTGAATAGAAGAGTATTTGACATCTAGGAAGGGAACCCAAGCTATATGTGAAAAGAGGAATGAATAACAATGATTTAACATTTTAGCACTTAAGTATTTAAAATAGCAACCAAAATATGCTAGACTTGCTTTTGATTAAATACTCTCATTGGAAAAACACATTTCCTCACTAATTCTGTGACTAAGTCTTTGCCGAGATTCATCTGACTATTGATGTTCCTAGGTAAGTAACCGGGAGCAGCATCTTCCATACTCAAATCAAATCTATGCACATTTCAAAGTCAATACAGTTTTCTTAGGCTAATGTGCTGAAGTTCAATAAAATAGCATATGGCAATATTTAAATAAAAATATGAAAAGAAATCTTAATACTATAAGATAGATAGATAAGATAGAACACGGCTACATTGCTATTAGGCTTACTAGTATGGGTCAGGCGTGCTGGTTGGACCTGCATAACTTCTGTCTACATACTTAAGCTCTTGTTTCCCACTCACATTATGGTTTTCCAATGCTCAAGCCAATATTTCTCTACAATTTACTCCTACCGAGGTAAAAAAATTGTCCCAAGTACTCATGGTGAGTAATATCTCCGTTAAGTAATGCCAAGACAGTGGAAACATCAGTGAGAAAAAGTCTACTATTTTGCTCAGAGTGAGTAGAAATCCATAGAACTGCTTCTGAATACACACAATATTAAAATATTTATTTAAAGAATGCACTTCACATGAGAATTATTAATTTCCTCAGCCCAGCTATGGTTCTCTCTGAAATACTGTGCTAAAGTGATGTCTATAATATTTTCAAATGAGAAGCATACATTTTAGATTGTGAAATACCACAACAAAGAGCTATCTAATAATATTTTTACTGGGTATGGAGAACAGAAAAAGATTCAGACCATGATTAGCAGAGCCAGATCCAGAAAGAGAATCAAATAAGTTTCTAATTAAATATGAAAGACTCAATATTATCTTGTAAAAGCTTGCAAAGAAGGGGTAAGAGCACAAACAGAATAGACAGCAAGCCCATCAGGTGGCATATATGCCAAATCTTTCAATGTCTTAATGGCAAATAAATCCATTTTTAATAGAAATTTTTATCCCTCATATGCCTGCCAATTTTTCGGTGTAGAGAGGCACATTATTCTCTGAACTGAAAATAGAAGAAAGAAGGGTAGCTAAGGTGTATGGGAATCGCATGACTCTGAATGAAAAAAAAGCTGATATTGATGGAAGGGTAGGCCAGTTGGATATTAGCTTTATAATACTGGATAGTTTCTTGCATCCTTTAAGTGGCATGATGGTCCAAATCAATACTTCTGAAACCAAGAACCCAAAATTTTTTACTCCAAAAATCAATCTAAGGTTTCAAACTCTGGTCTGGGATTTTCTAACTGAACAAAGTCTCAGGAAAGCCTGATATTTTTAATTTCATTACAAGAATAATTTAACTGAAACCTCTGGAAAAACTAGAGCAACACATCAGAAAAATAAAAAGTTTTGGGCATAGAAAGGCTTATTGATGCCTGAAACTGAGGCTTCACATCTTAGACTTAGCCTGGGACCAAAGGGTACCAAAGGGTTTGTGAGGTTTTACGGCTTTATCAGTTGGGCTAAGGTAGTCTGTAAAGCCTACTTGCTTATATCCTTATTAATACGAATTTGCCTCATTAACCCATTCAAGTCTGGTTGTTATCACTGTCATTGTCACTCATGCCTAGCAAAGATGATATATTTGCAAAAGGAATCCAGGTGTGTATGTGCAGGATATTCCTCTTATGCCACATGTCTTCTCCATTACTCTAATGATTTTAATCTTCTTCAAGTAATCTTGAAACTTTGTAGTGGGACCAATTATGCAACATATATAATTTGAATTTTTAAAGGACTGGATGGGTCAAGGATACTCAGATTCTCACAGGCTGAAGCCTTGAGTTTGATCAAATCTGCTTCATGTTTCATGTTACAGGATTTGTAATTTTCTGTTGACATATTAAGAATGCAGAAGGAAACTGTGTACCTGTTCAAAGGACAACAATAGAGAAGGGAATAAACTTGCTCTCAAGAGCAAAGATTGAGTTGCACACAATCCCTCTGCTAAGCCAAAGCAACTTGTCAAGCTTTCTTCTCTGCAGCCATATTTTTGAGCCCCTCTTCCCATGCTAAGCAATGTTTTCCTCGGCATGAAATACCTCCATATTTTGGTGTAATTTCCTCTGTTGCATAGGAGAGCTTGTTCTACTGGTGGGACTCTTTCCCAAAGACACACTTCTAGCCACAGTTTTGATGATGACATGATATAACAAATGCATCAATTTAACTTTGAGGTAGATGGACCAGAAAATCTTGAATTTTTAACTAGTAATTTTTAACAGCTTTAGTTTAGAATAGCTTAGGTGATATATCCTTTTCTCCCACTAGTGAAAATGAAATTATGCCCAGTCAAAGCAAGAACTTGGAAAAAAATTGCCTGTAAGCTGAAAACATCACTCAGATACTGGAATTGTTTCTTTTCCTCTGATTCATATGTGATTCTTTCATCTCAGTAACAATGACAGGCAGAAAAAACAGAAGAATTATATATTTTGTTTGAAAACACTTTCAACTATTTTGAACAGAAATGGTAGTTAGTTGAAATCTAAGATCATAAAGCAATAATACTGAATAATATTCAGTGACTAATGTATTAAAGATGAAATTTATGCAATTATGTCAGTATAGTAGAATCATTTTCTTTGTCCACCAGGTGTCTTCCATCTGAGCAGAGAGCTTTCTCAAGTGAGGTTTACCTTTGCCTTTATGTGTTACCTGGTATTCATAGGGTTCAGACTGCAGTGAATACTTTGGTATACAACTATATGACAAAAATATGCATAAAGATAACTGTGATACACCATTCCCATTTAAAAAAATACACCAGCACACCCCCTTCACCAATTAAAAATTGCCATTAAGTACCTTTAACTAACCCTCTCAGGTGAACCACTGGACTTGTCTTCAGCCTAAGGAACCTGTCATAGCTGCTAGAGTCTGCCTGTTAAAATGAACATTAACTGAGTATCCAGTCCTGGGACAGTTGAGCTGTTTATTTAAGTCTACAACAAGGCTGTGGAAAATGGATAAGAAAAGTAGTTCCTGTTCGCCACAAAGAAAGCCCTTCAGCTGTCTGTTGAGACTAGTCTCAGTCTCATGAGATCGGAGATGCTCATATTTATCTTATATATAAACAGACATATTGAGACTAACCTGGTTTTAGGCAGTATCATGATGGAGGTTGTAGTTTTCTGATGTTACTAACTCAAAGATTAAAATAACACCTTACAAATGTACTATGCTGTTCACTTTAGGAATCTAACCGGAGTTCAGTAACCAAAATTTATGAGTGTAAATTTGGCGTCTGGTGACAAGCAAAAGTAGGGTACACTCCCAGGAGAATTCACAGTATAACTTGGATGAAGTTAAGGTAGAGTGAATGTCTCCCCTTGAAGCAAAATGCAGTCCTTTACAGAGCATTTAAGAGATTCAGTCCTCTCTAAAGAAGAGTAAAATAAAAATAGGAGTCGTTAAAGGAGTTGGTTATTTATTTGAGACTGACAATGGATTTTTCAAGTGCATGTATTTATTAAGCTGTTATATTTGGCACTTAAGACAGGTTGTTATGGTACAGCAGAAATCACAAGTCTTCCTTTCCTGAGAAAAACACCTGTATCATCTGACTACTTACAATTGCCACACTGATGCTGGTATTTATAAGTAATCATCTATTATTTCTTATTGCTTGAGCATACAAACTTGTAAAGAATATATTAGAGTGGTATATCTTTAAAATTAGTGGCATTAGTTAAATGTCACACCATTTTCCATTATACAGTTATATGGGTGGTGCAATATTCAGCAGCAAATGTTTTTATTTATTTTGTAATGCACTGAACCACTAGAATATTTTCAGATACCTGTGGATAATGTGAAACAGCTCTATCCAAGTAAAATTTTATGTCAAGGTTGCCCATCTTCAAAGTGTTGAGCATTTCCTATAGATTTTTATGACCATATAAAATAAACTGTAGTCCTTGTGTGGACTTAGGATCCAAAAAGAGTCAGTTCAGATATGCAGAAGTTAACAGGTAATAGCTGTTAATTGATCTGCTGGTCTTGACTTGCAAAGGGGCATAAAAATGTACCCTTTAAGACAGTATTTACTTGAAAGTAATTGCAGCTTCTGTTAGCAGCACGTAAAGAGTGTAATTAACAGCATTAAATTTTCGTATTAATTGATTGCATTTAAGCAACTGAAAACAAGTGTCCTCAATATATGCTACTTTGGCAGTTTTATTATCTTACTAACATAGATTAAAATAAATACATACTGACATTGAAGGAAGGTTCACAGTTGTTGAGATCTCTTAGCTTCTCTTTCCAGCCTAAAAAACAAACTTTTTTCTTGGACTTGGCTTTGTAATATAAGCCGAGAGGTGGCTTTTGTGCTTTATGCTGTAAATATTTCTGGTGAAGATAAAATACTGTGAATATCTGCAGAAGCACCATGTGTTCATCCTTCTTGGAAAATATTCTGGAATCTTTGTGTGAATACTTCACTCTTGTCCAACTGCATTGCAATCAGTGTCTTATTTATTCTGAATAGGTGTATATTATTTGTCATCCATTTAGCATTCTCAAAGCCCCTCACAGTGTTTGGCTTTAACTCTGTAAAGGCCCAAACTCATTAATTGCTGATCACATGATGTGTTTTGTTTGCATTTTTTGCACTTCCAAGAGTCATGTTGTAACCATTCAGTCTGTTAATACCTGTGGTGTAGGCAATGACCCCAAATTCTTCTCCCTAGTAAGCCCATATTATCAAACCACCGTTAGAAAGAGGTTGTGATTGTCAAAACTTGAAGCCCAGAACACATTCAGGACCCATTTAAATTTTTCTCCACTGCTCCTGTGGTCAGCCTGAATTCACATTTCATACTACATTGCAGCACATAATACCAGATATTTGCGCTTTTGGAAAGGTCACTGAGCTGTCATACAACTCTACAACAACGGAAGGCAGAGCAGAAGGGGTTGGGCCATGCATAATGTGAGGAACCAGCCATTCTGAAAATAAGCATGACTTATGGTAAGCCTTGAAGTGCAGAGAGACTTGAGGTTTTCTCTTCATGATGCTGGCTGGGTTACCTCAAAGATTTCTTTGATAGTACTCCAATGTGTGGAGCCAGTGAATTTTGCCTCAAGCTGCCTTTGAAGGCTTCTTCCTACTTGGATCAAGATGTCAAAATGTCTTCAGTTCCTTTGACTCAGCTCCTGATTTAAGCAGTGCTTGGCCTCTCTCCAGAATAAGATTAACTCCTGCTTCTTTTTTTTGACTGCATTTTGCACTGTGAGTTTCCAGTACCTGAGCCACCCTCTCTACATTTAAAGAGCAACCTGCACCTATAGCAAGCAGTGAAAGCATCAGGAAGTCAGCTTCACAGATAGCTGTATTTTACTGGGTTCTATGGGTATAAAAAACTATTTTTCATTTCTTGAGCTTAATCAAAGTTCACATTATGCCTGTAGTTTAGAGAAAATCTCAGACATGAAATGAGTTAATGATGTCCTTGTGACCAATCTTGCCAAGAGAACTTTTCTGTGGCATCCTGCCTAATTGTCCCACAGAGCTGGAGTCTTTGGTCCAGGGGACCCTCTCTCTTTCTCAAGGTTTACCAGGTGAGTGAGGCTTCATCCTGATCCCGTCTCAGTCACAAAAGTATTTCTCACGTGACAAGCACAGAACATAACACAAAAGTAACCTCCTGGATCAGCAGACAATCATCAGCCACCATGTTGTATAGCTCTGCTAATCTTACCAAACTCTGTTTTGAAAATGATTGAATTTGGTGACTCCCTGGACTCTTACTGGAACATAATTCCTGACGAAGTGAGGGAAGAATGCCTGAATGCACAGTTCACTACAATTCTGCGTATCTCCCCCTCTGGACAAATCCTATAGAACTGAACAAACCCTCAAACTTAGAGGAAAGATTGTAAAAACAGGGTTTTCCAAAAGCTCAGGGTTCCTCACTGAGGGCATTTCTCTTTCTTCCACTGACCCAGCACTGCAGTGCAATGCCATAGTATGCTACTGTAAATGCTATTTTCCAGATGAGATACAAAATCAGATTTTTACCAGCTATGGTCATTATGGCCTTGTCATTGCTTGAGGATAATTCCAGTTTGGACAGTTACATTCCTTTTGGGTATGGGGTAAATTAAACCAGTCTCAAACTAGGATTATTCTGTGCTATGTTTATGTTTCATGTCACAAATCAAACAAGATAAAATGTAGCCTTAAATAGTGTTTGGAACATGATACCATCGATAGATCTCTTGGGAAGTCCTCTGGGGAATATCTCTTTAGACAAAGCCCTGCTGGTGACAAAGCTTGCAAAGAAATTTATCCTAGAGAAACATGTTTTGTTATCTCTGTCTTTCTGAGATACCAGGAACTTTTCCAATTGTAAATACACCGATGAAATTATATCTTTTTCTGGATTGTGATAAGCACACCTCTTTAAGAAACTCAGTCTATATGTTTTCCAAGTTACTCTGATTATATTTTGCTTTCCTAAAATATCTCTTATCATGTGCAGGCAAATTTTACTTGCACAAAACATCTTGCAGTCCTCCCAGAATGCATTTCAATAGTGAATGAGGGTACTCTGTATGTTTAAAGCCAGATTCCCTCAGCTACATTTGGAATTTCCTCCCAAACCACAAAAAGAGAAACAACTAACAAATGACATTTATGGCACAATGTATAACACACACCAGATATATATGACATTTTTTATTTGGACTTTTCTAGCTAAACAGAAGCAAACAAATGTTTTATGAAATTCTCTATGGTTGCTATGGTTATTTCTATATTAATATCTCCAGCCAAAAGGATTATCTCAGGTCAAGACCTTAGCCCAGTGAATGCCCTTATTTAAACAATAAGGTCATTTAGGAAAAAAAATAAAATCTAAAAGACACAATAATATTTAATAATAATTGCTGTATTCTTGGCTGAATTGCTCTGCAGCTGAACACCATGCTTCTGCTCCCAGAGTTATTTTCCTCCAACTTTTCAGAACTCTGAGTGTACCAGTTCCAGATACACTACTTGTGTGGAAATTTGCATTCTAGCTATCCTGGTTTTCAGGAACTTTTGCCTTGAATTCTACCTAGGGCCTTATTGCACTTTCTCTGTGTTTGAATATTTACATGCTTTTGGGGCAACAGTTTAAGTACTTGGAAACGACCTTGTACAGGCAGCTGTACAAAATGAGAACTGAATCAACTATGAAGGACAGTCAGAAATGGAAACCAGGAAACAAAGGGCATTTATAAATATATACAGGCAGATTGCCATACAATCAAGATACCTCTGTCACAATTTTTATCGTGATTTGGAGCTGTCATCAAAATCCCCTTTCTGTATTCGAATACAATAATATGTTATTGCTTGAAAGGACATATGGGCTAAAATTTTTAGTTTGGCATAAAATCAGTTAAAATTCTAAGTTCTGCTAATTAGCTAAACACAAATTCAAATTTAAACTGTTCAAAGCCAAGCAAGAATGTGTTTCTGAAGTTCCTATTAAGATTCTTCTAGTGTTTTGCGCCCAACAGTACTCCGGAAAAATCTTTATTTGTATAATAAAAAAATAATCATAATCCAGCTGCCACTTGCACCAAAAACAATTATTTTAGTTGGAAATGTGAAAGAATGGACCTGAAACCAAAATCCAGTTAAATAAACTTCTTAATGTTGGGAAATTCCCTTCCTGCCACTTTGATATTGGCCATATGTTTGATGGTTTGTTGTACCTGAAAAAGGAAAATTATCAGGAAAAACAAGGGGAGTGAATTTGTAACTAGCTGATATATGAACTCTAAAAGACTACTGGGAAATGGAAAGGGGCTTTTATTATTTTTTTTTTAAAGAAAAAAGACAAACGAGGAACAGATAGTGCAAAACAATTTAGCTTCCTACACAGTGTAATCTCTCAGCAAGTTCATCTTTTTTCTATGTCACTTGAGTGAAGCAGAGCCTTTGTGAGAAAGAGTTTCCAAGGCGAGAAGCAGAGGGGCAAGGAGGAGTAACACTTGTGTTCAAACTGAATCCAGTGGCATTTCAGGGGAAAAAAAAACCCAACATAAAGCAGAGTTGTGGCAGTGATTAAGAAAATAATAACCCCCGCCCCAAGTCACGACACATGCTTCCCATATGTTTGCCCTGGGTACTCGCCAGATACAGCAGGATCTGGTGGCATTACTGTAGAGCAATTCAAGGCCTGAAGAAGCCTTCCTGCCCTCGATAGGGATGGGGTGGGGTAGGGTATTGAAATGGATGCCAGCTTCTTGTTTGATTTCCCACTAAAAGGAGAAACATTAAATAAAACTGGCAAAATGAACTCCCAACAGCATTCTGTCAGAAAGATTATTTCTGTTAGGGTTGAAAAGCTGGTGGAAAAAATGTCTTCCTCTCTGAAATTTGGCCTTAAAAAGATAGAAAAAAAGGAGAGTCTACTTCTGCATGTTCATTCGGCTCTCAAGTGCACTTTTGAAATGAATCCCCTGTTTGTTCCCACTTACCACACTCCAGTTCACATCACGGAGCGGTCTCTGAACGAGTGAACTGGATTCCTTTCGGATTAAATTCAACTGGAAGATGTGCTCCAGAAGCACAGCTAATGTACTCCAAACAGTTACAAATGTTTAAACCATGGGAACAGACTGAAGCTAGTGTGAAGCACAACCCCCAAAAGCATGTCTAGTACAGATGTCAGGTCCTCAACACCAACAGCTTCTCACTGCAGTCCCACTCCTGGGCTGCACGACTTGCTCATGTGGACACAGCCAAAGCCTCCCGCTACAGCTTTCCAGAACAAGCTGTTTTGATTTTAGACTGATTCTTTGCTTAATTTGTTTTTAATATATAGTATATTATATAATACAAAACTCAAAACTGTAATACAATGCTTTGACTGACCTCAAAACATTCTCATTGTCTTTCATGGAGTCCTTTGAAATAACTAGGTTTCCTTCCAAATGTGAATGAGAACAAATTGTGAAATCTGAAAATCCTTTGCTATTCTAAATTCCTGTGTTTCATACAGCTGCATAAGAGACCTGGATTTCCTTGTAAATGAATACCTTTGTACTTTAAACCTCTGAGTCATTCAGGCCCTGTTCAATGTGATGGCCAGGTTGTCATGTGCAATTATAAATGATACGCAGAAGCTGCTCCTCCCTCTGGTATTCCTTATAGGACAGATCATACTTTACAGATTTCCTCTCCAGCCCCCAGACTGTCCTGTTCCCACAGAACAAGCAGCTCTTGCACAGTTAAACTCTGCAGGTTTCTGCCTTTAAGCTGGAAGTCTAAGCTGAGTATTTATGAAGGGAAATGCTGGTCTTACACCTATAAGAGATGACTGCTTCAGCCATGAACCCAGACCTTCACTAGGCAGAATGTTCCCAAAACTGCCTTAATTTAAAAAAGAAAAAAAAAAGTTTTCTTACAATGGCTTAACAATGCTTTAAAGATTTGAGAGGGCTCTAATTGCCTACATGGCTGTCTCTTTAAGCCAAGGAATGGACCCATGCTCACATCTGGTAGTCAAAACTAAATGGAACCAGCTGAGAGAATACCCTCTAGAAATTAAATTGTACAGAAGATGGCTAAGCCAGAAGGACTTAAGTGAAAGGCTCTTTTTAATAACTCCCTTGCTTTGCACTCATGCCTTTTGTTTACTTTGTTTATTTTTGTAATAAGCAAAAACAAATTAAAATGTCCCAGTTGTTAGCATTTAACAAAATGTGTCCACTGTGCATTTAGGAGTGCATTTTCCATCCCATTTCACAATCGGGACGTCATTCATGGCAAGCAGTACTTCTATGGAATGTTGGCCTGCAGCTTTATGAATTGATTTTAAAATGTAATGGAAATATACTGTATGTGCACAGTAGCCAACTCTTCCAATGTTAATAACTGGGACATTTTATTTTGGTTGCTGTTTATTAAAAAAGGCCTAGTCCTAGGAATAGCCATTTGACTCCTTGTGTTGAAACCTCCTGTAACTGCCTGCTTATAGAGCTTTCTTTAGCATGGCTTGGGCCACACGCAGCTTCTTCTGACTTGTTTCATAAACTGCCAAACCATGTGGAGAGATGGGATGACGTCTTGCTTTCATTTTGCTAACAAACACATTCTCTATACAAAGTGTTTTGTCAAGTTGGTAGTTTTTTCTCATTTTGCCAGAATTTATAAACAGGATTTTTTACTAAATTGGAAGTTGCAAGCAACAGTCCAATTCAGCCCCTTTCAGCAATAGAGCAATTCTAATGAAAGTCAATAGAAACTACAAAACTGAGTGTCCAAAGATAGAACCTTGATGAGCAGATGCATTAGAAAATCTTTCATTAACAAGACCTTTGTAAGATCTTAGCATTCATTGATAATTCAGATACTTAATCACACAAAATATTAGAGAGGAAAAAATAATATATTTTGATGTACTCAGAAATAGCAAATGAACCCTTTAAGACTGTCTTGTGTAAAGGAAATATAAAGAAATAAATTTACCGTTGATACTTGTTATGGAAAGGGAGCTGATTCTATGTGATATAGAAAGTCTTAAGCCACAGTATTGACAGTCTACAATACAGCTAAATTTTCTTTCAAAGAAAAGATACAAGGACTAAGATATGTGGAGAGTTAAATATTCCCACTGTGAGTTTGATGTGAGCTCATCCTTTCCTGAACAGGAACAACACCATTCAGGGAACCAATGACTGTTCAGGTATTTTTTCTTCATATGGATGTATAACTTTTGTAAAACTTCAAATCAGCTAACAAACACAACCTGACTAGCTGATATTCACTATTGTGCATTTTTTGTACGTGGTAACTATTAACATTAAGAGAGGATGCTGGCTTATAATTTCTCCATATTACTGATATTTATTTATAATACTGTTGTTTGTCAAAGATATGATGGATATAGGTCTTGACTGTGCCCCTGTATGGACTAAGGGCATTGCAGTCCTGCCCTTAAGAACTCAGTTTGGCTTTAAAAAGTGGAAAAAGTGTTTTGAAAGAGCAAGTTATTGAGTAACATGCATTTGACATATCAGATTTATTGTATTAAATATTCTATCCACTGTTCATGGAATCATAGAATGGTTTGGGTTGGAAGGCACCTAAAAAGTCATGTATTTCCAGCCCCCTGACATGGGCAGGGACATTTTTCACTACAGCAGATTGCTTAAAGACCCATCCAACATGGCTTGGAACATTTCCGAGGATGAGGCATCCACAGCTTCCTTGGGCAACCTGTTCCAGTGATCACCACCCTCTGAGTAAAGAATTTCTTCCTAAAATCCAGTCTAAACCTGCCCTACATGCCCTTCAGGTTTCACAAATGTCCTAATGAAAAATCTTAACTCTTTTAAACTAATTTTAAATGGACTACAGCTAGGAAAAACTAGTGGGCCGTATGATAATATAAGTAATTCTTATTGGTGAATTTTAACTGGTGGAAAACTTTTAAGTACTGCAGAAAAAGTGATAAAAATATAAAGCCTAATAAATGAGAACATAAGGCTGTACTTCTTGGTGACCCTCTGAGTGTCACAGGAACCTGAACATGTAATCCTTTCCGATTCTAACATACTTGTACTTGCTCTGAGAGTACGCAGGGAACCATATCCTTGGCCTTTGGAGAAGGTTCAGGTCTGCTTCTTGAAAAAAAATCCAAACAAACAAAACGCCATGTTTCAATCTGGTGGAATGACTTAATGGGAAATCCCAGCTGTGGAGCAGCAGCTCTCAACCTCTGGAGAGTTTGCAAAAGTTCACTTTGAGCTACCTCACTTCAGACCTTGCACTCTTGAGACCAACATAAAGCAAAACCTCTGATGAGGGGGATATAAGTCCAAATCCCTTAACCATAACAACTCTGCTCTCCCAATCGCACTGTGCAGTATGAAGCAAAGGAGAAAATAACACCAGTTCCCAGTCCAAGAAAGAGCAGAATTAGAAAAAAGGACTCTAAAACCTTGCTTGCAACAATACTTGAAACATACAGTGTTGCATGCATAGGTGGGGGACAAAATCTCTTTGCCCTCCAGGCAAAGACTTGCAGGACCTAGGACTGCTCTAGCAGTGTTGAGGGAAGACAGGTACCTATCACATCCTCATTTTGCTGGAATGCTTGCTGGTGCTTAAAGCAGAATACTTGCCCTAGTGACCTTGTAGTCCTAATGAGATTAATTCCCTTGGGCTGAAAGAGGAAGATTTTCAACACTTAGGCATTGTTCTATTTGTTTCTTCTTTGAAAAGACTACAGATATCTCAGAACACTTCTCTGTCCGATTCCTTACTATTGCTGTGGCTCTATGCCAGCAAAAAATAGAACTTCAGCCTCTCATTGTGATCCTGCGCCAAGTACAGCAATATGAAGGAAGCATCAACATAATCAGCACAATGTAGCGTCTCTGAGCCAGCAGGAATATGTCACAGCTTTATGTAGAATCCCCTATCTTTTTATTTTATTATAGAGACCACAGACTGGGATATTATGGGTCATTCAAAGGTCATGTTACAAAAAGCAGCTTCTTTTTGGAAAGATGAGCCCCTTTTTAGTATGCCATTAGATTATTTTCCTTCTCTCAGTTGACTGCGTGAAGGTGCAGAATGAATGTTTGTTTTCTGAATTCCTTAAAAACCTTATTTTCTTCCTGTACTTTTCCCCTTTGTCACCTGTTTCAAAAGGGGAACTTCTGCCGTTTAGTCAAAGATTTATCTCCCCAGCCCCCACAATGTAACAGTCTTAGGCTGCCCTGTTAACTGAGAACCCCAGTGAAAAGCAGTAAGACTTGGACTCCAATGTGCCTAAATTACACGTATATATCAGATTTGTGCTTCCAAGTCATGCTTGTACATGTGAAACTTTTATACTTGGTGTAACATTTAAATTCCATTAAAAACGATTTCTTAACGAAATAGTTCCCTTTTGCTTGTCTCTCAAGGACACTTATGCTCTAATACTGCAGGGAATGGTATGTACATAGTCTCTTCTCTCTACCAACAGTAAATGGAATTTAGTTACTGACATTTCTCATATTCCTAGGATTCTTTGTACAAGACCTGGAGCTACAATCACTACGGTCTGAGTCAGTGACCAGGATTTCTGTCTTAGCTGCGCAGTTTACAATGAAAGCCAGAGATACCATGATATTCTGTGTTTCTAAGCTAATGATGGACAACACAGTCACACCACAGCAGTGCTATGGTTCTATTTTTACATTGTACAAAGAGATAATGCAGCTAGTTATGTCTAGAGAACTAGTCTTGTGAGGAGTGACTGAGGGAACTGGGATTGCTTAGGCTGGAGAAAAGGGGTCTCAAGGGAGACCTTACTGCTTTCTACAACTCCCTGAAAGGAGGTTGTAGTGGGGTGGGGGTCAGCCTCTTCTCCCAAGTAGCAATTGATAGGACAAGAGGAAATGGACTCAACTTGCACCAAGGGAGGTTTAGTTTGGATATTAGGAAAAAGTTCTTCACTGAAATGATTGTCAGTCATTGGAATAGGCTGTCCAGAGAAGCGGTAGAATCAACAACCCTGGAGGTATTTAGTAGACATGTAGGTGTGATGTTTAGGGACATGGTTTAGAAGTGGACTTGGTAGTGTCGGGTTTACAATGTTCTTAAGAGTCTTTTCCAACCTAAACAGTTCTATGAATCTGCTTTTTGCTACGTCATTCGTACTTCTCTTGATACTACACTTTTACATTGCTGTGCTCTTCCTCGCTCAGTCCTCCCCTCTCTTTGCTGCCTGGACCTGTGGTACCACCACTTTCCTTCTTCACTTAAGTTCCTCCTTCTAGACCTGGCACAATGTTATCTGGCAATATTTTTGTTCCAAGAACACAGAAGTACAGCAACAGTGGGCATTTATCAAGAGTGATATTATACCTGACAGCCTTAATTGCTTTCAGTTGCTCAATGGACTAGAACAGAAAAATGGATGTTGTTTAGCTTGAATCCAGAAGTGACACTGACACAGACTTCCAGAGCATCACAAGCTTGTGAAATTCCAGAGCATAACAAAACTGGTGAAATATGGACTGTATAAATGGATGGTCATGCAGGTGATAGATTGGTTGTACTACCGTTCAAGGGGTTGTGATCAATGGAGTGAGGTCCAGCTGATAGTGGTTACTAGTGATGTCCTGCAGGGACTGATATTGGGCCCAGAAACATTTAATACCTTCATTATTGAGTTGATCACTGTGATGGGGCAATCTCCAGGAAATTTGTAGTCTACATCAAATCGGGAAGAGCAGCCAATACACTGGTGGGCAGAGCTCCTAGTCAGAAGGACTTCAACAGAGAGTGTTCTGACTAGACCCACAAAAAGTTCAAAAAAGGCAAATGAAAATCCTACATTTGGGATGAGTTCATCCCATGCAGCAGTGCAGGCTGGAGGCCAACTGGAGAGAAAGCAGCTTTGCAGAAAAGGACCTGGGGTCCTGATGAACAGCAGGTTGAACATGAGCCAGTGGTCCTCCTGTGCCCATTCCCTACTGGGAAAGGTCCTTGGATCATGCTAACTTCTGAACCATGTTTGGCCACTGTTTATAGAATACTAGTTGGCAAGTGCATGAAACATGCCAAGGCCACTTCACAATTTAACAGTACAGATTATTATGTGCCAGTGCCTGTGAATGATTCCTGTCAGCATTTAGTTTATTAGTATACAACTAACCTGTAAGTCTGCAAGTTGAGAGAAAGGGAGAATGTCAATATGAGGTTCTCATTCCACAAGTGAAAATACAAGAGAGAAGTGTATTTCAAAGGTATTTCACTCTTGTCCAAAAGGTTTAATGGTAATGCTCATACCAGGAGATACAGTGATAGGTTATTTGGCATTAGCATCATGGAAGAGTCAAACAGTACCACCCAGCACCAATCTGAGTCTTGGATAGGCCAACATTTCCTTCATTTTATGTCTTCATCTCTACTGATCATAAACATCAAATGTTCCCTTAGCTCTAGTCTATTCCTGTCTCAACACATTTAGTGTCACGCTTTTCAGTTCAACCTACAAATCATATGTGGGTGGTTTTTTAAAAACTGCTTGGTTTGCCCAAGATTACAAGAAGTGTATCATACCTTTTATTAATGAAAGGTGCTGGAACTACTGTACAAGTATTTACGTGTGGGTCATGAATGGCAACAGTACTGCAGGACTGTTCATCAAGGATTGATGCATGCCTGGAAGTCTTGAACCTGGCCACTTGCACCATGAAACTCACTCCTGGGACAGTCAAGGTTTTCCAAACAGCTTCAGACTTCACATATTTTCACAATATAAACCTAATATTTTTGAGACTCATTTGGCTTAGCCTATATGTGACAAAATGTACTGTCATCTGTGAAATCCCCGTGCTGCCCAGTGACCCCTCCTTCTTCTGCCCAAGGAGACAGCTGGGGAAAGCTGCCCCGCGGGTGGCCCTCACTGGTTTCCCTTCTGTTTTTGGCATTTTAAGGCTGCTCTGCTCTGAAACATATGACTAACCATACACAAGTGCCTCTAGACTATTACAATATACATTAATTTAAACAGGAATGAGATTAGGTTTACAAGCTATCCCCTCCCCCATTACATAGTTGTTACAATTTCCTGCTATTGTTGTAGATTTCTTTTATGAAGCAATAGAAAACTTTGATGTAGAATTAACTGAACCTGTTCTACATATTCAGTTTTTGTTGGCAGTGGTTTTATACTTCTGGCCTTGGTCTGGATGCACTACATACACCGAATGGGAATTTTCAAACATTAATATATATATTTTAAATAAAGAAGAAAATATAAACTCTAAGCCCACCTACAGCTTGTATGGCAATATTTAATAGGGTGATTTCTTAGCATGCAGGAGCATGGACTTAATTATAAAAGTACTGTAAATCCACTAGTGCTTCACAGTTGGTTTTACATGCACGCACATGCACACACATTTAGGCATGTACAGAAGCTTCTACAGCGAGTGAGAAAGACCTAAATTTAGGCCAGATGTTTGCCCTCAGAAAAAAAGTCAAGAAAAATCTGTATGGGTGTACAAAATCGAGATGGTTAGAAAGTTGTTTCAACTTTTAGAAAAGACTGAAATAGTGACATTTCAAAATTCTTCATCTTAAAAAAATTCAGCCTTTTCCTTTCTTCATGACTTCCCACTTTCCTACATTCCTTCTTGCCAGCCTGCCCACCTATATACTTTCCTATCTCCCCACCTTCTTGTTTTTATTCCAATGGAACAACTAGAGAAATAAATTAAGAAGCACAAGGAATAGTAAAAAAATAAAAATTCACTGTCTCTGTTCCTTTTTTTGACAAAATGCATAAAAGTTTTATTTTTAAGGTATTGAGATTAAAAAATTCCTCACATTTGCAGACCAGAAATTATAGATATTCATTCACAGGTTTGTAGTTTTACCAACTGAACAGAGGAAAAATTGGGAGAGGAAAACATGTTTCCAAAGAAAAAAACTCCCACAAGTGAATTTTCTTTACCCTCCTTCACTTTTATTAATTGTTTATTGATGTTCTTCTCATGCCTCCTTTAGGAATGATAATTTCTAATAATAAATCAAACAACAAAAAAAGGTTTATAACTCTTTTTGGATTTTTGAAAACATCCATCACAACAACATCTTTATGAAAAGACTAATTCTAAATATTGTCAGATTGACATATAATAATGTATTAGCTCCATTCACTCTCACCGTAAACATTTATTTGACATTTCTTTATCAGAATTTTAGCTTTTCTAACCTACCTTTGTAATAAATAGAGACAGATGAGCACTGGCATAAGGTGAAATAGATCTGAGATTAACTGTGGCTTTCTGTCCTAATAATTGCTATATTAGAACTTTTATTTATCATCTTTGCAACAACAACAACAAAACCACCAAACAAACCACTCAAAAGTTGAGTAGAATTGTATTTCTTTTAAAGAGAGCGAAAAGAATGTGAAGTTGCTTCAAAATAAATGAATTAGTTAAAATAGCTAAGTGTTGCAGATATTGATCATCACCTAACTGTTCAACCCTTAACTTTATTTATGCTACATTACGCTCTAGACAACTTTTAGTAGCTGCTTTGAAGAAAGAGATCTTGAGGTTAGTTCCCACTTTTCCCTCAATACCCACTTTTACCTCAGTAGAAGTTAAAAAATGCATTTCACAGAGAAAAGCTTTTAGAAAATTATCTGAGAAAGAAGTAGAGTGAAGTGATAGTCTAAAATCATAGTCCCACATCTTGATAATAGCATGTTGTTCTGATCTCAAAAAAGGCAGAGAAGGCCTGGAATATACACAGGATAATCACGTCTATGAATGCACTGATCTTGGTTCAATATTTAGATGCAAATTCAGTTCTTCAAAACAGCATAAGGTAAAGTGATTGGAAGATATATTACTGCTGGTTTTGTTTTTCTTTCCAAACATTTCCCAAAGAAATAATTGACACAACCATTGGAATGGGTTTTTCTCCACCTTTTGCTTTTTTTCGAAGTGCAATATACTGAAATTGCATTAAGAAGGGTCTGTATGAGAATGGGATTTTTTTTTCCCTTTTTATGCTACTAAAAAGCTTTCTTAAAAATTAGAAGTTTTAAATATTTGACTTGGGAATACTTATTTTAAAAATGATGTAATATTCCCTACATAATGCAAAAAATGTTTTCATCAATTTGTTTCAGGCTCTCACATCTCTGTATACTGCATTATTAAAGCTGGGTAACACCAAAGTAAAATTTCACATAAAAGTTTATTCATAATATTCCTTTCTTGTGTTTTGTTCCTTGTTCTGTTGATGGGGGTGGTGGGTGTTGAATGAAGAGAGGGCTTGTGGGAGAGGGAAAGAAAAAAAAGGCATTTCTGTAGAGCAGTGCACCTCATCCCAGAGTTGACATTCAGAATAGCAGAGTGCCAGTGGTGGCCACTTCTCTCTGCTGGCTATAAAGAGATCTGGGTGACTAATCCAGAGGTATATATCTGAACCACTGATGTCTTATGGGGAGCTGAGTCCTACTCACTGGTCCTGCAATATGGGTACAAGAGGAAGCCCAGGCTTCCTCTTACATTTCTATTTGTAGCAGTGTGGTTAAAACACTGCAGAGCATGGATCTAACCATCTCCGTACGAATTATCAAATCATAGAATCACCAAATGATTTGGGTTGGAAGGGATCTTAAAGATCATCTAGTTTCAAATCTCCTGACATTGGAAGGGACACCTTTCACTAGACCAGTTTGCTCACAGTCCGGTCCAACCTGGCCTTGAACACTTCCAGGGATGGGATGGCCACAGCTTCTCTGAACACAAGTCATATTTCAAATGGGAAAGTTCTGCTACACAGGTGTAGAGCTCGAACATTGATGATGAAACACATCAAAGGTGTGGACCCACCCATCCTTTCCTCAGAGGGAGGTGCAAGGGAGCTGCAGTTCAGGTTGAACCCAGAGCCCAGCCAGGTTAGCTCTGTCTGTAACTGCTCTAACTGGAACCTGGGATCAGTAACTTCAAGGTGGTTGAGCTGGATTGTGTCTTTGTAAAACTATGGAAATGTCACTTTATGGGCCTCTTGTTCCCTGAATAAGCATGTAGCTGACATGCCTTTGAAGTACATGCAGCTGCACATATTTACCCTTTTTCTGCCTGATATGCAACAGGAGATTTATATTTCTCTGCTAACTCTGTGCTTTTCTTCTCCCACAGCATTCATCTCTAATTGTTGGGCTATTAATTAATAATATACTACATAGGATTAGGTAATCAGGAAAATTGGCATCATTTACAACAGTATTTACTACATTTATCTTTGTTTTTAGACTTAAATTTCATGTTTCATTCCAAGGTTTTACAGTCACATTTTTATTTCCATGCCTTTGCTAATGAAGACTGTTTGTGGCCAAAATACAGGATAAAATAAAACTTTATGATCTTAGCTGCAAGTTGGTGTAAGGTCATTAGATTTGGCAGTCAAACTATACTTACTTGGAGTTTGATACCCAGCGATTGTTTCCAATTTTATCCACTTGGGCATTTGCAACAACAAATGTTAAGCTTTCCTATTTTACAATATTGTAAGTTCCAGGGAAGCGTTAAAACTAAAGACAGGTTCAGTTTTACCTCCCTTGAATGAATTTTTGGGTTTTTTTTTGTTTCCCCCACTGCTAGTGAACCTGCCCTCCTGAAGGATAAGGAAGGAAACTTTGATTTCATGGAACAACACCATTTCGAGCTCCACAGCTAAACAGAGCTGAATCAGATTGGCATGAACATAGTATCTATATAAGAGAACTTGTGCACTTCAGAACTAAGTCGAACAATTCAAAAAGTGGCTTTACTTTCCACTAATAAGCACTGACCCATTACTTCGACATGGTGTTAAGAAATGCAGAATGATATAATCTTTCAGACGAGTAAGAACCTGAACACTTGTGTTTTCTAACAGAAATGTTTGGCCTTTTTTCCTGAAGTGAGGGAATCTTTTTGGCTTCTTGGCTTCTATAATTTTCTTCTGGTGCCCGTACTTCTAGCTTTTTCCTTTCATTATTGACTAGATGGTCTTTCCTCATTTAGAATTAAAGCCTTGACATTTTCTTTTGATTTTTACTATTTCCCTGATATATAGGATTCACAGTGATAATTTATCAATTTAACATTTGTTAAGATCTGATGACTCTGTTTCTTGTCTGTTGTACCATTGTCTAGAATTTCCCTATCATGTTCTCTGTCAGTCCACATAAAACACTGGTCAAAACAGCTGTCAGTATTTGGCTGGCTGTCTAAATGAAGATGCCAGCTCAGTGCGTGGTAAGCGTTAGAGATTTTAAACACAGGATGAGCTGTTATGTGTGTAGGTGCTTCTGTTTTAATACTACTATTCTTTTTAAACAAAATGTTTCAAAATTAAGTCAGTGACTGTTGGGTTCAGATAAATTAGATCTAGAGCTCAACAACTCCTAATACAATTCTTTTAACACTAAAATAGCTTCTTTAAAGTCCAGCTCAATTTTCATTAGTGAGCAGTAGTAGAACCAAAATATTGTTTTCCCTTTATATTACTCAAATACTTGTTATTTGTGTGTGTCCAGATTTAGACGAATTCTCTAAGAAAGTGTGTGGATTTACTAATAAACTGGCCTTTTAATTCTGTAATATCTACCATAGAATTTGTTTGAGATATTCTTGGAGGCAGTGTCTTCTCACCAACAATAGTTATTATGGTTTGCATATTTCAAAAGTTACCCATTAATGAGCAGTTTGACAATAAGCTTCTAAAAGTTACTCTGTGGTGCAATTAAAAACAGTAATTTAGATCGTCAGACTCAGGAAGCAAGATATGACTGAAACAGAACAAGAGAGTGTGTTTGCCACTGTGTGTATGAAAGCCTTGACCTGGCTGTATACTCATGTTCAAATTGTGACATGTGATCTTTTCAGACAAATGATTGTGCAAGCCTGAAAATATGGGTCATCTATTTCAATCTGTTATCGGTAACTGCCTTCTAATTCAGTATTTAATGCACATACTTATTTAAGGGGCAAGTCCTGCCTATGTTTAGGCAAGAAAAATTCCTGTAGAAGAGTTGGGAAAGTTTGAAAAAAAAAGAAATAAAATTCTTGCTTTGATGCGAAGCGAGGCTGTCCTGCAGTGATCAGATCAGCTTGCCAACTGACCACAGCTTTGAAGGCCAGCAGCGTGCTTTGCACATACTGTGAGCCACTGACTTCATCAGATAAAAGTTTAGTAGTTCTGAATAAACTAAAAAACTGAATCATGAGCTCTATGTTGACATGAGCTGCTTTCTCTAAACAACTTTTAAAGTTCCTAACCAGGCTTTTTCTTTTGAGAAATGGTATTTTGGGGAATTCCAGAAGTTCCTCAGCCATTATTTTCTACCCTCCCTAGTTTAAAGTATTTCTGATAGTCTGAGATAGTTCAAGGTTCAGCAAGGATGACAAAGTATAAATATGACCTTGAGTGTCATGATAAGGGATTTCATAGTGTTAAGGGGAGATCTTAAAGCCAATCTCTGCTTTAAAGACTTGAGTAAAGTATAGACACATTCTTGGTATGAATGCAGGAAATGAGGTGGGCCTTTAAACCATTATATTATGTGATTGTATATCAGCATATAATATCTATGAAGAACTTGAGAAGTTAAAGATGAGAGAATTCCCTTGTCCTACAGATTTATTTCCATTCTTCACAGCCTCCTTATTTTGAGTCTTTCAGCAGGAGACAAGAGCCACCATTTCAGATGTCCAAACAATTAAAGAAAGAGCTGAAATGGCATCTCTCACAGCCTAGCTGAATGCTAGGTCACTGTGCATGACCAAGAGGAGAGTTTTATAGAGTCAATGTCAAGAACAAAAGTCACAGATGCTTCAGTCTTCCTTGAAAAACTTGATACACTCCTTCTCTATGACTGAAATGTGCTTTCTATAGAACCTACAGTTCTGTCATGTATCAATATAAGTATTAAAAAAAAAAAAAGGAAAAAGTATGAGTTGTGAGGTGGCTATATCCTCATTATTTTTATGTCCTTGATGAAGGCCAGGAGAATTGAAGTAGCAAGGCCATTGGGTCTTTAACCCCTGTGATACCTCAGGGTACTGACAGCCTTTAAGGGTGTGTGAGCAGCCTGTCAGCAGACAGTGGTGGCCACCACCATCAAGTTTTGACACCTCCTTGACACCTTGGACTCCTCTGGGTCAGAGGGACTCTGACCTCACTGCTGTCAGGGGTAAAATACTTCTTGACTTTAGCTGGGCCAGGATTTTGCATATACTTGAAGTGCCAAAAGCCATAGCTGTACATGGCCTTTACCTCTATGTACACAACACTGCAGTGAAGGCTCTAAGCTTAAACTCAAGGGATGTAGGGTCAGTTCCCAGCTCTGTGGAAGTTTTCATCCTACAAATGGTTTCCCCTGAAGTTTCTGGCAAGGCATTTAGTCTGTGATGTGTTTTCTTCCATTTTTTCATCATTTATCTGTTCTCATAAATTCTCTATAGTGAGTCTCTCTCTGTATATATTCACGTATTTGTTGCTTGTTTTGCTTGACATTTTTATTTGTAATACAAATAATGTTTATCTAGAATTCAACTTTACTAAGTCAGCCATGCCAATACTGTAGTACTTTAACAAGATCTATTTCAGATCACCAGAGCATCTTATGTTGCCTAACTTTTGACATTTACTGTGACCAATTAGGCCTGAGAAAGCCAAAAAAGTGAGCAACTGCCTCTGCTCTCAATTCATGTGGAGCCACTTAGATGTCTCTTAACCTTGCTCCTCTTGTGTTTTTGCTACCACCATGTAAAGATACTCTTGGAACTTCTGTTTCACTTGAGACCTCTCCAAGCTTTGAGAAGCAAAACTAAAAAATACATATGGATATATATATGTATATTCATGTTTGATGAATCTGCTTCTCAAACAGATCTATTTGTGGGATAAGGAGGTCAAGGTTCACAAAGTACCAGGTTTGCAGGTGCCAATAAGCCAGTTTCAGCATCTGCCTGTATAGCAAGATTAATCTACAGATTAGAGAAAAAAAAAAACCAACCAGTTGCATACAGATAAGGCAACCATACCTGTGCCAGGGTACAATGAGAGTCTCATGTACACATCTCAAGATAGACTCTTCATCTGCTGAATACAGATGAAATTTGACCTATTTTCCTACCTAAGAAGTCAAAGGAAGACTACCCATTGCTGTGTATCTGATATTTAGTATATATTCTGCTTTCCTCTGTTTGTCTAAATGCTGCCATTAGGTTCAGCACGAAGAGCAATCCTGAAGACAACAATGAAATCTGAGCTACAAAGACAGCAGGAAATATTTGCAAGCTGTGCGAGGTCCAGCAGTGATACTTAAACAAAACATCACGTTTTGCAGGAGAACGCTGCATGCTGATCACTTATGAACCAGACCCCCTCCCCTTTCTCTCAGAGAGGAGACAGTGCTCATCTTGAAGTACACTGAAATCTAAACTACAGGAAAAAAAAAAAAAGGGCACAGTGAGAAGCTTCCCTGTACTAAAAGGACAGATAGAGGCATCTGAGAAAGAATGAGAGGGAGGAGGGAGGCAGAGATGGAGAAGGTGATTCACATTGCCTGAATTCAGGCATCCATTCCAAGCTTCTTACAGGCCACTAAGATGGATCCTGAAGAGGTTCTTTTGAGGTCTATGTTTGATTAGTTTAGAGGAATTAGTTTCCTAGTTTAAGATAGTTAGGCTATGTGATTCTGTCCCAAAATATTACCTTTTAAAGGAAACTTATATTGTCTATGGTATTTATTTGCATCATATTTTTATATTTTATATTTTCTGTAGGATAATAGAAGTCATTTTGCACTTTTGTAGTCTGGTCCCTAAGAGATAAAAGCCAAGTTGAGGCACTGAAGAATGAGGAGTAGTCTTGAAAACTGGCCTGAGTATTCTGAGCTAGGTGACCTGTGCACTATTTGTCCACTCCTTTGGCTTCTTCCTGAGCTCTAGCCTGAGCTGAAATGTTCCTGCTGTTTGAAAAGGTTGAGCTGCCCAAAGAGGCTAGGGAGCCACTAGCAGGTACTCTGTGTGCTCAAGCACCCAGCTCAAACTTGTGTCCTGGGTGGCTGGTGTTCACATGGTGCAGGCTTGAAGGCTAACAGCTTTTTTGTGGGTTAATAGCTCCTTGGTGCATAAGTCTTGTCCTGAGAAAGGGCTGAAATCCCCACTGAGCAGGCACTGCAGATATATCCATAGAACCTCACATGCTGTCCTCCCCAGTGCAGCTGTCCCTCTGGTGCACTGAAACATGGGGACTCACAGGGAGTGGGAGCATGTCCCAAAAAGCACAGATTTTATCTGGGGTGTTTTGCTAAGAGTGGAAGCTTTCCTTCACTGCCAGTCCCACAGGATTCAATTGTGGTCTCAGATCCTTGCCTTTTCTTTGCCCTACTCTTCCTGCCAGCAGTTATTCCACACTCACACCAAGTCTAATGTTTGCTAGTGGATCAGCTTGTTAGTAGATATTCATGAAATCCTCCATACTCAGGGAGGGTATTGGACACATGCCCTCTGCTTTCTCCTTGGTTCATTAGGCTTTTTAGCATTGCTTCCCTCTTAACAAACTGTTCAAACAAAAAATGCTTTTGGGACAACAAAGAGGTCCTTGCTGTCTTGTTACCATCAGTAAGACCTTAGATTTGACCCCTGTGTCAGTGACATGGTTAGAAAACAAGTCTTATTAGATAAGTGTATCACAGGTTTATATCCATCAGGAGATGACTACTTCTTTTTTAAAATGCAAATATTTTGTGTGGGAGTTTAGTGGACCAACATAAAATCAAAAGGAGCATTTACAAGAGCAATTTACTACTTCAAGCATGTTGCAAAAATATGTCAGTAAAGATAAAGAAAAAGACACTAATACAAGATGGTGCAATAGCTTTCATCATTCAGTCTCATAAATGTCTAATCCCACTCTCAGGGGTAATCACACTATCAGAGAAAATAAGCAGATCATGTTTATTTTCATATAAAATCCTTTAAATTGTAGCGTTGTTCTTTTCTTATACATGACTAATTGTTTTATGCTACCCTTGTGAGCCCAGTTTTCATCATAGCATGTTTTCATACTGTGTGACCCAGTTAGATGACTTTCATCCTGTATGGAAATTCAGGTATTATAATGCATTTCTAAGGCGTATTTCCATCAAATATCCATTCCCCATGTTTCCCAAATTTTCTTAGTACAGGAGCATACTTTTTATTTGTCTTCTCTTTCTGAGGGTTGCATTTTCTGCTTGATGTGTGCCAGAGATTTGGCTATTTGAGCCAAAGGAAATAATGCAATGGATAGCAATCATGATCTTGGCCTTCTGTCTGGACATTAGGTGTTTCATGTAGTTTACAAGTGAGGAGAACAGTTTATGCCAGTTGCAACTAAATTTTTAAGAGCTTCTGTAATAAAATGGTTCTCAGCCCAGACAATGTAACAGGATGTAGCTGTAGTTTCCCAGCCTAGGAGGTTGAGTGGCATTGCGGGTAATCATTTTCTCTCTCAGTAATCTCTTAATTTAGAAAGCCAGCCATGACCTGCAAGTGGTTTGGATACATCACCAGAAATCATTCACCTCGTCCTGCTTCACAGTCCTTTTTTTTGGGTATGGTGCTGGAATTGCAAATCTCTGTTTCTCTCACCTGTCCTAACCTGCACCAATAAGTCCATTGTGAGTTTAAAAAAAAAAAAAAAGAGAGTGTTGTCCAGTAAAAATATCATGAACCAGAAAGCAGGAAAACCTTCTTCCCTCTATGTTCCCAGACAAAAGGCACAATTTAGTATAAAGTTTACATCTCTTGTTGGACAGACTTAACATTTCCCATTAACAGCAAATGTTTCTTCCAAAATACCAGGATTGTGATTATCTCTCTTTTATTTTTATTTAAAAAAAAAGTTATTTATTTTAATTCTTAGTTTTGATTGTAAAACTCAAAATCTTTCTAAATGCGAATGTGATAAACTACAAGAAAACAGTCCCGCATTCCTCTCAGGCCTTCTCAGTTCTTAACTGTGGTTGCATCTAAGCACAGCTTTAGACAGAACAAGTCAGCAAGATAACTTCTGTTCATAAAACTGTGTGGATGTACATGGGCTTGGGGAAGGAAGCAGGGGACCGATCTCTTGGCAGAGTTCTCCATAACCCTGAAGTGCATGTTTCTAATTCATGCATATATATACATATATTTGTGTATGTATAAAACTATAAGTAACCGTGTAAAAATATTAGGCAAAACATAGTTAATGTAAATAATAAAATTACGCTCACCACAATGGGATGAACATTAAGTTGTGTGTTATCTTGTCAGAACTCGGCAACAAGTATATTTTAATCACTTTTCCCAGAGCTATATATTTCCCATATAACACAGGCTATCACAAGATTTTAGTAAGAAATTTCAATGTTTTTATTACATTCATATGGGAAGCATAACTTTGCATTCTTACATATTTACTGCACTTATATAATACCTCAGTTGTCAGGAAAAAACAGGAAAATACTAAAGAAAAACACTTTAGGTTAAAAGACCCCCATGGATATTTCCAGATCCATGAAGTTCTTTCTTCTGGATATTTCTCTGATGGATGTGGAGGCTCATTGCTTGCCCACAGCACTGGCAGGAAACCCCACACCTTGGACAGGATGACCTCAAAGGATCTGCTGAATTTTCAGGCCCCTTTTTCAGATCTCTTCTCCTGGGGCCATTGATGCACTCTGCGAGCATTAAAGATTTCATAGTGCTCTTCAAAAGGGAACCAGCCCTGCACTCCTTAACCATAGTGGTCTTTGCCTCAGGAATTACAGACAGTAGGAATCAACCGCAAAACAGAACTTCTCCCCAGAGCTGATGAGAATTTTCTTTCCCCTGTCATGTACTAGCTGGCTGCCCCTCTTCCCTATGACCCCAAAGGGCTTTCCATTTTTTCTGTGTTTTGCACTTGGAATTTTCCCAGCATTTTGGGTTCATTCAGGGCACCTCATAATAATTACACTGAGTTTGATAATAAACTGCATTAAGGTCTCGTTGCATTTAGTTTATAAGAATGCTTTACACTTCTCAGATAATGTAAGTGGATCCCAGTGCAAGTGAAAATCACCCTTTTTTTTTTTTTTCCATTTTCCTTCAAAGTGCTGTTTGTTACTCTACACAAGATGAAACAGAACAACCACTATCCATCCGTCTCCTCCCTTAGGAAGGAATGCCTTGAGAACTTGTGCTACCAAAGTTTTATTATTGCTAAACAGATCTTAGAAGCATTTACTGGATACAATAGAGCATCATTAAAATATTAAACTAAACTACAGTTGTATAAATAAATACACAAAGTACATTTTGTGATCCATTACCTCATTTTTATTGCATTTATCCACTTTATTGCTGCTCTGCAGTTCAGTAATTTTTCATGAGTTTTCCACTCATTAGTGAAAATTAACAAAAATGCACGACAAAAATGATAAAACCACAATAAAGTGAGAAGCAATTTTAAAACCCTTTTATCCAAAAGTGTGATCAGTGTTCCTGGTCAAGGTATTAGGTCTGTCACTGACAATCCATGCTTTTGGAATAATGATGTCCTATGTCCTCTAGATGTGATAAAATTACTGTGCATGTACAACAATGTCCAGAAAGGACGAAAGGAAGGCAGATGTGATACAGTTACTCGTCTTTGCAGTGGGAAAGGCTTTCTGTTAGGAAGATTTCTAAATTTTTCCATGGAAAATTGAGTGACTTTTTCTAAAATATCCTTTGCTTCCTAAAATTTATTTTTTTTTAAGAGAATACACAAAATCCTAAAAGTATTCCTTCAAAAACTAAAATACTGTTTCAAGTGAATTCCTGTGTCTTTTGCAAGTGGAGTTCTCAGGCGTCTGATGTTGAGACAGACAACACACCCTGCCTGTAACAATGTGGAGAGAACTGCCTTGTGGGACGTTTAGATAACCCAAATGATCTGAAACTGTGAGTGAAAAAAAGAAGCTTCTTGCACATTAGAGATATTTCCCATAGTAGTGCTGTAACACTAATTTCCCATAAAAGGTAGTGTTTAACTGAAAAGGTTTTTTTTTGGTTGGTTGATTTGTTTGCTTGGTTGGTTTTTTAATTAAAAATAATCAGAATTATGTAGATTTTAAAATGTGTAGACTGGTTTCCATTTTAAGAACTCAAACACATTCTCCATCCATCCTGCTTCGTAGTTACTACCTTTAAACAGGAAATGAATAGTGATTCTCAGTAAGCAATTAATTGAGAAAAAGAACAAACGACTGGAAGACTAGTGTTTAAGAGAAAACCTTGGAAATTCATTTTGGTTTTTGTGAAAATCAGCAAGGACTTTGCAAATTCTGCACTTTCTCCTAGTGTTACTATTTTGAAAGAAAAAACCCAGACTACTTATTTTTGTGGTTTTTAAATAAGGTGTAAATTCTAGATTTATACCAGTTCAGGTATGCAGTTTTGTCATTTAAATAAGAACCAAGGCTTGCTTTGTGTCTAAAGGTAAATGATGGACTTGTCTAGGAGGGTGTTCAATTTCATATGATCTGATTTAGCCTCTGCAGATTCCTCTGTCTTTCTACTGATATCCAATTTAAGTATCTCCTGCAAGTGCCTACAGCTAAGCGTGCAAAAGATCTGTATCTGTGAGCATTAGAGCAGGAATGCAGTTTCTAAAATATATATTAAAAAAATAAAAATCAAACATTCTATTAGTATTCCAAAGTAGAATGTTTTATGCTTGATTTTCCATCATTAATGAATTCTTTGCTCTAGGGTGACAAGATCAGTCTTTGTACCAAAAACATCATCACTTCAGAAACCAAAAAATCTGCTCTGAACAGGTGGCTGCTGCATATGAATCAGGTGTGTACAAGCGACCGATCTGCAGAGCACACGATGTGCCGGAGCAGAGGTGATCAGACTAGCAGGAAATGGTAGGTCTGTCAACCACTCATCTCCCTTTTGAGGTCTCCTCAGAGAGATGCAACTCAATGTTCCTCAGCCTTAAAAATAAAGCTTCATGATAATGGATTTGGAATACCCATTGAAAGAATATGCATGACTTAGCTGTGGTACATACGCTTTTGCAAGATTACATTTATGCTGTCAGTTGTGGCATTGTCTGTGTTCTTTATTGTTCTATTTTCATCTTTTAAATAGCACATTCTCTTTAATTATAGCATAGTATTTCCTTTGAGTAAGAAAAAAAAATTAAAATTAACTTCTGAAAAAAAGTAAAGGACTGGAAAACAAGAGACCAATGGAATTGTTTTCAGCTCTGACACAATCATTCATGAGATTTTAAAAGATTCCTTTCTTTATCTCTGGAGCTTATTTTCCCTATCTGTGAAACTGAAGTTGTACTTCTCCCTGTGTATATTCTCCCATGACAAAAAGGATAAAAAAAAAAAGAATTAATCGCTCATGACATTTTATTGCTTTTACTGTCTATGACACTGGAGTGCATTCTGATAAACCCAATATATTTGAGCTGAATCATTATACTATCTTAATAAACTAAACAGTGTCAAAGTTCAGTCCTTGTCTCAGGGACCAACTGGTGAAGTCTGCCCATAAATCATACTATCTAGGATGGGATAGGATAGGATAGGATAGGATAGGATAGGATAGGATAGGATAGGATAGGATAGGATAGGATAGGATAGGATAGGATAGGATAGGATAGGATAGGATAGGATAGGATAGGATAGGATAGGATAGGATAGGATAGGATAGGATAACAGCCTGGTGGACAACCCATTTTTTACCCATATTGCTGGAGGGTACAAGTCTCTGCAGAGCTCCTTAGGACTTTGGCAAATCCAATTTACTGATAAGTAAGAAAAGGTACATGGTGTATAAAACAAGTTTTTTCCTCCAGCAGTGATTGCTGCTACTGAGAAAACAAAGTTTACTTTCAGAGATTATTGTGCTCAAATGAAAATGCAGACACAGGTGCTGCAATACTTGAGCTGGGGTAAGTTTTACATAGCTGTAAAATGAGCTTCAGCTTTTAAGTTACTGTCTTTTTCTTTACAATAATAATCTCTTCACGTTTACAAGCTCTATATTATTTTTAGGTAAGAAAACACTATAAAGTTCATGTTTTATTGTTCCTTGCAGTTATATAAATTACATTTGGCCAAAATAAATGTAATTCCTACTGTGCGAACTGAGAACCCAGAATGTTGATTTTCCTCAAGTTATAAACAATGTGAAGATATGTTATACTGGGTCACAATTTTCCACTGTACAGCAAAATATATAACTCACTTTTAATAACAAAACTGCATATATCATTAAAGTTTCCTACTCCATGGAGCACATATTATGTTTCCCTGCACAGCAAGGAATATCCTTTCTATGTACCACAATTTCTAAAATATTGTTAGCTGAATGAAAAATATTTTAGTGATTCATTAGTAGAACAGCTGTCATTTTGAAAAATTAATTTTTATCAATAGTATTAAATTCATTTTGTAGTCTCCTTTTTTTTTTCCTTTGTAGTTCTAATATTGTAGCATATGTTCTTTCCTCTTTCATCTTCTTGTTGCCATAGTTTTTAGAAAGAGAACTTTGGAGAATTATTTATTATTTTGATTTTTTTTTTTTTTTTTGGTGGCTGTGGGAAGAGGCCTAGCTAGGAAATCCACAATGTTCATTATGATACTTTGATCCAATACATTTCTAATTATGGGATTTCCAAGCCATAGACTTTCCCAAAATACTATTGACAGGATTTTCTAAAGTACCAGGCTTTGCCCTAACACTGCTCCCGTTCACATCCATGGTAAAATACCCAATGATGTCATTGGAACTACTTGGGCCAATGCTGAGCGCTTTTGAAAATCCTCTCTTAGAAGTACTACCTGAAGATATCACTAACCTTCCTCCAAATTCTTCTTCAAACCACATCTCTTCTCTTTACTAATCCCTGAAGTCATTAAAAGTCTGTGAGAAGAAATGGTCATTGCAGCATGCCTGGAAGGTATGTAAACCCATGCTCTGAGAGTACAAGAAAGAAAACTCATGAATCCTTCCCTTTTCCCCAAAAAAAATGCTTGCAGCAGTTAAATAGCAAAAAGAAGTTCCCTCACAGAATAGAAAAAATTAGGTTGGAAGTGATCTCTAGAGGCCATGAATCCAACTTCTTGCTCCAAAGCATGCTAACTTCTAAGAACAGATTTTTAAAGGTTTTATCCTGTTAGGCTTTGAAAGTTTCCAAGGATGGTCAACCTCTTCCATCCCTTAACTCCTCCTAATTTCCCCCATGAATGACCCAGAGTTTTCTTTGTGTCCCTTTTAATGACTGCCTCTTGCTCTTTAACTGAGTAGCCCCTGTCTTTAACACATAGAGAAGAATAAGGAAATTGCAGAGTTCCTCAAATAAACTCCAAAATATTTAGGCATAATATCTTAGCAACAACATATTGACTCCTGCAAGATCCTATCAGTGCCAAATGTGGCATCTAAAGTGTTGACAGTAAACTGACTGCACAATGTAGCATTCAGCAATGCATTTGGCACTCATGTGACCATCTGTGTGCAAAGCAACAAACTTGGAGCTTCTGCATTTATATGGGATTCTTCTCCCTTTAGTCTGTAAAAGCCTAATGGCCTTATCTAAATCGGGCATTGAGGATCCCCCCTGGATTGGAAGGGAGAGAAAGAAGGAAAAAGAGAACATCACAGAATTTTGTGAAAAAGTCAACCTTTTTTGTTAAGACACCTATCAAACTGCAACATTTGGATCTGGTGAATGGGTGAGTATAGTGTTCAGTTCTGCACTGAGATGACTTCCACTCAGGGGAAACAAAACAGAGTAAAAATCAAGAAAGGAAAAAGAATGGCCTGACACTTGATATTTGTGCCTCCAAATTCACCCTGGATTATGGGATAAGTGCCTGTCACTCCATTCCACAGTGTAAATAAGACAATGGCATTTGTGAAGCCTCCACTTTACAGCTGTCCTACACTGGCATTCTGCAGCCCAGCAGCAAATACTCTTTGGAGCTGGTGTCTTCATAGTAGAGCCCTGCTCATCCTTCTGACTAAGTCCCTTCCTGTGCACAGACCCACTGCTCTTCCCCATGCCTGTTATGACAGCTTTTGGTCCATAAAGTCTCCAGGAGTTGTGAACAGGAATGGGGTAGTTGTGCAAGTTGAGTATATAAAAAACAATGACGCTCCTGAAGATGGAAAAACCTGTTTATCTGAGCTACTATATGAAAAGATAAATATTTTAGTTAAAAGAAAAAGAAATGTAGACAATTTGTTGGGGTTTTTTTAGAGTCTGTGAATAAGATGTTCATTTGATGTTTGGCTGTGTCCACCAAGGTTAGTAGTCTGCTTTAGGAATGTCTGCTACTCTAAAGGCAAAAGTGCGGTGGCTGTAATCCACAATTAGAGCTGTCACACTCTAACAAGGACTGGCAACGCTCTTGCCACAAGGCACATCACCTTGTGCTCAGTGTGAGTCATTCTTATTGTTCGTGTCTAATCCATGGATCAAAAAAACCCCTCACACAAAAAAAAAAAGAACGAACCTATCCTAGATGCACATATTGCTTTGGTCTCCAGGGGAATTTTAAAGTGTTCATGGGAAGTGAGGCAGCAGGACAAGGAGAAGAAGGTATTCAGTTATATCTAGCTCTGTGTGTGTATCTCATACACAATCATAAAGGTGGGCTGAAACTGGAAGTGAATGTCTCATAAGGATGGACAGAAATGTTATTGTTGTGAGAAAACTTTGTAATGTGTATTATTCATCTGAGGGTGCAGTTCTTATGGAGATGGGAGAAGAAAGAACATATGTAGGACAGGAAACTTCAGTTTGAGATAAGTTAATATTTGACAGTTAGCAAAGGTAATTCAAAACATGGGAAAAAGCAGGGATCAGTCTTACAGGATTCTACTTGCAGGAATGGGATAGTGGGGGAAATCCATTCCTTAGCTGAACCACAAAGTAACTAGAACTAAAGAAAAATTGGAGAGGTGGGAGAAATATTACTTGTTTCTTTCCATTATTAAATGTTTTTCTTGTATGATATAGAAAAAATCTAATACATATAGACCTAATTCCCTACTGTCCCTCAGCATGTGTCTGTCTGTAAATTAGAAAAGTTGAATTTTATTCTTTCTTGGCACAGGTGAGAACCACATTTGAGGAAACAGAGGGGAGAGAGTCACTTAAAAGTGATCCTTTTCCACGTTTGTCTCTTCAGGCTTGATGTCTACATTGTAGAGTTATTTATTTTTCGATCCAGTAGTATGAGAGCTTGAGAAATGTGTAATGTAGGGACAGTTTGCTACAGTCCTTCTCCACAGCTCAGCTGAGCTTCATTACCCTTCCCTAGGAACACTCTTCCCTGCTGAGGAGAAAAATTGAAGGAAATGCTTGTGTTTCTTGAATTACTTTGGGTTACAATAATTTGCCGCTTTCTAAAAAAGAAAGATTTTGCTCTGCTTGTTGGGGTTTTATTACCTCTATTTATCATAATCAGAAAGCTATTAGAAAAGAAAACATTTTCCTTTTTTAGCACTGTGGTTTTCAGGAGGAAAGATAATTTCCTATTTAGTAAATTGTAATTATTTTTTTTTGGCACAACATTTTTCTGTCTTGCTACTCTGCTAGTCTCCAAACATGGCAGGATTGATGCAACTTGAGGGAGATCATGGCTTACTGAAAGACATTTCAATGCTCACAAAGCTGGAGCTCAGATGGGAAGAAACCCCTGTAGAAAACTGCTTTTCCTCTCTTCTCCAAAGCAGGATCCACTTCACTTCAAAAGTCTCTTAGAGAATATATTAAACTATTCGTGTATCTTTTGATTAATTGCTGGTATCGTACATTTTCATTGTGAATTCAGTAAACATGTGCAATCTCTGCACAACTTGTGTTGCTATTCAGACTTGCAGCTGGTTAAAGGATCCTCCTGAGCTCCAGGGTATCTGCCAAGGCAAGGCCAGTTTGAGGAGCTTCAACTGGAAACTTTTCAGGGCATGCAAATTTCATAGGAGGTACAACAAATGGTTAGTATATTTAGAACCATCATACAATATGAAATTATAAGGAATAATCCTAAGTGCTAAGTTGGATGCATTTTGCACATGAATATACTTTAACACAACTTCACGTTTTTACATTTTTTTTTCTCTGTAGTAAGGCTGTAATAAGGTCTGGTTTGGGGGATCACAACCAAGTCCTTCCCATTGCACAAATTTTTCCAAGGTCTTCAGCTAAAAGTTATGGGACTTTTTGCTCCAACTATTGTTCTTGAGTATCTATCCACTAACTCTTCTGATGCTCAGAAAGGATCAGCCTGAATTCTTTGCCAATTTTAATATTTTTTTTAATCTCAATATGATTGTTTATGGTAAGTTTTTCAATTCATACATGTTTATAGGCAGCTATAATTTCTATTTTCAGCCTTCAAATCATCTAGCTGCATGAGTAATATGTAATACATTCTGCTGGAATGGACTGTACCAATTCTTTGGTACCCCAGTATAATTTGGCTTCAGGGGTGGCACTTCTACAGAACTATAGACAGGTAGAAACTGAGAACTGCTCACTTTAAATTTATTGTCTCTGTTGTATTACCTGGTATAGTATGAGCCAAATTCACACAAGACAAGGCTCATATGAGGCCTTTACAGAAAAATCAGTGGTACTGGGGACACTACAACAAAAAGCTGGTAGAATCAACTCATCTCCACTGTGAGATCTCTAGCAAAGAGTTTTGCTATACTGTGCCAGTGGTGAACTGACCAGTCCTCAATGCAAACTGGTTATTGGTAGTGGAATGAGGGAACTTCAGAAAACAACTGATCCACTCTTGTCTGTAGTAAAACTCCTGGGAGAAGCAAAAGAGAGACAGTGGCACAAATGGTAACATATGGCACCCAGCTCAAAGACAGCTCTAGATAACAGGTTGAAAATTACATAAACTCATGCTACCTATTTATGCTCTGGAAAAGCTTTATGCCTTCCACAGAGACACTTTACAGCCTCACTATGTAGCATCACTCTGTCCAGACATTTTTTCCCCACAGATTTTGGAGAGGGCTGATTGTAGGCTTCCCACAATGATAAAGGGGTGGGAAGGAGTTTCAGAAGGCAGCTGGCTGACTCAGTACATGTGGAAATGATTACTTTAATGGTGCTTTTATTTTATAGAATTATTAACAATGTTGGGGGGGAGGCTAGATGCCTTGGAAAGGCGTCTTTTGAAATTATCGTAAATGTAAATGAAGAAATTAAATAAATCCATATATTTGTCATCTCCCTTACCAGATCTGATAGCACCACAGTAGACAAAGCCACACCAAATACTACTTAGACACACGATCAAGTTGCTGCTACTTAACTACTATCATGCGTCAGCTGAGCTGTGGTGTAGGTTGTAACCACAGCTCCACCCCCAGAAACCCATACCTTCATCACATCCATGGTGTGGGGATGCAGGCAGCAGGGTGAAGGTCTACCCTGTTAGCAGGATGATTGATTTTCCCTGAATTCTCTTGCTGCTGCAGCCCTGCCTGAGCTCTCCATTCTGCACCTGTGTCTTTCCAGGCTCTGCTACCTGCTCATGTACTGGCTCAATAACAACCACTGAGTTGCTGCAGTTCTGCCAAGCCAAGAAGCAGGTTAAGGTCACATATTTCTTATCCTATGTCATGCTGCCTCAAAATGCAGTACAGGTGGTGTCCAAGTTTTTTGTCATTAGAGGCCATTCTCTGGTTAACCGGACAGGGGATTAAGGAGTATCCTGCACTGGTAATACTTCAGCTTGTATTTCCTCATGGTCTAAAATTCTGTCCTTTTCCATGCTTTAAAGCTCTATTCTATACTTCTCAGCCTAGCAAGGGATGCTGTGTTTGAAAAAGCTCTGCAGACCAAGTTCTCATGCCACTGTCTTTGGACAAGAATAGGTCTTGACACATAGAAGTAGAAAGTGGTCTTCAAATTATTATCAAAGTGCATAACATATATCCTGTTTTTTATTCCTAACCCAGTGTGTGACTTCAAGTTTTAGTGCTATAATAAAAAGGAAAATAAAAAAAAAGGGGAAGATACATTGAGGTTGAAGGTAAAGTATTCATTAGTTCAATAATCACTGAAATAAAAAAACTCACAATTGTATGCTAGTCAAAATAAATTTTTATTGCTGGAAACAAGATCAGATTATAAATCCCACAAAAATATCCACCCCAAATATGACTTGAACTGGGATTACATCACCATCAGACACTACTGTTTGAAAAAACATTCTTCTAAAATAATTTATGCCAATGTATATTCACTGATCAACAGTTTTAATGCAGAAACTCCTTCTCTCTACAAAGATATATTTTTTTTATATGAAGTGGACATCATAAATGAAAAAGGATAAAGAATTTTTCTTAGTCATACAATAATAAAATGGGGGGGAAAAAGACAGTTTTTTTTCTGACCTTTCTGTTTTTTGACCTATGGCTCTCTTACTGTTCAGACATAAGTTTTTTCACAGCATGCACACCTCCTCTCATCTATGTTCATCCTGCAGAGATGAAGATGAGCTCAGCTACTAGAAAAAAGTAAGAAAGTTTCCTGCAAGGCAGGTTAATCTGTTCTTCACTTAATAGAACTTCTTACAGTTTGGCTCTGAAGCACAAAGCCACAATTAGCAGCAATCCCCTTTGCCTGGTACAGGAGCGCCCAGTTTTTGTTTCCATCCTTGGCAGATCCATGTTAGCAATTCAGTCAATGGGAAATGAGCAGAAATGGCCATGTGACAACATCTCAAAATTATTTCTATCTCTCAAGCTTTGCAATAGAAAGTCAAATCTCATTTACCAAACCCAGCAAAGCAGCAAAGCTGTTGATGAGCAGGAAGAGATATGAAGCGGATTTCATTTGCTCAGCTGGGCTAAAGGACTTTTCACAGTGGAACAGAAAATTTATCTTCTTTTCAGGATTTAATCGAGGTTGATTTGGGGAGAATAAAGAACTGCCCACCATAGAAGATGATCATTTTCAAAGCCATCTAAGAAATCTAAAGGTCATAAGTCTATGGGACCCAATGAGATGCATCTGTGAGTACTGAGGGAACTATCATATTTGAGAAATTGTGGAAGTTCAATAAAGTTCCCATGGACTGGAAAGCAGAAAACGTACCCCACCTTTTTACAAAGGGAAAAAAAGGAAGACTTGGGTAACTACAGGCCAGTCATTTTCACCTTGATGGCTGGCAAGATCATGGAGCAGATCTTCCTGAAAACTATGTTAAGACACATGGAAAATAAGGTGACTGGTGACAGCCAGTATGGCTTCACTAAGGGCAAATTGTGCCTGACAAATTTGGTGGCCTTCTATGACAGGGTCATAGTGCTGGTGAATAAAGGAAAAGCAACTGATGTCATCTACCTGGACTTGTACAAAGTGTTTGACACTGTTCTGCACAACATCCTTGTCTGTAGAGACATGCATTTGACAGATAGATCACTTAGTGGATAAGGAATGGGCTGGACGGTCACACTCAAAAAGTTGTGGTCAACATCTCAATGTCCAAATGGAGTCTAGTGACAAGTGTTACTTCTCAGGGGTTGGTATTGGGGCAGATGATGGTGAGATTTGATTTTCTAAGGGTGTTGCCTGACCAGAAGCACAACATGACCTGGCAATGTGAGCTTGCAGCCCAGGAAGCCAGGCATGTCCTGGGCTGCATCAACAGAAATGTAGCCAGCAGGCTGGGGGAGGTGATTCTTCCCCTCTACTCCACTCTTCTGAGACCCCACCTGGAGTAGTGTCCAGTCCTGGGGTGCCCAGCATAAGAAGGACATGGACCTGATGGAGCAAGTTCAGAGAAGGCCACAAAGATGATCAGAGGGCTGGAGAACCTCTCCTGACAGGCTGAAAGAGTTGGGGTTGTTCAACCTAGAGAAGGCTCAGAGTTTCCACAGCAAAGTATTTCAGAAATAATTTCTGAGATAAATGAAATTATGTAATTGATTGAAAGTTGAGTTAATTGGAAATTTAGTGAGAATAGTAATTCCAGCTGTACCAGAATACTTTTAAAAGTTGCTTCATTTTCACCATAAATGAAAGCTATTCTTTAAGAGCTGAAGCTGATCATGCACCAGTTTCTATTTACTTGCAATAGGAGCAATCTTAAATTGAGAGATGCTCTGTCTCATGAGAGGAAGGAAGGAAAAGGAAGAAGCAAAAAAAAGAAAAAAGAAGGCAATGGTGAGAAGGGTGAGAAAATTTACTAAATTGCCTCAAGAGTTGCAGTTTGTCTGAGCCCTTGTTGTGTGAATTCTTAGCAAAACTGGTGAGGCAGAAAGTAAGGTAATGTATAGTAGTGCTTCAGTGGACAAACTCATCAAGCTTCCCACACTGATTTATCTTATTATTCTCTGTCTTCTTAGAAAGATCTGTTTTAAACCTCCAGGATATCTCTCATCCTTTTGGTTGGCAAGGCTTCCACTTTAAACCCCCAAAATGTCTTGGAGTGCCTTTATAACATTGAATCATGTTGTTCATTTTCACTGTATTACAGATCTCTGTTGTTTGTGTTTAGTTGTGTGCTTTAGAATGTTGTCAACTGCCTGAAGGAACTTGCAAGGATTGGTTTAAAAAACTCACTATTAAATATGTTTCTTCATTATATCTGATATTGAGACCATGAATAATGACTTTCCCTAGATTTCAGTAACCAATTACCATAATATTTACTGGCAATGAGTCTGTGAAACTTGTTGCTATAGCAATTTAATCTTGGGCTTAGTCCAAATCCCAGAGGACGTGTCCACTATCATAAAAGCCACTGCTGGAGCAAGCATCTGTAGCTGCAGTCTTAGACAAGAGGGACGAGGGACCTCACAGGCTGAGTTTCTGAACTACTGTCTCACCCACTCAGGCCACTTGAGACTGGTAGTAAGGTTACATGTCCTTGTAATCAGCCTGTGTTGGAAATCTTTCAATTTCTCTGTGCTTTCTACAGAAGGTAAAAATTTCTCACTCGTCCTACCAATGAACAGAACCACCAAGAAAGATGGAACACATCTGCAAAACCCAAGCTAGAGAGAAATATCCCATCCATCATATTCTTTTTCCTCTCTTTTATTGAATGACGCTCAGATCTACCATTTAACATTGATTTATTGATTCTTTAATAGTAAATAGAAATATTTGGTGTGGTTTTGTTTTTTTTTTATTCCTCACAAATTTTCCAGTAAGCTTTCCCTGAAAGTAGAACTGGAGTAGTATTTTCCCTCTGTATGCCAGACCCCTGGAAAGATTGCCAGGTATACCTGGGGATCTGACAAAGGTCTTCCACAAACATGTGAGGAACCACTCACTCCATTTCTGGCCCAAGTCGGATCCTGGAGGAGGATGTAGATGGAGGCACAACATGTGGAATGCTGGAGCTAACTCCTCCAGCCCTGAACCCTCATTCCAGCAGCCTGCCTGGACTGACCTGCTGGTCAGCTGTGTTGTCTCTTTGCAGGCATCCTGAGGTGGGTAATAAGGAATACATTGTTTCAGGTTTTCCGCCTAAAATTAAGTCCCTGTTATTTTAGCAAAATGCGGTGTTCCCCAAGAGACATGTTGATTTTATGATGTAGGACTTTCCAACAGGAAAGTTGACTGGCTGACTGATGAACCTTCAGTTTTAAAAGTCTGCATGAGAAAAAGGGCATCGCATTCCAGCTGTAGAGCATGTCAAACAGGTTGTGTATGTGAGAAACCTAATTACCGATTTTTCCCTCAAATAAAGTTGGTTTTACACCATCATTTCCCTCTTGCTACCAGCCTGCAGGTGTTTGAAGGAAGATAGAACTTTCAATTTGGGATGATTGCAAAAAAAACCACCCTGGACTACACAATAAAATTGGCCAAAGATCCTTTTCCTCATATTTTACCTTATTGTAGGACTTCCATCCTCTCCAATTTCCTAAGCAAGCACTTCAGGTCATCTTGATGTTTAAACAGCAATGTCCTACAAGTGTAACATGATGTAATAAAGATGTTAGAGTGATCCCAAATTTTTTACTCCATGTCTAATCTGGAAGATTTGGACTGTGTTGGAAATACTCCTCATGAGCAGGAGTGTTTGCTCTGGTTCCCTAGCTATAACCTAAAATTGGCTTCAAAGGGAGAAAGCTGACCTGCATAGCTCCTATCAGAGATTTCCAATTTACCCTGAAGAGACTAAAAAAACCTCTCAGTTAGCTTACAGTGACAAGTTTAACATTCACTTATCAAGTGCAGCAATTTATTTTTACAGAGTTGCAAAATGGCTTGGGCCCAGCTAATTTCACTTGGAGGAACAAATACTGCCACAGCCAGAAGGCACAAAATGTGCAACAATAATCCTTAAAGCAACACACTGTAATTTGCCTTCTTCTGTTTAATGCCATGTCAAACAGAAGGATTTCTACACATTTCAGATGGTGGCTGTGTTGCCTTCCCTTGGTTTGAGCTTAAAGGAAAAAAGAATTGATTTACTTCAGAAAGCAGTGATAGATGAAGGATACAACATGCACTGAGCATGCCTAGTTCCTTGCTCATGCCAAAAAAATCCCAGAAGGATAAATCTCGTTTCCTGCCTTACTTCACAGAATTTAACTTTTTAAACAAGTCATGTTCTGTGGTTTGGATTCTGTGTTTATATCAGGGTTTGTTTCCAGGCTCATGGACAATAATAGCACATGGGTCTGAAATATCTGAACATTTTCATGTGGAGAGAAATCTTGGTGATTTAATCTCACTTTCACCCTTGTTATTTGCATTAATTCTGATAAACTAGTCCTTACAGATAAGTTCAATAAAAGCTTATATTTTCCAGGTATAAGCTGGAAAATATGTGAACTTGAGCTTTCATTTAAATTAAACTTATTTCCATGATTTCAGGCTGTACTTATATATTCATACTGTAGAATTTATTTATTTTAGTAAATATGGAGATGGAAATTAAGACTTAATTTTAAAAATGTGTTCTGTGTTTAAACTGACTTGTGCATTTTATACGTGCATACACACACATACATATATAAAATCTTTGTGATCTACTGATTATAGCTGGATTCAATTGAATTGGAAGCAGAACATGAATTCTATTGAACCTGTTTGCCTGGCAGTATTTAGAAGATTGTAAGAACATATATTTCTTTCTGGATTTCCATTAATGGCAAAACCCTTAAAAAAAAAAAAAGACACTTCCATGTGATTTGATTATACCTCTCAAGGACTTGTGGTGTTACCCAAACATCTAGCATGCACAAATTTGAAAGGGCATGAACAGAATGTATATATATAAGAGGACATAAATACACACACAGACAAAGGGAAGCCAAGATAAGATCAAATGTGAGGTTTAACATGGTTTGCTAGATTTAAAACTTTAATAATGCCCCAAATTATCTCCAAAACAAGTACCCAAAATTTTATTCATATAACAAGAGAAGTTCTGCCTAGTGGGCTATTGATATTTTGAAAATTACCTGTTATGCTGTGAAGGAAAGAAAAAAAAACCAAAAAGAAAACAAAAAACCCAAACGCAAACCCAATCCCAAAACAAAAAGTTGGTGCTACAGAATCTCTTCTAAGCTTAACATGATAAATTAGCTAGCTTCTGGTGTTCTTGGGTTTGTCTGAAACACTTTTTTGCTAATCCAGATCTTTTTCAAGCCTCAGGTAAACTGCACATTTGCCTACTCACATTCTGGATTTTAGTATATTAAAAAAAATGAGTAAATTTACCTCTTAACACATACCTTAATAAGCTTAATATACATAGCAGTTATTCCTAGGTAGACAGATAGTTGCAAAAATATACCTGTGTCTGCGTGTGGGTATGTGTTGGAATATAAATATGAATATATGAATATGCATGTATGTAAGTTTATATATGCCCATGAAAAATATGCAGAAGTGGTTATATTTTTGAATCTGTGAAAAAAAACAACTTCACAAGCAACAGAGGGAAGAGTTCCTCTTGGTGCTTGGCTAAAGTTTAAGCAGAAACAGCTGGTGTTTGTCCAAAGTGGCAGTTCTGTGTGTTGCTGTTTGCTTCCACTGAATGGTCTTCTTATCACTAACTATTCTTTAAACAGCGATGTTATTTTTTTTTCATGGCAGTATGATGTTTTATCTCTTCTTCTCAGTGTAGGACTAAACTTGAAAATTTTGCGAAATAGTAGTAAAATAAAGTGCACATGCTGAATTTGTTCAATATGACTCCTTTATGTTTCCACTTAACCAACACCAATGAGACTAGTTTCCAAAGCTTCAGTATTATTTTTAACACTCAAAACAAACAGTAAATATCAATCTCTGCTTTAACATTAATATTCTGATACACATCCATAAATTTTGGTTCTTCTTTCTGTGCAAGGATGAATGACCTTTACGTAGGAACTCAAAAAGCAGTTCAAAGAGGATTTTCTTCAAAGAGGGATTCCTCCAAACTAATGCAGACATCATTCATTCTTTGGCCCAAGGAGAAGTAACATAAACAGCTGCTTCCACAGTATTGCTGAGGAGGAGGGGTGAAAGAAAAGGGAAAGAAGGAGACGGACATGCTATACTCTTGCTTCATGTGCTCCCTGTTACACAAGACCAAGATATGTGCACCTTGGACATAATCCATGTATGAATCAGGATGCTGCTCAGCTGCTGCTCCAGCACATGAGATCGTAAGAACAGGCATACCATCTGCAATGCTGGCTGTAAGGGACACCTAAAGAGTAGCAAAAGCAACCTCAAATACTCCCTCAGATTCTAACTATTTTTAGGGGATTTCCTGCATTTGACATGATTTACTGAGTCAGTAATCCTCAGTTGTATTTCTTTTCCATGTTCCTGTCCAGTCTCCCCTTAAGCCCAAGTTTTTACATCTATGTCATCCTTTGGGAAGACATTTCATAGATCTGCTGACTTGTGCACATAAAGAACAAGCTTTCTTTGGAAGTTTCTGCTTCTCTCTTCTTGGGATCTTCATGGCATGGCCCTACAAGAGGTAGTACCTTGCTCAAAGCACCAGTAGTGAATTTCCAACCATATGTGTTGGCCATGTGCTTGCTTTAAAGACCAAAATGCTTTCAGGGTCTCATGTCTTATGGCTATGAAAGTATATATTTGAGTTTGAGACATGGTTCTATATTGAGGCTAAGGCTGATGAACCTCTATAGTTTTGGAATGTTTTCGTTCATGCTGAGATCACTTTTCCAGCTGAATCTATACCTCCTACCTCACTTGAATGGCCTGTTTGCTGCCTGGGGTGTGGACAGGCTCACATGCACAGAACACAGAGATCAAACATTGGCACTTGTAAATAAATAAAATGTGTATCAATCATTAGTACCATACAGTCCCCTCTAAAACAAAACAGTCTCTATAAATGGCTAATTCCCAGTAATTTCTCTCCTGGAACCTTCTCTCTCTCAGCTGTCCTGGGAACATTCCCTACACAATCATAACACCAAGTTCTCAACCTGGTACCTCTTGCTGCCTTTATATCTTGTTGCCTTAGCTGCTTTTGTAGCCAAATACAAATAATCCAATTTGCTTTGATTTTTCCCCATTGTCCTTAAATTCTCTTTCTACCATAACTAAACCCTTAGATATCCTTCTCTTTGTTTCTGTTCCAAAAATATTTGATAATACTTTTCTAGTATCTCAAATTTACTAAATCATACCCCTAAATATCTAATTGAGTTCTTGGAATAGTTTTACATTTGATTCCTCTTGCTGTGTCAGTTTCCTAGATGCTTTGCTTCTGAGTAATCTGCTAATGAATATGAGTCATTTTGCAGTGTTTACCTGAGGAGCAGGTATCTCCTGAAGGTCTGCCTGGTTTTATGTGAATTCTTTTGTTTGTATTCCCTGCTGATGTACTGAAGAAGGTTTTGGAAGTACATTTTTCAGATAAACTCAGGGATTATGGCCCAGGAATTCACCATGGCACAGATAATCTATCATGAGAAAAGGAACTTTTCAGGTGCTTGTGCAATTTCAACTGAACACTTTTTTTTATGTAACTGGACCAAGATTATCTTTACAGTGGCATCTGCAGGAATTTATAAGTCTCTCTAGAATCTTCCTCCCTATGTACTCAACTGCCTCCTGCAAAGCCCTGCCACTTATCAATGAGTGTACTCTTCTTCAGCTGCAGGCTTATGAGTCTCTTCTTAAAAGCTATAAGGAATATCTTCAGTTCTCCAAAACAGTGAATTTTGCCCAAACATATGAATCTACAGGAACGCTAGTGAAGGAAAGCAGTTTTCATGTCTGAACCCCACCTGGGTTACTGTGTCTGGCTCTGGGGTCCACAACACAAGAGAGATGTGGACCTGTTGGAGCAAGTCCAGGGGACAGCCACTGAGTTGATAAAAGGCTGGAGGACCTCTCCTGTGTGGACAGGCTGAGAGTTGGGACTGTTCAGCCTGAAGAAGAGAAGGTTCCTGGGAGACTTTACAGCACCTTCCAGTACCTAAAGGGGCTATGAGAGCGCTGGTGAGGGACTTTTTCTGAGGGCATGAAGTGATAGAAGAAGGAGGAACGGCCTTAAACTGAAGGAGGGTAGGTTTAGATTAGAGATTAGGAAGAAGTTCTTTACTAAAAGAGTGATGAGGCACTGGAAGAGGTTGCACAGAGAGACTGTAGACCACCTATCCCTGGAAGTGTTCAAGGACAGACTGGATGAGTGTCTGGGTAACCTGGTCTAGTGGAAGGTGTCCCTGCCCATGGCAGGGCTTGGAACTAGATGATCCTTAAGATTTCTTACAACCCAAAACATTCTATGATTCTATATTAAAAATGTGCTCTGATTCCTTATATACTTAATACACTTCATAGTGGAATTCAATCTAACTTTATAGATATACAACTTTTACCAAATTTTTAGCCGTCATGTGCCTTCCACACTAGTAACTTAAATAAAACTAGTGAATACTTCCAGTCACTCAAATTCCAGCAGCTATACCGTTAATTCTTTGGTTTGATTTTTCAATGAGATCAATCAACACATTTCAGAAGCATTTCTAGTTGAACTCAAGACTTAGAAGGACTTCTTCCAAAAGGTGTTTTATAGGTTAAACTAATTTAATAGTGTGGATGAAGCCTGACCCTGACATTTGACTTGGAGGCCAGAGGGCAGCCCCTGGCACATTTAATTTACCACTACTCTTGAAGATTAGGGAAAATGCTGCTGAAATAACAAGTTCCCTACCTTGCCAGAGGAAACAGTTTCTTGATAAGTGCTTTAGAAAGCCTCTAGAGAAAGACACTATATTCCTAACTGAAGTATTTGGGTTAAGATACCATCTTCACTGACTATCTTGGGACAGAAGTCTGTCAATAGGAGAGAACAGTAATGACATAATACTTCTGCAATGGTTTCCATCTGGAGAATCACAGTAATTAGTGCTATGACAAACTCATGAGAAAGACGGAAAATGAAGCATAAGAAGAATCTGTAGCTCTCGGAAAGGCACTGGTCCTGTCAGAGGCACAACATAGTATCCTATGACTCAGTCTCTCTTCTCCCACTCAGGCACTAAGTGATGAAATCAGGCAAATTCAGGCTTAGGTTACATAGAAAACAAGCTAATATTTCTTTTGGATGGTGACTCTTTCCCCTTTAGCTTCTACTTATCACATAATGTGACAGGGCATGGATTAACAACTTGTTGAATCCAATCATGCAGTCACAGAAAATGGAACTGAAACAGAATTTTGAGAAGTCATGTGGTATTTCCCATTGCCCCAAGGTATAACTGGCTCTGTTAAGGACATTGTGGACAGCTGTTAGGAAAACAGCTGTTTTAAAGTCTTGTAATGATGGTAATTCCACACTCTCCTTAAGCAATGTGTTTCAGTCCTTCACTATCTGTACCACTGGAATGTTTCTCCTAGTGTTTAATCAACTTTGCAGAAATGTAAGCCCCTTATTTTTTTGGTCCTATCCCCTTCTGGCACAGAGAAAACATTCCTTTCTTCTCTGCAGAAAACCTGTATTAGGTTTGAATACAGTTAGTATGGTTCCTTCTCAAGTATTCTTTTTTCTGGGTTATGTGTGTCCAGTGCTGTCAATTTTGCAGAAATGGCCATGTTTTCTAGCTTTTCTGCATGTGCAGCTACTCGTGGGACTACAGAGACTGTTGAGCTCCCTAAGCCAAGCGACTGCATACTGCCAAGAGCAAGGAAGAGGACGTGGCCACATAATTGGGGAAAAGGTACAAAAGAGCAGTAAAGCCTTTCATAATAGCATAGACTAAAATTTACTTAACCAGTCTTGAAACTTAAATAAGAAATCAAGTACTATCTGCACCAACAGGTAAAATTTGCTTTGAATTAAAAAGGAAAAAAAAATTGAGTTTTTACACACTTCCTTCAACATGGCAACATAGTAAATAGCGTGAATAGGTAGTTATGTCTTCGTTCAGACGAAAACTTATTGTGTTTGTCAGCTTTTCCTTACACTGTACTCTGCAGTCACAGTATTACTCCAAATACTGATAGAAATGTAGTGATCTAGGTAATCCCCACAATCCTAAAGAGCTCAGCACTGGAAGACCACCCAAACTCACACATTAGATATTCCTTCAGCTTACTTCCTTGCGAACTGGATAAATTTTAGTATATCTGCTTAAAGCCTTGCTTGGTTAAAATTTCTTGGTTTTTGGCTTGGGGACCAGATTTTATGATGACTTCTTGGAGAAGAAGGGAGAACAGAAAATCTGGGAGACTGGATTCCTCATAAACTTTTAAGTTACGGAGAAGTAAGTAAGTTTTTGGGGTATCTCTAACTGCATAAAAAAATAAAGGAGTGTTTATTCCTATAATCTTGTCTGTTATACACCCAAACTATTTTAGAGAGGGATTCTGAGGTTTTCCATTTTGAAAATAGGTATGTAAAACAGTTTGGTCTCAGAATCTTTGATTATAACTGTATTAGCGAAATGGGCAGGATCAGAGCAGTGGCCCAAGAGCTGTTATCCGTATGGTTAAACTGTTAATCTATTCCCTGGTGCCCTTTTGGCTCATGTCCATAGCACTATCTCTCTGGGAACTCGCACATGCCAAAGACCATTCCCAGGGGGAGGTTTGGATGCAGCCACCCCGTTCTGTAATGTAAAAGGATTTATGAACGTGGCTGTGGCCAGGACATGTAATTTGGCTTCCAGGCCAACAAATGGGCCTAGATACTGTTTTCCTTGTGACCCTCTGTTCAAATAGCTTTGATGGAACAGTTTGAGGGGAACAGGTAATTCCTTAAATTCTTGTGTCTAATATTTTTCATTTTTAGAATTCTTAAAATGCTTCCTATGGATTAAGCTTCATAACTGTGATGTTTAAACACAAATATTTCTGGCAAGTAAATCTTTCGACAGTGTTAAATAAAATCAGGACCTTTATCCAATAATGATTTCTTGATTTTCATTGGAAATTCCCTATTAACACAGATTATGAAAACTTAGCTTTCTATTAAAAACAAATTTTAATTTGGATTGCAATGCAACCACCATCAAGTATGTAAGGTAGGACTTGTGTTGAATCTCAGGGATTTTGGACTTTATTCCCTTCAGGTGTTCAACTTCTTCCTTTTTATCACGCCATACTTTCTGGTAACTACAGGTAGAATGAAAGAGTTAACTAAAGAAAAAATGTCTGTAACAACAGTTTGTTTATATCATTTTCAGTCCTGGCCCCAAAATACAAACCAGTATTAACAGTTTATAATTACAGTGTTAACATTTTCTTTTTCTAAAGTAAGCTAAACATTTAGGAAAGCTGTATTGCAACACATCTTTGTTGTCTTTAACATATCAGAGCTTTTTTTCTAGCTATGATACATTTTTTTGTTCTTGCAACTACAGTGCTTATGTGAAGTTTAGTTGATTGTCTTTCACTTATCCATTAAAACAAACAAAGAAACAAAACCAAAACAAAAACAACAACAAAACCACAACAAACAAACAAGCCAAAACAGGTCTGGGAGATTTTTGGATTTTTTTTTCCTGTTTTGTTATTAAATGTTGCATAAACAAATTAGTATACTCTGATTACTGCAACATTCACATAATGAAAAGCCATTGGATATACCAGGATTTAATTTTTTAAAAGTCCACTCCAGACATTCAGAGGTAGTTAAAAAAGGTTTGTTTTGCTTTCTATTTGAAAACATTTTCATCCATGGCAGCTAGCCTGATCCCTACTGGGAAAACAGAGACTTAATTTTGTCCAGCTTAATACAAACAGAATTCCCAGTGACTTCACTGGGAGTTTTGCCTGAACTAGGAGTACAGAAGGCAGTCCTATAAACTTTCAAGAATATCCCTCTATTTCCTGTGGCCTAATCTAAGTCTGTAGTTTACCAAGGACTTATATTGTAGCTCTGTATCAAAGTGCTTTGCAATTTATCACAGCCTTATGGAGTACTTTTGGAATTTTGATAGAGATCATAATTTCATAGAAAGAGAACATAATTAAAAATTTCACATTGACTATTCTACTCACTTCTGTACAGAGCTGACAGCTCTGAGCATTGATGCTATGTCAGTGAAAATATTCTATGTCAGTCCTTTCCCATGACTTTACTACTAGCAAATTCAGTTGATAACAATAAATGCATATCTTAGATTCAGAGAATAGTAAATATCACAATTTCCAAGAATGTATTTTCTCTGTGGTTAAAATACATTATACTATTCTACATTATTGAGCTATTTAGCATTTAGAGGAAAAAAAAAAAAGGGGGGGGAGAAATCTGAATGGGAAAGCCAACTTTGGCAGGAGCACTGCTGCTGGTTTTAAGGAATGAAAAACAGAACTTAAGAAAAGAGAGAGAAGAAAGAGATCAGAAAACTTGTTTTTCAAATACGTGTCAGACAAAGGGTATAGTAGAGAAGTTTAAAAACAGAAGTTAAAAAAGAAAGGGTTAAAAATTGGGCGCTGTCTTTTTTTTAAAGATGGAGTGCAACTGGAAACAGCATGCAGCCAAAGGTCAGGGTCAAGAGTAATAGAATCCTGGCACTATGTGCTAGTTTATCTTCTACACGATGAACTCCTGCCAAACCATATACACAATGTCATACAGCAGGGAAAAGTGTCTGATGCATCTCCAGAGTATTTATGAGGGCTTCTGTTTTGAAGATAGTTTCTTAGGTAACAGAATAATAACATAATGGGACTATTTCTCATTTATCAGGGACCTTTTTTCTTTTTTTTTTTTTAGTGGCTTATTCTGCAAATTAAACAATAACTGTTTCCCCCTTTCTGGACTCCCTCTCCCACTATTAAAAGAATTGGGGGTTTTCTTTTATTTTTCAGATTTACGTTTAGAGGACGATTTAGATGGTGGTGGTACAAGAGCTGATTCAAGTAAGACTAAGTCTTGCTCAGCACCTTGGGAAGTAAATAGTTCTGTTGGAATGATATGCATTTGCAACATTTAAAGGAGATGAAAGAAGGTCTTGACTAAGTTGTTGCTTCTTGGACTGTGTGCCTTTCTGTTTCTCATGTAGTACTGTGTGTTATGCTTTGTTTCTTTTAGGCCTGGTAGTATATTTATACTCTGCTTGCAAAACCTTGCCCCTCAAGCCTACAGTCACAGCCCAATCTAGTAGTTTGTTTTTCTACAGTTATCCTTATTTCCCAAATGTATAAATATTCCAAAATTAGTTTTAGAAAAGAGTTTATGTAAAGCATATCACTTATTTTTAACCAAAAAACCTTGCAGGTGTACAGCATGAAATGCAAGAAAACAATATGTCAGATTCTGCTACAGCACTAGGAGCAAAATGTCTTCATTAATGGAACATGGATTAAACTTACAGCAGCTGCTCTATAATATTTATATTCCAACCTCTCATGAACTTTTAATAGGGGACAAGTGAGATCACATTAACTGCAGGAAAAAAAAATTCACATATTCACTTACCTCAGAGTAGCCTATTTTCTAGCTCTCATCTGGCTTCTCTCCAAGTAAATTATTCAAATGGCTGTGAACATTGTTGAACAAGTAAGTTAGCACACAAGATGAGATGCTGCCTATTTCAAAGCTTTGACTTCAACAGAAGCATCAACTGTGTTTAATTTTTTATAACCATTTGTAAGAAAAATATAGATACGGGCCTGGTTCACTCTGGTAAATGAACTGTTTCAGTGAAATCGGTTGCCTTAAATGAAGCAAAGTCTTCCCTAGAGAACTCCATGAAAACTGTAAGAATGGATAAGGTATTCCCTCTGGTCCAAAAGTCTAGCTGAAATTCCAGCAGTGAGTTTTGCGTTATTAAAAAATGAGAAAATAAATAGACTTTAAGAAGTCAATATGGAACGTAGGGTTGAACATTATGCATTAAATAGTGAAGGAGCTTTGTAGTATTAGGAGAGTCATGGCACAAAGCAATAGAATTAAATCAAATGACAGAAGAACAGTGTTGTTAAAAAGGACTCACTATGGGTGAAAAGTTCGACTCCTCTCCCTTACTAAATCAGACTCGGAAATTGTGCTATGATTAGTGAAAGTGGCATCAAAGCAGAGAAGTGACTGTAAAGCAGTGCTATGTAGCACTACTCAAGGACTACAGCCCCAAGAGTTTGTCTTGAGCTCATTTTCCTTGAGATACTGGCTTTGACACAGTGGGTCAGATACTGCAAAACCACCTGCAGCTGCCTAATTCCCAGGACTTTCTAGGGCTTTTAATTTTCCAGAGCTTTGGGCTGTTTATAATTCAGATTGTTAGAACGCAGCCTTGAATTCCAACGGGTGTTACTGGCATCTGAGCACACAGCATGGAACAGAGTAAGCAGAGGGTGTTTCACTGATCCCACACCAGGCAGTCATGCTGCCTACACCAACAAAAAAATATTTATTCCTGTTTATCCCTCTTCAAGTTAAACATCAGGTATAGCAGTTTTTAGCAGCACTGATTGAGAGGCTGCAGAGGACAGCGATTTCATTAAGCGACATTCATCTACTTGCATGTAGACCTCTTTTGAAAGAAGATATTTTCAGATGCATATTCTTCTTGCTAATATCCTTTTTTCTATTTCAGGATTTTCTGACCTTCTGAAATGTTCTGCTAAATATTCTCCCTCTTAAATGTAAATAATCTTCTTTCAAAAGAAAGGTAATCAACTCCTTCCTTTCACCACATGATTTTCTAGGTGAAAGGCTACACTGGAAAAGCTTTAAAATATTCTTGCTTGTTTTCTAGGCTTGTAAGTAGAAGTGGTGAACGACTATACCTTCCTGCATGTCCAAAGCCATCAGTTGAGTGTCTCAGACAGAACTCATCACATACACTGATTTCTTCTCAGAATCTTGAACCCATCGTATTTTGAGATAACTTTAAACTGTAGGAAAATCAACTTTCTTTGCTTGAAAGTTAAGTTGAATTATATTACTAATGGAATATGAAAAAAAATTAAATTGAAATGTTACTACCTTTGTATGCAAACCAAAGCATAGTGGTTTTTTTGGCCAGAGAATGCTAGTGCTGAGTAGCAGTGAGGGTTAAACTTGCTAGCTCTTGCAAAAGTGTGTATCCAAAATGTGCACAGGGTAATGCTGGCTCTAATTATTACACTGTATAGAGAGATCAGTCAACTTTATTCCTAGCAATTCACTAACTTTTCTTTTGTGTAAACTTGGCACAGAAAGGCTTTTGCTATTGAACTAAATAAAACCCTCAGCACATGGCCATGGCCCAAGGGGACACTTTATCATTTGTACATAGAGAGACATTTGATTATGGCTTAATTATACAATATGCTGCTATTTATTTTCAATCAGTCTGCAAACTCCATAATTGTGGATTATTTACTGATGAGCTACTTACAATCCATTATTCTATTATGTTAATGTATTCAAATACAAAACCATACAAATGTTTAATTACCTAGTTTAAATCAGCTGGGCTTTTATTAGTTTTCAGGAAGAAAGATATGTGGAAACTGACAATTTGGTAAATCAGAGTTACAAAACACTAAAAACAAGCTTTGTTTTGTTTCATTTTTTCAGTTTCTAAAAAAATATATAATTTATCCTATTATTATTATTTGCTACTGTACTTATGGTTGTCATCTTCTCTGAATGGTATTTAATCAATAGCAGAAATCAAACAAATAAGATAGTGAACATTTCCCAAAGGTCCAAACAGCGAGATTTTCCAATCATAAAAATTGTTCATGACTACCCCTTTGGACTCCTAATTTTAAAATTATAAATTACAGCTTTCCCTTTCTTTCATTTCTCTACCCAACTTCTCCTTAGCCCGAGAAGGAATTACTTAGAATGTTTGGATTTGAGCCAAAATCAGGTTTTCTTGAGTTCTAGCAGAACTCAGACTGCATTTGTCTTCATCTCCTGTGGAGGTACCTGAGCCAAGAGGTTACAGATTCTTCTGAAGTGGCATTTTACTGCTGTGCAAAGATTTTAATCAATCTCTAGGTCACAGAAAAAAAGAGAACAACAATTCAGTACTCTTGAGGTTAGAGGGCTTCATGAAGAGGCTGAAGTTGCAGCCCCAGCTTCTGGACATGCAAGAGACTGTGGACCTACTCCAAAAGAGATCAGAGGAAAGCTGGAGTAGTTTATAACCCAGATAACTCTGTAACCTTCACTTTTGCTACAGAAAAGCTGGGACAGGGAAGCAGGAAATAGGTGATGCAGTTTTGAACTGTTTTGTCAGCAGGGGCTGATTTGTGGCACCATGAAACATCACCAGAGGCACCAGAATCCAATGCTTAAGTAAAAGGAAGAGTCAAATATGTGAAGCAAGATGGGTGCTGAATATGCATCTAGAAGCACATTTTTACTTCAATGCCATGGACAAAATTTCTTGCTTATGGACCCCCCTTCCTGAGCCCCAGTTTACATCTCTGACAAATACACTGGGGATATGCCAGTGTATTTCAACTTGTCAGACTGTTGCCCTTACATTTTTTTGAAGCAATTTCATTTGATTTTGCAAGTTTCTGTGTCTGCAGTCTTCCAAGTGCCCTCAAATCTGAAAAGGTCACTTTCTGCTCAGAAATACCTACCAGCCAGCTACTTATTATTGACGTGATGGCAGTTCACGCCAGCAATGACACAAAACCAGGACTCCAGCTTCTCCAAAGTGCAGGGACCATAAAGAGCCAACATTGCTCTCATTCATGTTTCTGAAGGGCAATTTGTAACTTTCAGGATAGTTTCCTCCAACATTTCTTTAAAATGTCAGCCTGTTGATAAAGAGAGAAATTACAGGTGAAACTTTTCAGGTAAGAAAAAAGGAGACCCAACCCAACAGTTGTTTCTCTGGCTAACTTGTCTTTTATGGCTTCTCAGAGGATTCCTCTCTAACGCAGGCTGTAGGATGAGACACAAGATTTATATAGTAAATTAACCACGTAAGTATGACAAAATAAATCACTACTTTAATACTGTAATAAAATGTTATATTAAGGCTTCAATATAAATGGTTTGTACAGAGGTTAGCAATTGAACACTAGTTATTAGAAACGTATTATATACTTTAGTAGTATTTGTTATGGATAGTTACAAGCACATTAGTAGGTGTTATTGATCTGTCCATTCTATAATAACCTCTAATAAATGACTTACCCTTTGCTAAAGGTTATTACTCAAGTATCAACTCTTCAGCCATTATTTATAGATATTCCATAATGCTAAACATGATGACTATGTCAGGTTTAATAAAACATTGCTGTAGTTTTTCTGCCATTAGGTTTACTGAAATAATTTCATCAACATCTGTACAAGCTTTTAAGACCTTTTCAGTCATGGATGAAGTTATACTGTGCATATGAAAATAAGAATAGTTACAATAATGATACCCGCATTCAAAAACATTGAAATCAAGGAGTGCAGAATTCTCATTGTATTTAAACTGTTTCTCTTAAGCTAAAAAACTGGGTCAAACAGGGTCTCACATTGCCAGCTTGGTTTGAAAGGGAAAAAAGGCAGTTGATTTTGCCTTTCCTACACTAGCTTGGTTCCCATCAGGATGTGCACAGTAGATCTAACTGGTCATGACGAGTGTGAACATCAGGCTAGCAGCCCATAAATGTCCAATGTGCTTCAAGAGTGCCAAGGCACATCTCTCCTGTTCTGCCTGCAGTATTCTCATAGTGAAAAGAAATTCTGAAAGCAAAAATAACTGATAGAGACCAGAAAGCATGAGAAAAAGTAATAGAATTTCTGCCTGTAATGGAGTGTAACTTTATGTGTCAGTTTGCCTCCTACATATAGAGATTACATATATGTACACATTTAAACACACACTTTTTGTCAGTCAGTTAACTTTTTATATTTTCTGATAATTATTAATGTTTGTCCTATCACAAATTAAAAACCAGAATATTTTTTTACCCTTTAAAAGTAATGTTTGTATTAAGGAAACGATATCAACTGTCTAAAACAAGGATCTTTTTGGTTACTGAAATATAACCAGGACTCTTATGTACATGTTAATATTTTCAGGATTTTAATATGAACCCAGTACTATTCAGTTTGTTTTTCTTGAAGTTCCAGTTCTTCACATCATCTTATTTTGTGAGAATTCATAATGAAAGTATGTTTTAGGCCTCAGAGTTGCAAAGGACACCTCAAAAAAGATATCCTGAAATGTCTACTGAGATTTTCTTGCATGGCTTTTTCAGGTAGTCATCATCCAGGACACTTTTCATCCTTCAAAAATAGATTCATTTCCCTTCTGCAGAAATTCTTATCACTCTCCATTTTCAGAAAACAGTTTCAGAAATCTTAAAATAGGCAATGAAATTTTAGATGGCAACAAGTGTGTGAGATTAATGCCATTACTTAAACTACTTTTCGTTTGAGCTTTTAGATTAGGTATGTTTCTAGAAAGTATCCTTAAGAGGTGGTTTACAGCTATTGTTGATTCCTTTGCTGATTAAATACAAAATTAATGTACTTGAAAGTACATTTTTATGGATACATTTTTTGTTATTTCTTAATATTATTAATTAGTATTTGCATATTTACACTATTCCTTCAAATTCTAAAGTAACATTTTATCATTATTATTTTTTCATTGTCCTTAATAAAGTATTGTTTATGCTTTATCTTTCTATTTCTTCATGTCTTTTACTCTGTATTTCCCAAACACCCAATTTCTGTTTCAATCACATACTTTAGTTTTTGTGACTATTTCAGGGCTAAATTTTCCACTTAAATACCCCTTTTATGCCTCACCACTGATGTCCTGCATGTAACAGATCTCAATATGGCCCTCTGCATTTTTGGGTTATATCTTGGCCATTAATCTTTCTTTATTGTGGTATGTTTAGCAAACTGTTAAAAATAATGGTAGCTGGCAATGAAAAAGTGTGGTGCCCTTTAAAAGGCATTGTTTGAACTGATATTTAAAGATTTCTAATTCTCTGGGGTCAAGAAAGTAACATTTTCATGTTTTTACAAGTCATTTTGCAGCAAGTCTTATATTGTCCAGAAATGATGTTTAAAATTTCAATAGCTTCTGGTTCTCTGTGCCACATCACCTTGCAATTGCCCCCAAATTGTTTCTGAATCACGTTTCCTCTGGCAAGGAATGGTAGCCCTCATTTTATATTACATTGTACAATGTACAGTGCTCTCACCCCACTCATAACAATGTTAATGTCAGAATGAAAAATGATAAAGCATAAATTAAATAGCAACCATATGTTTTCTGTAATATATCTTCTTTTGTTTTTTGACCCAGGTAAACAATTTCCTTATATCTCCTGTTTAGATTTGCATTTTCTTCCTCCCCATGAACACCAGAGTGCAGGCATCTTGCCTGTGTCCAGACAGCTAAGTTTGAGCTTCATTTAATACAAAGTGATAGTGCTCATTGCTGCTAAACAAGCTGCTTATTTTAACCAGCAAGCTTGTTGTATCTTCCATCAGACTAAGGTCATTTTAGAGCTTTACAAACAAACTTAAGCTTCCAGTCTATGTTATAACAAGGAACAGTGAATCTTTCCATGGGATTATTCTAGTAAATCCTTGGTAAATTATCCGAACAAGTAAATGTTACAAAATTCTACTGTTGGGCTCCCCACCCTCCTCCTCCCCAGGCTTTTCCAGCAGGCAGAAGGCGGTCTGGGTATATCACATTCTCTAAAGAGGAGGCCATCCAAAAGCTACAGAAATCATTACAATAAAATATAAGCCACTAGTTTCCTCTGGTGCAGAAGGGAGACTGCATATGGGCCAAGGACCTCTCCACGTGTGGATCTTCAGTACATAACAGTCCAGTCCAGCTGATGGGTCAATTATTAAAAAACTTCCAAGATACATTTTTATTCTTTTCCCTGAGAGATGGTTTATGAACTGCAGACACCCTTCTCTGGTGCCCGGGGACTGTTTCAACAATGGGTCATTGGCAGCAGAGGCAGCGAGGAGAGGCAATGCATTCATGAAGCAGAAGGTGACATTCTCCATGTGGCTTTAACAGCAGCAGTGAGAGCTGTGCAGGGCTCTGAGCACTGTTAGAGTGCTCTGCTCCTTTTGGATTGTGTGTGTTCTCACTTCCATGCTGATGGAGCATCCCTGCAGATTCTCTGTCCTGGTCTCACTTGGCTTCCAAAATCCACCTTCTCAGTCCTCCCTGTGGGAGCTTTCCTACAGGATCCTTCCTGACTGTTTCACAATGACATTTATTCAAGTTCCCAGGAAAACTCAAAAAACTTACAATATCTTGTGCCTAGCTAGTAATACTTTTCTTCCTCAGTTCTGTGTATCACTTTCAGCACCTATTTTGCTCATTTGTTTTTTCTGCTCACTGGTCCTTCTCCTGGTGTCTCCTCTATGTGACAAGTTGGTTTTTTTGTTTGTTTGGGTTTTTTTGGTTTTTTTTGCTAGAATGTGCTGATGGATAGAAAAGCACAACCATACATTGTCACCAATGGTGTCACTGCACCACTGAAATGCATGCAGTAGTAATTTACCAAGAAGCACGACATACTTCCCAGAGGAAAACTGTGCTGGATAATTTATATTGGTCTAGTGAACTGCACTGGTTTCTATTCTGATGGGTCTGGTGCAGAGGTCTGTCCACTTAGATGGAAAAAGAGGACTAGAGTCATAGGAGGCAAATAAAGTTAAGCATTTTGTCTGCCTGTCCTGAAGAATAAGAAAGAGAGGCAGACAAGGAAAACATTTTAAGCAAAATGTCTTCTAGAGCTGTTTAATTTTCACCTTTGATTACAGGTAGAGTTTAGAGAAATAGCCTGGTCTTTATGCCTGACTTCCAGATACTTAAAAGGAATCTATTCTGTGTGCTCAGTGCCAGCCTGTGAGATGCAGAAGATACTAATATTACTTTTTTCCCATATAATTTTACAATAATTTTAACTACATAGACCTAAAATGATTCTAAACTTTCAGCATTTTATTGTTAATGTATATTTTTCTGAACTATAGTGCTTTAACATGGATCAGACTTTTTTAATCTGAATTTGTGTTTCTTAGTATACTGAACAGTAATCTGCTTGGCTTTCCTGTTAATTATATGCCAATGGTTAAGACTTGCAAGAAAAACTAAAAAACCTGACTGACTAATGACTAAAGTCAACATTCTTTGGTTTTGCCTGTGGATGCCAGGTAAGAGGTCTTAATTCTTTAACAATTATAAGAGAAATAATAGGCTAGATAGTGCAAGAATAATGAAGAAAAAGAGTTGTAAAACAATCCTATATTAAATGTCATGTACTCAGCAGGTTAGGCTGATTAGATCTAGTGACAATATTTGTAAGACTGCATAGGAAAGCAAAACCTTTCACAGGAAAGTAAAACCTTTCATACATTCTTTTTCTGATTTTTTTTTTTCCCTGGGAGGAAAGGCTTTGACTCAAGTCTGAAAATGCATTTTAAAAACCTGTACATACAATAGTAAAGAGTATTCTGATATATAAGACTGTTCTGATATATGCATTTCAAATTCTAATCTAGATTTGAAGGGCCATTTGGACCTCAAGTCTAATAATCTACTTATAAAGAAACAAATTTCAGGGAGAGTGTTATTCAATTTGGCCAGAAATATAAAAGCAACATGGAAAAACAATAGGTACCAAGTTCCCTCTGGTTTTACTGAGTAAGTCTGTGAAGTTCTTGGAAAGTTCTGTCCTCTCTAACCTGGAACTGGAATTTGGCAAGGCAAAGTTTGGCACATTGGAGGATCTTTTAATTCTTAAAACAGATTGTGATAGATACTTCTTTGAGGAAGCCTTGCCTGTTTGCAAATAAAGTGTAGCATGCTACATGCTGAACTTGGGAATACTCAGTAAGAAGACGGGTTTTGATTTAATGTCATTTTTCTTCTCCTTTCTGGGAATCCTTCAGTCAGCTCTCCAAAGAGAAAGATATCTTCCTTTCATGCACACAATCCTATTTCCTCTGGGACTCAATTGATTTACTGTTATCTTCTGAATACTTTGGTTTTTTATCCCCTTGAATTCTTCTCCCTAAAGAAAAATTAAAAAAAAAAAACCACAACAAAAAACCACAAACAAAACCAAACAAACAAAAAAGAAAAACGCCCAAACAAAAACAACAGTATCAACAAAAAACAACCAACCAAACAAAAAAAACCCCAACCAAACCAATGTCAACATAAGTGAATCCCAACTCTGAGTTTAGAAAATCAAGCCTCTGTGGGTAATATATCCAATTTCTACTCCAGACTTACATATAGTCTCCTCTGCATGGAGGCACCTATTGCCCCAGCAACCACTTTGAAAAAAGCACCTCTGATGGCTTTACCAACTCAGGGAGTGAAAAGCAGCTATTGCACACACCAGTGAGGTTTAAACCAACTTCTCAAGGCGAGAAGGGAAGTTCCTGGCCCTTGCTTTCTGCTTCATCTTACCACAAGGCATCCCTCACTTCGGTCATAAGAACGTCTGTGTGAAATTCACTCAGAAATAAGTTTACTCCATGTGACATGTCTACTCTTCAGACAGGCAAGTACCCAAGGTCTGTCTCTGCCATCCCTCTGTGGCCAATACACCATCATGGCACAGCACTGAATTAATTATGCAGAGGTAACCTGAGTCCTCGGAAAGGCATAGGTGAATGAGATCATCACTGTGCCTCAGTTCATAACCAGGCCTCATTCTCCAGGCACAGCCACTGATCGTGGAAAACTAGTCCTTGTGCTTTGGTCTGTGTCAGATAAGGAATCTTTTAAGTCCACCTCACAGCGTGTTATAAGATGGCATAGAATACACCATATGCTACAAGACACGTGGCGTCTTTCCTCATCTTCCTGCAGACTAGCTCTAAAAATCACACACTGAAATAGTCCAGAAGTTTCCAGCTTGTGCTTCTACTTCTTATGTGAACTCTGAGGTTTTTGCTACTTGAGCCTATTTTTTGTAATAACATCTACAGAGACTTGCTCACTGTTCACAGATAGCCAGGAAATATGATTTCGAGATTGTGGCTTGAATATTCAGGCAAGGGCTAGACAGAAGCACAGGGGAACTCATTACCTCCTTTTCCAGTCTTTGGATGCCCTCTGTGTCTTTGTCTTGCTGGAAGACGAAGCTGTGAGGCCTGTCTAGTGCTGCCAGGATGAGATTATTTCATGCCTTAAGTTAAACACGTAAGCGTTTGAAGGATGGAGGTCATCATTCCTAAAACTTTAATAATCTTTACAGTAGAAATAAGTTTCCCTTAACCCCATTTATTTAAACAATGTATATTGTTTTATATGGAGGAAACTATCCAATGCAAATACAGCTAAATATTTTAATGGTTTACACATTCATTTTAGAAAGTTTTCTTTTAATTTGTTAACTTTTGTTCCTTTGAACCAGCTCAACCTACTTATTTAATCCCTTGAGCTTTCAGGGGACAGCTTGCAGAAAGTTATATACACAAATATAACAAACATTTCAAATAAAGCACAATGCATAAAGCAGAGAAAGGGAAAAATTTGACAACAGCTGCTAGATTTAACACTAATAGTTTTGAAAGATTTTGGCTTAAAGGTTAAGAGTATCTTATGACAATAAGCAGACTTTGTATATAATGTCAACAGCCCTGTTGCAACATGTCCAGTTTTAATTTATTCTTGTTCGCTTGCATAAGACAAATAATATAATTATGTATGTCTGGTTCATGACATTCAAGTTGGAAAAAATTAAATAAATCATGTTTTTTTAAGAATAGTAACTTCTGAAGTCTTTGGCCTACGTCCCTTATTAACATTAGAGACATTTTTGTCTGAAAGTGATAACCTGAAAGCTTGCAAGCATTTATTTATTTTGATCAGATTTCATCTTTTTTGAGACTTTTTGCTTCCGAATATGCAAGTGGTAACTCGTATCCTCCTTAGTCTTTCTTTTCTTTTTCGTTTTATGTCCAAAGAACATTGCAAACGATATCAATTGCCTGACTAGCAAAAAATTTAAGTCTCTAAGGGCTGCACTCATCAAACTTTGAGGCTCAATTTGGACCAGTTAGGTATGCTGACAATTTGGAAATATTTTTATTCCCTGCATATATTGTTCTTAAAATGGAAAAATACATACTGCGATATTAAAACTATATGTTCATCACATATTGTAGCACATACTGCATTTTAGAGTGTTTCTTTAGATCAGTCATCAATCAGTAAAACTGTTCATTTACATATATGTATTAAAAAAAAGAAAAAATATTTTTTAGAATCATATTCTTAGCTGATAAAGAGCAGCATCATATTAATCAGTTCTGTAAGCTCTGCAGGAGAGGTGATATTCGTACCACATGATTTCAAAATGTCTGGTACAACACAGATGATTATTATAAACTAATTATGCAAACTTCTATTAATCTTATATTAATTAATGGACAATTAGGTACTTACAGGGGATGATACACACACCTGTCTGCAGGAAAGCTGGAAGAGCCTATATATTTCCTTTGAAGGAAATTCAGCATGTGGTTTACTTTAGATGTATAACTTCTAGGTAATTTTAGGTAGGTGAAGTGAAACCAACTCTAGGTGGAGATCTCTACTTTTAATATATATTTCCATATCTACTTTGAATAAAAATAACAATGCATTTTAATGGTTTCAAATAATGCTTTTCAGTCTTTAATAGGGTAAATTAGTGGTTAGGGGGTTTTGTATGCATTTGTTTTACACAGAGGAACTACTCCGGCTTCAGTGAAAAATTTACTGAGTTGAGCAGACTAAAGGAAATCAAAGTCTCAATAAGGGAAAGATGAGATAGTACTAAGATGGATGGCAAAAATAACGTCTAATATAGAACACACAGGCTTAGCATAAAATGTGCATGGAGAGCTTGGAAAGTACACTAGTGACATGTATCTGTGTAATGGTTCCAAAGCATTTTCCCTTGGATGATATTAAGACTTTATAAAACAAACATATGCTCATACTAATACTGTTTTGAAGTAAATGTATTAATGCAAAAAATGTCCAAACAAATGTGCCAGATTTCCTCAGGGTTTAACTTGCACAGAAGCAAAAGAAGTGGTCCTGAGCATTTGAACCGCTTTCCATGGGAGTATTTTTACCATGCCAAAATCAAAGCAGGGGCTCTGTGCTGTTGTGGCAATGCAGAAGCCTCTACAACACACTCTGCTGCTGCATCCCAGAGAGGGAAGAGTTCAGGTGCCCTTCTTCCTGGGTATAAGATGCAAGAGAACCAGCAGAGGTTTGCTGTACAGAAGGAAATTGTGAGGGACAGAGATCATGAAAACCTAATTAATGAGAGGAGAGCAAGAGATAGATTGATCCCTGCCTTTATTAGGCAGACCTATATCTTTGCAGGCACAGCAGTGCACTGTCACTGTGTTGAATAAAAAAGTCATCAGCCTCAGTACAAGGAATAAGGCAAGACCCACGGATCACATTTACCATGGTGACGGACCCATGTATCACATTTGGACACAGGAGCTACAGGTTCTCCAAACCTCAGGGACCCGCACTATATCAGGCAAAACCAACTCCACTTTTATTCTCAAAATAATCTCAGTCACTGTGGCTGGTTTTGTTTTTTCATATTTCACAACAGTTATGCAAATGCCATTTTGTAGATAAAAATATTTTAATAAATAGTCTTGTTTCTTGTTTTGCTACTGGTTTGATCATCAAATTTTCCCACAAGGTCCAAATCTATCACTAATAAAAATGCTGGTAAACCTGGACTGACTAACCCAGGCAGGCAGCGTACCAACCCCTGAGGAGGAGCCTTTATGTTTAGAGGGTTAAGCCAGAGTTTTGCAGTCAGAGGACTGAATCAAGCACTTATTAACCAGATGATCTTGTTACTCCTATAAAAAGCCTTGGATAAAATTGTACATTTAAAACTCTTTATCTGCTATACATGCCAGACATGGATTTACTAGAGGGGAGAGAGAAGAAATAGAAGAGGAAATGCTGAGGAACTCTAGCCGCTCCCATTACTACTCATTAGTTCAGCACATAAAATTGCAGTCCCTGTTGCAACCCCCAGTTCACTGCCTCTCTTTCCATGTTGGGCCTTTGTTCACTGCCCAAATAACTACAATACTATTCAAAAAAAGCGTGCAGATATATATCAGGTGGAGTTCATGGCTTGTGTATGTGTGCAAGCATACATACTAGACACACATACACTGAAATATGCATAAATATATATTTCTATATAAATTCACATAGTCCACATTATTTGTCCTAATAAATAATTTTTATTTCTTAACTTTTTTTTCACTCTTTTCTTAGGTAAAATGTCAAATTACTGTTTTTCCTTTCTTACTTTCTTTATAGGGGTCAGATTGCATTGTTGATTTGCTTTAAATCCTGAGTCAGGAATATGTCATGGAGTTATAAAACAGTACTGTTGATGGAGCAGCCTAGCGCTGATAGGAGAGCTATTGATTGCAGATCTACTTTTAGATTGGATTTGTGCTCTGCAGTCCTTTTACCTGGTCATAAAATATAAGTGGGGTTTACAAAAAAATAGCAGTCCACTTATGAAGTCTCTTAACAGGTTTTTTAAGCTTAAATGTACATTCCTTTAAGTACCTGCTAATTACTTTACTGTGATGATGCGCACCTGTACAATGTCAGACTGCCCGCAGAGCCCATTGTTAACCTGCCCGTCAGCCATTTATTGCCCATGATTCACAGTCGAGGGGTCTAGGATTATTGTCTACTGGGAGTTAGGTTTTACTAGTATAACAGTGTGCTGGAGATGTCTTAACAGTTGCTCAAGTGAGATTGTTATAATGCCCACATTGTTGCTGTAGCCAGCACACAGCCCAATTGCTTTTTAAGTTATGGCATCAACAAACTCCAGGTCATCTGCACTTAAATCACGTGCACATATCTGAAATGTTGATGTGGTAACTGGTAGCAATGTATACAATACTTTTAACCTCCAATTAGGTGGGTGCTTGAGATCATATTATATGGAGTGTGTATGCATGCTTCAACCTTTAAGGCTACAGCAAGCTTTGCTGTTTTAAAATGTCATCATCAATTTTACCTTAAACAACTCACCTCAGCTCATGTGCCACTTTCCCCTTGATAACCCAAAGAATAACAGTATAAGTGGGTTGCATTAAAACTCACGTACACCTCCTGCATGGCCCTGCTCATGAGTTTGCTAGAAAAGTGTTTAGATGAGTAGAGATGGAGGGTACAGACACCACTCCTTGAAATTCTCTTAGTTTTATAGTCAACAACCCCTGCACTCCTGTGCATGCACACATACACACAGACAGATAAAAACACATGTAGTCACATATGCATGCTGTACCACAGGAAGATAGAAGTTTCTGCCATGTTCTGCTGGATCCTTCTCCTGAGCACAACACTGTAAGAGCTTGAGTTCATTGGCTGAATTCTCCTGGGAACAGATGGAGCAAATACTTATCTTCCAATTCACTGCCAGTGTATTTGTGGCACTGAGATGATCCCTTGGGCAGCATTATTTCTTTTCAAAGTCACAACTACCAGGCTAAACTATCTTGACTTCTTTTTCTTCTTTTGTTTTTGGTTGTTCTGTTGTTTTTTTGTTTGTTCATTTTTTTGATGGTGTGCAGGCATTGACATAGTCAAGTAGATGTAGAAAGTAACTAAAGAATTTCTAATGTGTTTGGAGTCTATAAAGTTTCCTGGCAGCACTTGTAACTTGAGCTGATTGGAAATATTGGATATTTCCCACAGAAAAAGCAAAACAAGGTTCCTCAAACATACCAGAAACAAGAACACGTACACCACCCCCCTACTTCAAATTTTCCACTGAAAAGCAGAAGAATGCAAAAACTTTGCTTAATCATTCCAGTTTCCTTCTCAACAACCAACAAAAAAAAAATCAATTTATCTGAAGGTCTTTCTCTAATTAAATAAAAACCCTATCAGTAAATCCTCCCCCCAGTTTTCTGTTCTAAGTAAATTTGAAGGAAAATGTTTTAACTGGTCCCATTGCAACATCAAAATCTTCATTGGAGGAACATTTGGAATACCTCAAGGCATCTGATCTAATCTAGTATTATACAGATAGGACTCTTCCACATTAAATGGATTTGTATTCCAATGGTATTGATACAAATAGTACCTCCTTCAGCTAGCATACCATTACTAATGGCACACTTCGCAGCTTTCCCTTTTATCAAAAACACAACTGGAATTTTTAACAGATGGTATTTTCACTGCTTTGAAATTTTTACAGAGAATGAGCTAAACACATTGATTTGGGCGGTGGCAGAGAGAGGTGATGCAGGGAAACACGGAGGGAAGGCAGGAAGAAGAGATTTTCATAAGTGCTCAATGCAGACTTTTTTCCCCACATTAAAAATAAAAATTTTAGCCTAGTTTTAGCCAATGAGATCAGAATAAGAGCAACTCTGAGCACTTTGGACAAAAAATCACACTCCCCAATGTTATTAATATGAGTCATAATTAGAGATGGAACATTTGATCCAAACCCCAATTAACTTCAGGGGAAATTTGGATCCAAACTTTATGGCTTGAATTTATTTGCATGCTGAGCCAAGACAGAACTCCTGACCCAGTACTGTCCAATCCCTCCCCCACTAACAAATCCTTTTGGGAATTAAAGATGCATATCTGGTTCAAGATCTGACATTTGTGGTTTGGAGCTTGTTTGACAGTATATCTTACACATAAAGAGCATTTTCCACCTCAAAATGCCATTTGTGCTTTAAAATATGCATTTGAACAGGAGGCTGATTCTTAGGAAGAATCAGTAAAGCCAAGTGATCTGCTTTCTTCAGCACGTTTGTAACGAAGATGAAAATGCTCACAGACTACCAAAGTTCTCAAAATTTTGTCTTTTAAGTCAGAAAATTCTCCCTGGAGCACTGGGTGCATTTTCCAGTTCATGAAATGATCCTGAGGGTTTGGCTCTCTTGCTCATGTGGAATCACACTGGTTTCAGATTGATTTTTCATTAAGAAAGTAATTTCTCAGCCTGAATATGTGTGAGTAAATTAGATTTTAGTGTCACACACAGACCTGGGAAATGTACCTGCAAATCCAAGACTTTGGAAGGCCTTGTGCTGTTTCATGTTGGTGACATCTGACAGTGAGATCTCCAAGGGTGTTTAAAAGGAGGCTTAGGTGGTCATATATTGAAAACTTTATTCCAAGAACAGTAAAATGAACTTTTAACACTGCAAGGACTCTGGAATGCATTAAACCCCATTTTTTCCCACAAGGCTAATTAACTAAAAAACCCAAAAACTGTGACATTAAACATAATTGAATGTTACCCGATTTTATATAGCTCTAGGTCAGATAGACTGTGACCTGATACCTATTTTCTCTCACCCCATCTAACAATCTTGTTCAAAATAACTGCAAAATATTGTCTTTAGGAAGGCAACCATTAATTATATATGAACATTATTTTACTGGAACAATTTAAGCTGTTTGCTTAAGTTATAAACTCCTTTGAGAGTTATGTAAATTTTTTCCCCACCTTTACAGTCGGTGAATGATTCATTAATCACAGAGCATATACAAATATTTAAGAGGCAGCAGCACCCACAGGATAAAGCATTTCCTTCCAGAATTTCTTCACTTCTTAGTCCAGCTGTGTAACTTGGGATGAGTCACTTCTCACTCTGCATGCCTCAGTTTCCCATGTTTCAACTTGCCATGTGTCTTTCTTATGGTGTGCTCTTCATGTGCTCTGTGGATTGGAAGTTCAACACCAGAGTTGTGCTTTCAATTTTGTGAAAACAGATCCAGAGCCTAGGAGAGAACGTTAAGTGATGGTAGGACCTTCCCTTGGTACCAACAAAGGAAACACTTGAATTTTTATCTACAATAGGACTAAAGGCTGAAACAGTGGTAATATTCCAAAGGACTGATCTGACAATGATGACATTATTAAAGTAATGAAAAGGAGGACTATGGGTCAATATTCAGAAGAGCATGTCATATGCTCTTGGACCATAAATGCATTGCACACTGCACTGTTATACTGCACAGGGGCAAATGGGAGTCCTCTGACTGTGCTGTAGGACAAGATAATTCAACCACAGCAACATAGCACAGGGGTGTGCTGAAGTAGTCCTGTGTAATCCAGCCTGGAACTACTTCAGCACACAGGCAATTAGCCTGGGTCTGACTGCAGTGAAAGACATGGGCATACCCTCAGCTGCCTGCAGCCAGATTTCCATCAGTAACATTTAAGGACCTAAAAATTCATATTCATTTCCCATTTTCCCAAAGATTGGCAAAGATTTTGAGTTAAGTGTCCAGCTCTTCTTACTTTCACAACTCATCTAGCTCCAAGGACTATGGGCAGCAGGCTTTTACTGCTTTATTGTATGTCTAGTTTATGTTATGATGCAAGAAAGCAATCAGAGCATTGGTCCCTCCAAGTCTCTCCACAGGTCTCAGGCTGTACCTGGTTTACTACATAAGAATAGGACTAATTCACTGGTGGTTAAATGGTTTCCTATGGCTTAATTTGGGAATCTAGGTATAGATAGAAAAGTAAATACTTGCTGTAATTCCAACACATAGATTTACTGCATTCTGGAGAACAGTACAGTATTGCAGCAGTAGCAGAGTACTTAATGATTGTGTGTGCATAGATATATATAGGTGTGTGTATATATATATATGTGTGTGTATATATATATATATACTTACATATATAAGAAATAGTCCAGATTGATAATATTGTAGCAGAAAAAAAAATGGCCCCTTGTACATTATAGGATTTTTCCTTTTCTATTTTTTTTCACAAAATGCATTTTACCATGGGTGATAGAATTTTTTGCATCATGAATATTTTATATCAGACTTTAGCCAAAGCCATGATATATCCCAGAAATTAACTTAGGGAGATCTGGTTCTCATTATTCTCTGATGTTCATTGATTTATTTGCTTTCTCAAACAAAGAATTTTAGTCCTCAAAATTGGTATCTACTTAGCTTATTTCTAACCCTTCTGGGAGGTGTGTGTGGGGGAATTTTTTTCTTGGGAAAGTATAGAATGGAATAATTCTTTCTTCATGCTATTCAGCTAACTTCTACTATTTGCATCAGCATAAATCAAAATATTTTCCGTTCATGTAAGTAGAATTTGGGCCATATTGTCTACTCTTATATTTAAAAGTCTTAGTGGTCTGATGGGAAGAAAAAGGAAAAAAAAAAAAGGAGAAAGGTATTGCTCTAAAATACACTTTTGTATACTCTTTAGATATCAAAGCTGCAAACTACAACTCATTCTTTTCCCTCCTCCCATTTCAATCCCAACCCAGCATCTGAGTAACTCTGAAAACATCTGAACTCATCAGGCACACCACATTTGGACCTGGATGCTCTCTAGGCACCTGCAGTTCTACATTGTGTACATGCCCAGATCTACCCAGGCCTTAATGGGATCCAGAAACTCAGCTGAATGGTGCCAAATTTCCCTAAAGGGCTTAATCCCATAAACATGACTAAAGCCCAGTTCATATGTTGTAGTAGGACCAGGCCTCTCAGAATCTGTAATATTTTCTGTTATCTTTTAAAACAGCTTTCCGGAGAAGAAGTTCTCTGCCTTTTGCAAAGTGGTCAGCTTAGCAGCGGATTTACCTGTGAGGTATTTAAACCTGAGTACAATTTCTCCGCAGCTTCAGGGCAACTTAGCTCCCATTTCCTCATGCCCTACAGAGGTCTCGATCCAGCATGTAACAGTGAGTTATAAAACACGATCCTCCTTACTACTCTACTTGAAGTTGTGCTACAGAATCGAAGAGACAGCAACGTTACTAAGACAAGCAAGGAGCAACTGCCCCTTGATTATTTATGCATTTAGGATATGTTTTGGTCATAGCAAAATTGCTAGAAGTAAAGAAGTCATATGCTTTCCTGTAAATCTCTTCCAGCCCCTATTTGTAGCAAGAACAGTACAAGCTCAGATTCAACAGAAAATTGGTAAACTACTGTATAACTCAAAGGTACTAGAAGTTACCTGTTTTCCTGCAGTACAAGAAGGGAGACTCAAACTTTACTCTCAGAATTTCTACTACTTTACCTTTCCTCGAGCAGAACAGCTTTAGCTTTTTGTACTGCTCTTAGAAAAAGGCATAAATGTACATGGCCACAGGAAACAGTCAGCCTACTGATGAGGAGAAGACATTTTCTCAACAATGTGATTTAGGTGTTTAATCCTTGAGAAGCAGAGGAGGCTTAGACAGTGCCATGAATCAAGAAACAGCCCACTGAAGATTACAGATGAAGTAGCAGATGCAGTTGCCATGCAGTGACTTATTCAACTTTGCTGGTACGATCCACTGCAATAACTAACACAGGGTGGTACAGAGATGACTTTTGAAATGCCAGGTATGCATATCTTCTCCCAACTTCCCTAAAAACAAAAAAGAGAGAATGTCATAAAATGGCAGGATGTTTTTTTCTTTAGGTTCAGAATGTCTTCAGCTATTTAAATTCAATGTAAGAGCTTTAAAAATAAATAACCATTTCAACTGGAATTTTGTAGGATTCTACCTATCTCAGAGGACTAGTATTAAGACCCAGGACTCCCACCTCACAAGCATGATTTTAAATCAAATAAAGAACTACACTGACAGAAACTATCATTTGATATGAATTCAGTAGATTGTGTGAAACTAGACTGCTATGCCAGCAACAGTGCCCATTAATTCCAGCAGTTACCAGCATTGAACTATGTCAGTGTTATGTTTCTGCTTATAAACAGAACTACACATTTCACCGACAACCCATTAATGTCTTAGTTTTACATCTTGTCCCGGATAAAGAGATCCTTGCTAGAAGAAAGCAGTGAAGAAAGAACTAAAGGAAAAGGAGATAATGTGCTCCTCTGCCTACTGGCAAAAAGAAGCTGATCTGGACCTTGGTCTGTCCCCACCTCCAACAGCAGTAACTCACACCGCAGCTCTCTCCAACCTTCTGATTTGTATCATACAGTCCTTCATTTTAGCGATTTGCATTATTGGACATCACCAATATTAAAGAAGAGACTTTATTACATGTTTTTAAAATAATATTCTTCTCTGGACAAAATGCTCCATGAAATTCACGTGAGGATATAGATAAGACAATGCCTTAGGTTGCCCATTTTAAAATAATTTAGCCATTTTATGTTTTTAATTGTCTTTATTCTTATAATTTATCCTTCTAATGTTTGTTTAGAATCATTTAGGTTGGAAAAGACCTCCAAGATCATCAAGTTCAACAACTAACCCAACACTACCTAAATCCATCACTAAACCTTGTCCCTAAGTGCCATATCTACATATCTTTTAAATGCCTCCAAGGATAGTAACTTCACCACTTCCCTGGGCAGCCTTTCCAGTGTTTAACAATCTTTCCATGAAGAAATTTTTCTTAGTAACCAATCTAAATCTCCCCTGACACAACTTGAAGTCATTTCCTCTGGTCCTATTACTTAACACCTAGGAGAACAGACTAAAACCCCTCTTGCTACACCCTCCTTTCAGGTAGTTGTAGAGAGTGACAAGGTCCCTCCTACTTGAGCCTCCTTTTCTCCAGGCTAAGCAGTCCCAGCTCCCTCAGCTGCTCCTTGTAGGAATTGTGCTCCAAGTCCTTCACCTTGACGCACTCCAGAACCACAATGTCGTTCTTGTCATGAAGGGCCCAGAACTAAACACAGGATTTCGTGTGCAGCCTCACTAGTGCTGAGTACAGAGGGAGAGTCACTGCTCTGGTCCTGCTGGCCACACTATTTCTGATACAGGCCAGGATGCCATTGGCCTTTTTGACCACACTGGACACACTGGACACAGTGCTGGCTCATGTTTAGCTGCTGTTAACCAACACCCCCATATTCTTCTCTGCCAAGCAGCTTTCCAGCCACTCTACCCCAAGTCTGTAGCACCAAATGGAGTTGTAGTGGCTGAAGTGCAGGACCCGGCACTTGGCCTTGTTGATCCTCATGCAATTTTCATCAGTCCATCAATCCAGCCTTGTCCAGATCCCTCTGCAGATGATAAAGATATTAAAACAGATCAACATACACCCAATTTATCATTTGCAAACTTACTGAGGATGCTCTCAATCCCCTCACCCAGATCATTGATAAAGATATTAAATAGGGATGACCCAAATACTGAGTCTTGGGGAACCCAAGTACTGACTGGCTGTCAACTGCATGTGGCACCGTTCACCACCACTCTCAGGGCCCAGCTGTCCTGCCAGTTTTTAACCCAGCAAACAGTGGAACATCCAGGCCATGAGCAGCCAGCTTCTCCAGGAGAATGCTGTGCAAGACAGTATCAAAGACTTAACTAAAGTCCGGGTAGACATATCCACAGCCTTTCCCTCATCCACTCAGTGGATCACTTTGTCATAAAAGGAGATCAGGTTAGTCAATCAGGGCCTGCCTTTCCTAAACCCATGTTACGTGGGCTTGATCCCCTGGTTGTCCTGTACATGCTGCATAATGGCACTCAAGATGATCGACTTCATAACCTTTCCTGTCACCAAGGTCAGGGTGACAGGTCTGTAGTTTCCTAGATCCTCCTTCAGGCCCTTTTTGTAGATGGGCATCACATTTGTTAACTTCCAGTCTCCTGGGACCATTGTGGTGAACCAGGACAGCCAGTAAATGTTGGATTATAGGTCAGTGAGCCCTTCTGCCAGCTCCCTCAGTACCCTTGGGTGGATCCCATCCAGCCCCTGTAACTCTTCAGCCCAGGGAGCTGCAAGCTCACAGGCTAAACCAGGAGTTTTACTTTAAAAAATATATATACGTATATATATAGGGTTCTTTAATACCTTGAGATAGCATCAAGAGAATAAGCCACAGACTTATTCCCAAGAAGTATCTTTATTAATTTAGTGGTGAAAATAAAGGAACTTGGCAAAGGTTCAAACAGGGAACTACACAAGCTAGACAAAATGTTGGACCACAGTACAAACCCAGCACAAATCAATCCACAACATTTAAGTCAAAATCCAGTTCCTCCAGCTCCAAGCCACTCAAAGCATCAAGAAAGGAGCAAAGAAAGAGAAGCAGAGAGAGCAAGAAGAGAGAAGAAGACAGAGGCAGAGACAGCTACCATTAGGACCTTGTGGCAGACCAGCTCTCACACATCCACGTGGTAGGGCTGTGACACTTGGCAAATGCACGCCTCTGGTTTTATCTGCTCTGGTCCCTGTGGCCAAACCCCAGGTGGGGCCTCTGACCCACTGGCCACCCTGGGGCCCCAGGCCAGAGTGAGGTCAGTGTTCCCACTGTCCCTGCCAGTCCGAGCTGGGTCACGGGCTCCAGGAGGAGTGGGCTATTATAGTTTTCTTGGGTTATTTGTGACTGACAGCCACTCCAAGGCTTCCCCATGTGGGTTCTAGGGCCCTGCCATGAGGGATAGGATGCCAATCCACCTCCATGATGTTTGACCTTCCCCTTCCCCCTCCACACACAACCCTCTCTCCCTGCCCCCCACCCCTCCCCATCCCTCCAATAGATTTGTGTGCGTGTCTAAGTTGTATATCAGGTCACTGACAATTCCACCTTGGATATGGGGCCTTTATTCTGCTCCACATCCCTGTCTTCCAGCTCTGTGGGCTAGGTACCTAGAAAACAACTGGTTAAAGGTTGAGGTTTACTTTTAATAGAAGAAGGCCATAAGAGATGTGCATCCAGATTCGCACTAAATGCCTTTCACAGCTGGTTCATCTATAAGATAATTGTGAGCTGGGAGACCCAAAACTCTCTAAAATGGTTCATTTGTGTCACTCTTTTCTATATTATATCCCCACCAAACCAACTTCATCATAATCAGTTTAATCAGGTAAATTAAGCAGATATTTGGGCTTGTCTGTACCAGTAAAACTTTGTAGCATTAATGTATTTGTTATTTTAGTATATAGACTAAAAATAGTGTGTCACTGCAGGTCATCTTTAATGTGAAACATTTAAAATATATTTAGTCTTACTGAAAATATCCCGACTTTGCACCTTCTCTTATTTTGTGAATTTTTTAAAAAAGTTCAAGATTGAATTATTTGTCTTTAACTTTTTAAGCTTTTTTCCAAAGAAACCCTTACACAAACTTGAACAAATGTGTCCTCTGAAACCAGCAGACACTGCTTTTAAGAAAATCAGTTTTGTTGTGATAGTTGCTGTTAAACGTATACTTGAAATTAAATTAAAAAAATCATAGATAAAAAGGGATATCGAATTTCCTCCACAAGGTTAAAAATTCATTCTATAATCACTGTTGTCTGAGCAAATAAATAGCAAACTCACTGTTTCCTATAGCATACTAGCTACCTGCTTATTGTTGAAATGGCTTGTGTCACTATTATTTTTTAAATTCCTGAAAATAAAGTCTTACTAGTAACACAAAAAGTCCACAGTGTTAGTGTTATACTTGTAGGCTGTCTGCCAATCTTTTAAAATCCATTGGATGCATAACACCATGAACATGAGGATTATTAAAAATAAACTCACATCTTGTTGCTTAAACATTTTTTCTCTCTTTTCTTAAGAAGTGATTGCTACAGCATAATTTTATTGGGGAAAAAAAAAGCACAGGAAAGTACAGCAGAACTAGATGAAATTTTTATGTGAAAAAATCCATTAAAAATGCTCTCTGGCTGTCTGTTTGTGCCCTTGAGTCTCACGAGTACAGTTGGCAAGAAGAGAAAATCACTTATGGACTCAAAAGTGATATAGTACATTTCCTACCCTTTTAAATCCTTTAATGTGTCCCCAGCATCCCATGTAATTTAGGGAGGAACATCAGAAAGTTTGGATGCTTTTCTGAACCTTGTTCAAAGAATTCCAAATACTTTGTGTTGTAAAAATGCGATGGAAATTCTATAAGAAAAGCCCTTCTTTCAGATTTTCATACCATTTACAAGGAATTAGTATGGATCTCTGCAGAAATGAAAGCATGGAACAATTGCAGAGGTTAATCATATCTTTCCAATTCCAGTAATCTGATGATCTGTGTTTCAGTTGACTCTTAGGCAGTAGGAGCCATTCCTTTTGGGGATGATGGTAAGGCCTGGTGAGCAAGCTTAACTAATTTATTTAATTTTGCTGGGAGGTACTTTAGGGATTAATAAGGAACAGTAATTGATGCCTTGCCACATTCTCTCTGGACTGCAATTTCTTGCTCTTAGCTGTTTCACAGCCTTTCTCAAGCCCAGAAAACAATCATAAATCATACTAAATATTTATATAGCTTTCTGACATTTTTCATGCGTGAGTGAAAAAGATGATGGGTAAGTCGGTCATAAAAATTCCAAGGAAAAATACTTTATGGAAATTTGCCTATTTGTCAAAATACAAATGCTTTACAGAGGCTGTTTGATTCTGTTGATTCTAGGGTGGCTGTAAAGAGGATCTATCATGCTTAGAAATACAGTGCCCTGAGGGAATGAACACTACCCTGAGTGTTCGGAATACATCCCATCAACAGAGCCATGAAATCCATCAGTGGAAATGCTCCAGATTGTTACTTGTGGAATACAAAGCAGAATTTGGTATCAGATTTCTGCTTTGAGAATGCTGAAATCTAAAACACAACTATGAGAACATTTACACTGGAGTAAGGAACTTTAGTAACAAGGGTAGTTAGTGAGCAAATGTATAGGGCAAGGTCACTATGACCCAACCTAAATAGCCAGAATAGGCACCAAGGCTCCAGAAGCTGATAATGGAGAATGTTTATTTTCTCCAAAGACAAGTTTTGAGTTAAACAAGAACAATGGTAAAAATAGAACATGGAAGCTAAATCTAGCCAGTTGGAAAGGTTGGGCATGCTATTTGTTTGAGGTCTCCCTTTCCAAGGAAATATTTATATATGGCACAAATCCCTTAATCCAAGCTCCCAAATACAATGGAAACTATACATACTTAATGTAACATAGATAATTTGATTTTAGATAAGACTTTTAACTAGGATCTTCTGCTTTCTTAGTTCCCTAAGTGTGAGATTTAAAGGAAAAACTAAGAAGCACAAGCTTACCTCTTCTAGTAGAGGCTATGACAAGGTGCTGCCTGCAGGCTGGAGGAAATACTATGTCTGTTTCCCCTGGCCGTGAATTTTTGTACTCTGTTTTCTAAGATATAAAGAACATGTTTATTTCAGCAAATTAAGGTGCATTTTGAGATTGGTTGTGAGCACTGACACTTGGTCAACTAAGCTGTTAAACTGGGTTGAGCCCAGTTAGCATTTTCCAAAATAACTCCCAAACAGTTCAGGATTTACCATATGCCCATTCTGTTCTGGGAAGATCATAGTGTGGATGTGGCCAGATCATTCCAGTTGGCCTCAACGGCAAAGAACGGCTCCTTGTACTCTACTTTATGGGTAACCCTAAAATCAGACTCACAATAAAAGAAGATAAAGTAGTCCAGATCTGTCTTGCTTCTGCTGCTTACCCTTGAGATGGTTATTCAGACTATCTTCTGCCTACTCTTGCCAGCTAGCCATGATCTCATAGGTAGGCCATTCTCATAAGAAATAAGGCATATCTGCAACATTATTTATGCTCTTTCCAGCTTCTTATAATGAATCAATGGGACTAGGCCACCCGGCTAAGCCGTGGGCTGATCAAGAAGATCCATACTGGAATGCAAATGACTAAATTACTTGGGGCTTGTGTCCTCTCCAGTCCACAATGTCTACACTATGGATCTGAAAAAATCAATATATCCAGTGTAAAAAGAAAATCAGGTATACAGTACTGTGAGCTACAATTTAGTGTCATAACAGCCAAAGCAGTCTCATAATGCCTCCTACAGAAAAAAAAATAAATGCTTGCCCTTAGACATGGAATCACAGAATCACAGAATTGAAGAATCAAAGAATAGTAGATGTTAGAAAGGACATCTGGAGGTATCTAATCCAATTTCTCTGACCAAGCATATGCAGATAGCTTTTGAAAATTCCAAGAAGGGAAATACAACTTCTTTGGACAACCTGTGCCAGTGCTTGGTCACTCACACAGCAAAAAAGCATTTCCTGATGCTCCAGAAGAACTTCTGTTTCAGTTTGTGCCACTGAAAAAAGACTCTCTCTCTTCTTTACCCTACTCCTTCAGGTGTTTATATACACTCATAAGATAACTTGCCTCCAGCCATACGGTTCTATAGGCTGCACAGTCCCCAGTGTCTCAGCCTTTCCTTATGTAAGACATGCTTCAGTCCCTTAATTATGTTAGCTGAACTCTCTCCAGTATGTCCCTGTCTCTCTTGTATGGGGGAGTCCAGAACTGGACACGGTAAAATAAATCAAACCCAAGAACAGTGGTAAAAGATTAGATAGGGTTTGAAGTCAAGTATACAAAAAATAGAAAGTGAGGAAAGTAGTTTTCTTCAGGCAACATAAATTCAGCCTTCATGCATGTGTGCATTACTGTGAAATCTTGAATTAAATGTTTGCCTAATACATTCACAATGAAAAAAAAAACAAAAGTAAAGCAAAACTAAGACACTTCAAAAGAATGACAAAATCTAAGTTAAGCTGCCAACTTGATATTATCATCCTATGCTATTACTTGTCAGAAACTGAAGTAAAAATCAACATAAACAACTTTGGTATTTTCTTGTGATATATAGAAAATGCAAGTGTGTGAATGATGAACTTCTGCTAGTGCTGTGTAGGGGGTATTCAGATCCCAGGTACTGAAACTTGTGAAGGAACTCAACCTAACTTTATCAGCCAACTTACAGATGAATACTAGGTGTCTCCTGAAAATTTTTGCCTCAAGTTAATTCTTAAATTTTCTATAAAGTGAACAGATGAAGAGAGATTTCTGAAGTTGTAAAGGAGGAGTTATTCTTAGCCTGTCTTTAGGCACTTGGAATTCCTTCATGTTTTCACCCTTACCTGTTTTCTTTATTTAGAGCAAATTTAGATGATTTAAACACTTTTGGAATGACTGATTCAGATACATAAAGCAAGTATATCTGACTTAAACTGCCTGGGTTTTATCCATAGCTTTTAGCTTTCCAAAGATGTTGGCTTAAAATTCAGTGTATCTATTGTTCAGGGGATAGGGAGGCTTATAATTTCCTAAAATCAACAGCCTCCAAGTTGTCTCAAATTGGCCATAAGTCTAGGAAGAAATTAATCAGGACTCCAAAATATAACTCAAAGTAGCTCACTTTGTTAAATTGTATTATGTCTCTGAATGTCTCTAACAGGCCATATAGTTAGAAACAGAGGCTGTGGTTGTGGTAGTGTGAATCTTTATGTTTTTAGAAAGTTAAATACTTCACAGACACTTCGTCTTTCATTCCTGGGGCTTCAAAGAGACCTTTATCTCTGTCAGAGTATTACAGAGTTACCCCTGCTGATGATTTTTATGCAATTTTATCCCAGGGGTGGAGTCATGTGTATTCATACATCTATATATGCTCATGCACATACACACACATATATGTATGGTCACATAAACATATATCTATACATATGCATACATATGTGTGTGCTTGTGTATGGGCATATATAGATGTATGAATATATATATAAATAACTTTACAAATAGTGTTTTATTCAAATTTGTTGATAGCTTGAGTTAATGAGTGGTTGGAACTTTGGCAAGTCCCACTGGAGTTTGGATCCAGTGCTCATAAAACTAAGCAAAATCCTGGAATCTCATCTAAAAATGGACGTTTTGTGTCATGTCTCATATTATTGTTACATATGATCCATAAGGTCTGCTGAAAAAATCAGGAAAAACTGGAAAGCAGAGTTATTAATGAAAATCAGGTTCTATTTAAAGATGGTGGTTTGGCATTATTGAAAAACTATGTGATTTCAGACTATAACAATTTTCACTTACCCATTTCGTGACAATTTCTTTTGATTATAGTCAGAAGCAATTCTCATTTTTATTTTCTGACAACTTCTTTTTTTTTCTTTTTCTTTTTTTTAAGCAATGATGCAGTCTGTTGGAATGAGTAATGGGCAGAGTAAGATTTCCCTAAGTAGTCTGTTAGGACTTTTCTATGCTGCTGCATTCAATGGTTTAGAATGTTCTCTGAGCAACACCATGTATAAGTAACTTGCTCTCCTATGGTCTCTATATTTAGTAAAGAAGCTTGTTTGGAACCCCACTGTGCCCATGTGGTTTCTATATATAATTTGGTTGTATAACGAGAGAAAAAGACAAAGCAACCCATAACATGCCCAATATTGTACAGGACACAAATGAAGATGCTCTCTGCTGCCAGTGGTTTACTGTCCAACATCTCCAACTTGAACATTTCTCCACTGGATGGACCCCCACCTCCATATGGAGCTCTACAGCTGCCAGCGGGCTCCTTCATACACGGGTCCCTGCATATGCAGTTCATTATGGAGTTGTAGCCCAAAAGACATACATAAGAAAGAAAATGAAGAGAGGGTACACACATTTCCGTTGGCATATTCACAGATCACTCACAGCCATGTGATTTCCACTAAAATGGAATTGTATGCCACTTTTAGAAGACCATTTTGGCAGGTGACATACAAAAAGAGCATTCCACCTGAAACAGGTGTTGGTTATATTCTTTATTAATAATTTTGTAAAGATCATCTGTGCATTATGACCAATGCAGTTTGCAAAGAAATACATTAATAGCTACTAATAGCAGGAATGAATTTGACTCTTTGAAGTTTTCCTGCTGAGAACTATGGAGGAACTTGTGTCTGTATTTCCAAATTAATTCCAAAATCAGTTAAATCTTAGCTTGGACAGTGCCAAGCTAAATTACAGTAACATTCTTTCTGCCCTTTATACCTTTGCTTCAGCAGGATTGCTATGTTACTAATAGAAAAAAAAAATGGTCCCCCTTTATACAAGCATGATTTTGTGTTTCCAGTGCAAATCAGTACATCTAAAATAAACCCTCAGATTTGTTCTTAGTTACCTCCTTTTCCTTAATAAAGTTGAAGGAAGGTCTAGGTAACAAACACCAAAAATAGCCAACTCTGCTAAACATTAATATTAAAGGGGAAAAAAAAGGCAAAAACATAGGATTGTGTTCATAAAATAAAAATACAAGCATGGGCATCAAAATGCCCTTATGTCCTTTGAAAAAAATGTTAATAATGTACCAATTTGCCTTTCTTCATGCTGTCCCAGTAGTGTAAGCAGTGTAAGTTCCAAAATTATGGGAAAGAGAAAAGTAAAACCTAACTCAATGCCTAATCAATGAATCATCTTTCACCATCCTTGATTGATCACACTTGAAGGCACTGGGCCATAGAGATGTTAGAAGTGAATTGTTCATGGTATAACATGAAGTAGCAAAAAATCAGGGGAAGGCTCTGACTCACTTCTGGTCTGACAGGAACTACTGTCAACTCCCTCGTGGGCAGAGTGACCCTGCAGAGAGACTTCAACAAGTTAGAGAGATGGGGAATCACCAACCATATGAAGTTCAGCAAGGGCAAGTGCTGTACCTGGGATGGGGCAACCCTGGATGCTCATACAGACTGAGGAACAACAGGCTGGAGAGCAGGGCTGAAGAAAGGGACCTGGAGTTGGCAAGTTAAATATGAGTCAGCAGTGCCCTGGCAGCCAGGAGGGCCAACCATGTCCAGGGGGTATCAGGCAAAGCATCGCCAACTGAGTGAGGGAGAGGATCATCCTGCTCTGCTCTGCACTGGGGTGGCCTCACCTTGGATACTGTGTGCAGTTTTGGGTGACACAATATAAAGAAGGCATTAAGTATTAGAGAGTGTCTGAAGGGGGGCCACGAGGATGGTGAAGGGTCCTCAGGGAAAGCCATATGAGGAGTGGCTGAAGTCACTTGGTCTGTTCAGCCTGGAGAAGAGAAGACTGAGGAGAGACCTCCTTGTGGTCTTCAATATCCTCATGAGGGGCAGTAGAGGGGCAGGTACAGATCTCTTCTCTGTGGTGACCAGTGATAGGACTCAAAGAAATGGCCTGAAGCTCAGTCAGAAGATGTTTAGAAGAGGTTTAGGTTCTATATTAGAAAAAGTTTTTCAATCAAAGGGGAGTTGAGCACTGGAACAGGCTCCCTAGGGAAGTGGTCACAGCCCCAAGCCTGTCTGAGTTCAAGAAGTGTTTAGACAATGCTTTCAGGCACAGGGTATGATTCTTGTGCTGTCCTGTATAGGACCAGGGGGGCTCAATATTCCTGATGGTTCTCTTCCAACTCAGCATATTCTATGATTCTATGCTGTTAGGGCTCACTTCCCTTTCAGAGTGTGTGCAACTCCTGGCATATTTCTATTCATTAGAGTAGCTTGCTTTGAATTCAGACTGACACATCCTTAGAAGTGCATTTGCTCTGCTGTGCAAACATGGACATGCATGAAATAGAAGGAGGGGAAAAGAGGGAAAGAAAAAGATTAAACATCATTTAGTGGTTGAAAGTTATTTTCAGATTGCAACCACTGGAAGGGTCGCCTGGAGAAAACTTTTCCCTCTGTTATTACAGAATAATAGCTTGTGGATGCTGAAAAGCAAACACAAGTTGTGGTTTTCTTTTAAGTCACACTACAGGGCTATCTCCCGCTTAGCATTTTAGCATCATGTTGTTTGGGAAAGGTCATGTTTTTACTTTCAAGACACCATTTGTCTTCAGCCCCCTCTTCTAATCTGCAAATAGTTACACAATAGCTTTGGGCAGGAAGCCAAGTCCTTGGTTACAAAAGCTCCTTCAAGTGGCATTGTACTAATAATGGAGGTCTGTATTGTGTTAAATACAAACAGGTAACCTTCATCAAACTGTGCTTTTGCCTTTACTGAAAGCTGAAAATATCAGCCACAGTGTGTGTGGGAATATAGCAGTCACTGGTGTCTGACTTTTCAGGTCATGAATTCCTATTTAGGTGATCATGATTTAAATAATAGTTACCTAGAACTTACTGTCACTGTTTTGCGGATTTTTAGGTAGCTCAGACTACCATCAGTTACAGCACTCTGGAGTATATTGTTTCAGCTAGAGTCAGATTCTGCTACGTAATTTACACCAAGCAGCATGTTTCTTTCAGGATCTTTACTGAAAAGATTACATACCTTTGAAAACAACATTCCATTTGACATTAGGATTGTCGAGTCACTTATGATTAAATCAGCAAGGATTCTATGTTGCAATGAAGCTACTGTGTTTTTACATCAGTGTGATGGATAACAAGAGCTCAACTACTCTGTTTAGGGTTATTCATCCATCAGTGCATGTATTTCTCAGATTAGCTCCCAGACAAAAGTCATGGAAATGGATCTCAGTCCCTCCTTTTAGATGTTGTCACTATTGTATGAGATTATCATATATTACCTTTTAATATAATATTCTTCTTATGTTGCTCCTAAAAATGTGATTATTTTTTTCCTTGTAAGAGTTGAAGACAGTTACCGAACACTGCAATGAGAGGTCTCTGTGTAAAAAGCAGGAATTGTTCTGGCAGAATTAAAGAAAATAAAACCTTGTTTATTCTGATCCATATTCAATTAAACTAGCAATTCAGCCAAACTTAAGTGTTATTTATGTTCTTTGTGGTGATATATGAGATCTTTTATTTGTTTAGGGTTTTTTGTTTGTTTGTTTGTTTGTTTTAAATGTGACTATGAACTATCAATTAGGGCACAAGTGCTCTATGAAGGATTAAATCAGACCTTGAATGCAGTGTATAGAGAGGCTATATCTTTACAGCTAATTGATCACAGAAGCCCTAAACTGGTCTTTGAGAGCTCAGCACTGAACGATGCAGGGTGGAAGAGAGTAATAACAGATTCCACACTGATTTCAAGAGTAATGGGGTAATGGGTCTATTGACTTTGCCTGAAAGGCAGAAGTGAACTCTGCCACAAAGCCACGTCCCACCCAGGTACAGTCAACCACAAAGGCAGATGATTTGGAAGGCTGTATCAGCCAGGTATGTGTTGCACTGTCAGAGACACCCCACTCCCCAGACGCAGAGCAAGCAGGTAATATCTTGTGTTTGGCTGCCGAAGACCATTTCAACATATGCACTGCTGACCCAGCCTGTTAGTACCACAAACATGCTAGAAGACATGCTGGGATAAAAAAAATAAATTATCATGGTCCATTTTTTTAATGCCAGTAACAGAATTATCAACTTTGATCAAAACTGGGCTTGTTCAAGACTCAAATCCTTCTCCACTATTAAACAGATTTTTTTTCTGTGTAGAAAAATAAAAGTAATCTTCCCTCCTGTTTGCTCATCAAAGCTGCTTTGAGGAGTGTCAATGAAACACTGCCTTTCCAAAAGTGGTGTTTTTATTATGGAACAAAACAACATCTAGAAGAAAGACATGGAACAACTGAAGGATCTCAACCATAAGGGGTTTTTTTCATCCAGCATCAATTTTGCCAACTGTTTCAGTAAAGAAAAAAAAATTGACTATGTGTTTTGATGATTTCTAAGATATTTCAATTAAAAACCATGTTTAATTTTGGAGAATTTTTGGGGTCAATGATAATAGCAATAATTCCAATAGTAGTAGTATTAGTAATAGTAATAATAATAAAAAAACTACAGAACACTGTATGTTTTGAAACATTTTGTTTGGTCTGAATTTTACTTCTGCTCAAGTCTCTGTTTTTTAAAACTGTTTTGTAAGTGGCCACCAAACAAATCAATATGATTTCCCTTGCCCTTGGGAAAAGAATCCCCTCCACAGACCACAGCTTCACAGGATCTCTGTGTGACACCTCAGTTAGCTGTGTGAGTCAGCTGCTTGAGAGACCTCCCAGCTGAAAAACGCCATGGCAGTGGTCAGTGTGCTGTGAAGCTCCTGCTCTGTGGCAGGAAAATCTCTTCACCTTCCCAGCTGCAGAGAACTGAACTTTGCACCCTTCCAGTAATAAAGGCTAACCACATACTGGTCTACATCACAACTAGTAGATCAAAGGAAATGATTATTTTCCTTTGATTCAGCATTCATGAGGCTGTAGCTAGAACACCATGTCCAGTTTGAGTCCCCAAAACAAAACAAGAAAACACATCAGTACACTAGAGAAACCTCAGAGGAGAACCACCAGGACATGTAGGGGTCCATAGCACATGACACATGAGGAAAGGCTGAGAGAAATGGGTTTGCTTAAACAGGAGTAGAGATGGCTAAAAAGGAATCTATTTTTTCTCTAAATATTAGGCAGATGTAATGGAGATGGATCTAGACATTTTTGGCAGGAGCACATTGAAAGAAGAGCAGGCAGTGGACACTAAGTTGCAAAAATGGAGATGCTGACTTGATATAATAGAAAAAAAAATCATAACTATGCCAATGAAAGACAGGAACAGATTTCGTAAAGTTGCTATAGAATCTCCATCCTTGGAGATACTCAAAACTTGAAACACAGTCCTATACTTTGAGCAACGGAGCCTAATTTGGACTCTAGCCCTGCTTGAGCAGAGATTCAGAATTCCAAAGTTACTTCCAACTTGAATTATTCTACATTACTACAGTTCAAGAGATGCATTTTATTTCCAAACATATACACAACAAGGAATTATAGTTTGTTGTTTCATGTTTCAGCTTCAAAACTACAGTTTGCACACAGACCATTGATCATTCCTTTGTCAAGCTCATTGAACTTAGGGACTTGTGGGAGATTATGGGAAGGTATCCCAATAAAGTTTATATCCTATAAAGTCTTCCCTGAGACATGGGAGAATGGAAAAGTTATGACAAGAGGTTGAACCACTGATAATAGGAAACTGTTCTGCTTACCTGGGATTCTTTACCTGGCAGGTCTCCTAGAGTGAGAACTAATACAAAATCTCTTTGAGGTTTCTAATGATTCTGAATTTGAAGAATATCTGGTTGGAACTGAGAACTAGTATCTTATTCTGGAATAAATGTTTTGACTGTCCTTTAGGTGACACAGATGAAAAATTACTATGATAACTTATGGAAGACATTGAAAGGAGAAAGACCCTTCAATTCCTCAGACAGAGCAAGAGTGGCAAAATAATGATGGTCAACAAAGAGCTTGAGAATGGAAGTCCTCAGGAAATTTTAGGATGTTTGCTTTAAAGGAGACTTTTATGGATTCGACCTTCTCAAAGTATGGACATTTTCTAAGGAGCACCTGGAATAGGCTGGGTATAAATACAGAATGAAATAGACAATAATTGAGTGATAATATAGATCAGCAAGTACAGTTGGGAGTTGGGGAAGGATCACCATCTTCTTTTGGGACTGAAAAAATTGTTACATGCACTAATAATAGAACTCAAGTGATAACATTTTTTGAGTGATTGCACCACCCCCTACTATGGGCCTGCGATGACTTACCCTCTTCTCTCTCAAGGAATCCCTGAGACAAGAACCCAAAAGAAAGGAAGAAACAAGGGTTTCATACAAGAGGTATGTATAGAAACTATTCATGGATTCAGAGAACACAAGATAATTAAACTGATTTTAGAACTATATACAAAATCAAAATAATGTTTTGGGGATTTAAGAGACAAAGGGATCAAGTCAGCAAAGGTTACTACACAGAGAAAATTAAGGATTTCAACATATTAAAAAGGTTTATGGGAAATTGTTTTCAAGGTAAGAGGGGACACTAATAAAAAGAGTTACAGGGATGTGACGAATTAATATCACTACAGAATGATAAGGTCGCCTTAAAGAATATGATTCTGATAACTCATGTAAAGACAATTTAAATGGCAATAGGTGTAGGTAAGATTTAGCACCTGATTAATATAACGAAGTATTTACTTTATGAAAGCAGGTGGGAAAAGTCTTCGGTTTAATTCATAAAAAAACCCTAGGTTATATAACTTCTTTGTAATAAAGACATCTGGATCATAAATATGAAAGACAAAAAATAGTTACTTAATTTAGAATTTGATATTGGTATAGGATCAGATGATAGATGAGCATAAAATGCTTATGAAAGAATTTTGAGTAGAAATTTTATGTTTACTAATCATCTGCATTGTAATTTCTAAGAACAACCTTCTAAAGAATGTAGGTAGAGATGAACATAAATTGTTTCAAGGTGAAGCCTGAAACCTTGGATAGAAAAAGGATTCCATAACTGACTAGAGTGATTTTATAACTAGAAATCAAAACAATACAATAAGAATTGTTTTTCTAGAAGTGCTTCTATATGTGTTTCTTTTTTTTATATCCCTAAGGAACACCCTAAAGATATCTTATTCACCATTTGCTGAGGCTTGTTTTCACACTGCATTTGTTCTATGTTAAACCTGTGCTTTGAAGTTACTTCTGAACCCTGCTGAGTCTAGGAAGAAATATATTTTTTTAAGCTCCTTATGTCATAACTTGGATGTGTAAGAAGTGGGAGAATGTTTTCCTTTCACAGCCCTTTGGAGAAGGACCTGAAATGGATCTGTAAGATTGGGAAGGATGTGCTGGTGCACCCAGAGACAATGCAAAATCTCTAACATATCAGAGTAGTGCAGCTCAGCCTTGCAGTTGCCACGTTTGGAGTCAGGAAGGGACCTTCTCCCAAGTCACTTTGGCTAAAGTTGGTGAGGACTGCCTGAAGTCTTCTGAGGCACAGGACACAGTTCATCCTTAAGGATTACTTGGGCATATTCACCTCTGAAATTTCATGCTATTACTCTTGGCAACAAATTTTGGTTTCATGGATCTTTTGGAGATGCTGGATAGTGGTTTTTGCACCTGGAGTTTTGTGGAAAGGTAGGTAATATTTTGCACCTTGCAATGGGCAATAGAAAGGGCAGGTGTAATGGCACCAATTCATAAACTTAGAATAATACTCTTCAAAACTAATTGTAGACACCTTTATGAGCTATTAACTTTTAAGGCCAATTTGTTCTAGATTTCTCCTACAGACACTGAAGTAAGATGGACATTACCAGGGGAGTTTCAGCCCATAAGAGTTTTCAATTTTTTCCTTCTGAGTAAGCCTGTTTCCCTCCTTGAAGTATGAAAATCATAGCACAAGACACAAAAGTTGGAAAAAGGAGTTTTCAGGAAACACTTAAGTTTGTATTTGTGGAACATGTACATGGAGAAATTAGAGCTACTATAACTGCTGCATACCTTACGCTTGCAGGGGACTGAACACAAAGATCCATATGCTATGTTTCATAATTACATCTTTCTGTCCTATATTTCATAGAGGAATGGTAATCACAATTCTTATTGAATGGTCAGTAAAGATACTCTTCACACATTACAGTGAGACCAGATGTTCAAGTCACTCTTTTGAAAACTGTAAGAGAAACAGCAAATCAAGAAGCTCATGCAAATTCTAAATTTTGCCTGAAATTATCAAAATAATTAAGTTCAACATGATGGCTGTAACTCTGCAAAACACATTCTCAAAAGAAAATAATCATCAGATCTTGAAAATTCATAAATATATTTAAAATTAGCCTTCTTAATGAAGCATGTTAGTGAAGTAATCCCCTTCTTGCAATATTTAAATACAGGGCAATTCCATATAAAGTGCTCAGTATAAAATTATGTACAGATATCTGTACATACTATGATGTCTCAAATGGAGTCCTTGCCAAACCATTCATTTAAAATAAAAGCAGAAATGAAGCCAATGACTTTACAGCTGACACAGGAGACGTGTCTGTATCCAAACATGAAGACATTATGGACTAGATTTGAAAGTGTAGTCACATGCATTTGCGTGCATGCACTTGAGCATGCCTAATATGGCCACAAATATGTCACATATGCAGGGAAATTATATTTCTGAAATCACATTTCTGAAATCACACATTGCTAGTTATGCAGAAAAATGCTCTGTTACCCTCAGGGATCTAGGCTGAGCTTCAGCAAAGCTTCTCCAATAACTTTTTGGGAAGGCAGAGCAGTAGGTGAGACTCATAAGGAAGAGGATGTTCCTGGAGGGTTGTGCTCTCTTGAAGGCCCTTGCAGTAATAACAATTGTTCAACTTGAGAGTTTTCTATTTTCTTCTCTGCTTCCATTACCTGTTTTCGCTTGTGCGTTCATTAGGAACACTGTCTCATCAGTCCCTCTCTGTGGAAGAGCTTTCACTTTCTGTGTCCCTTGTTGCTATCCAAGTAACTATCCACTGTTTAATACAGATGTATCATATACAAAGAAATTCATGGAGTATATGGTGTCACTCTCCTTGTCTGAGACACTTTCTTCAGGCATCTCTTATTATAGGCAAAAAGACAGTGCAAGCAAGATATACTCAGCTAAAAAGTGTACAGCAGCTGTTCATTGGTTGTCAAGCACAATAGGAGGAGGGTTAAAATGCTCAAATTGACCATTTATGTGTGTTAGTCAGGCATATTCCAGTGTATACATTTTAACTTCAAAAGCCAATCCTGCATGCTTATTGCATGAATAGGAAAACAAAAAGCTTTAAACACTGGTTTAAAACCACTTTTTTTGTTCCTTGTTTTTGGTTTTGCTTTTTCTTTCCCAAAAGTCACCTTTCAGTGCTGTCTCTATGCCAGAAAAGAACTGCTTTTGAGAGTAATGCATTTGAAGCAGCCCATATTTGCATGCATATGACAGTGTCTTTGTAGCTAACCAATCTTCACTGTTATTTTTCCTAGTAAAGAATAGCAAGACATTCAGGAACCTCATTGGTTGGCATGGATTTTGTTTGCCATAATAAAATACAACAAGGGCTGTCAAGACTTATTGCTTCAAACAAAGAGCTGTATACAGCATGGTTCCCCATAGCAGCCTGCATATGGAACCCTTTAAACATTCTTAAGAGACCCATTGGGGCTTCTAATTATTGTGAAACATCTCCTGGCAGAACCATTCCTACCCTTCCAAGAATGCGTTGTAAAAATAATTAGATGATGAGATTTAGATCGAAACCGCTAACTAGTGATTTAAGAGTTTTACTCGTACCATATAGAAAATGAAGGAAATGAAACGCTAAAAATCTCTTCACATGAAAGGAAAACAATCCTTTGTGGTTCACATTTTGGGGGGAATACAGAGAACGAACTTCTCTTTTTCCCCATTCCTTCCCCCTCCTCAACTTTAATACTTTGTTTCCTGTGGTTACATGAGGGGGTGGAGATGTTTCTTCATTTTCTAAACATTAAACCACTTGAGAATCTCTCTCCATTTCTGGGGAGCCTGCTATTAGAGAACAACTTGAGGAGCTTGCTTTAATCAAGCTTAAAAGCTACGAAGAATAGAATCACATTTTATGGCTTTAGAGGCTAAATCAACATGTAGTCAATTAGGTGACATCACTTCTACAAAAAAAGCAGAACATCTTTGTTTAATCAAAACAAACAAACAAGATTAGAAGTTAAGTGCTGTGATTTAGGAAAGACTCACATTTTGAATTAAATCCTGGAGGACTATGGACGTGGCAGTGATAAATATTAATCACATGAAATCTGGTGGCCAGCTTAACAGTTGTGTTAGTTTAAAAGTGAAGATGCATATTTCTACATTTTGCCAAGGAAAATTAATTCATAGTGTATGCAGGTGTCAGGGATATATTTGGTTCTTTTCCTTGTTTGTTATTTTCTTAATTAAGTCTTCAAATTGAGCTTTTCAACACCTAGATCCATAAAATTAATTTAAACAGAGCTGAGGGGCCTATTTATATACTCTTATTTTCTATTAGCTCTTTGTCACGATGCAGGAGGGGACACATCCTGCTAAGAGTTATGGAAAATGCAGTGCCTTCCCTAAAGATATTACAATACTGACAAGTCAAAGAATCTCACCACACTGCCATCAGTCCTGTCACTTAGGTTCACAATTTACATGCAATCCCTGAGCCATTTCTCTGTGGGTATTCCTATCCAGGCTCTATCTCAAATGTTTTCCTTCACCACAATATTTCTAAAATATGACCTTTCTCAACAACCCCCATGGCTACTCCTCAAGGAAGCTCTCACTATATTGCTGTTGGCTGAATACTGCTGGGTCCTTCTTTCACAGCCTTGACAAATGCAGTCCTGCCAAGTATCTTGTTTCTACAGGCCATCATCTTATACACATTGCTGTCTTGTTGCAACTCTCCTCCTTCATATCACAGGACAACCATGGATGAACCTTCACCAGCAAGGCAGTTCCCAGCTTGTCTGCACATTTCCACCTCCCTTGGCCTTTCCAGGCACCTTTGTTCTTTTGCATCCTTTCTCTCACCTTTTGAAGAAGATCCCTGTAAGCATCAAATTGCCAGGGTTTTTGTACCCTCTTTAAGACACTTTTCTAGTATGATGGATACAGAAAACACTAACATGGCTGCTGACATGTTAAGGCCATTGCTTGTCACTCATTTCATATTGTCTTCAGCTGTCTGTCTGTGTCCATCCCAGTTTCCTAACTGTAGACTCTCAGCTTTCTCCAGTGGGAATTGTTCTCTGTTGTTTTTTACACCACCTGGCACAAAGGGCTCTGGCTCCTAGATATGCAGCAATACAAATAATCATAAATGAAAATAAATGAGTTGAGAAATTGCCTGCAGTCACACAGCAGGGCATTGGCTGATGTAAGATTAGAAATTTTGGGACAGCTGGTTGGAAAACATGAGCCTTAGTCATGTTTTTCTAATTGAAAAGTCATATTTGGGATGAAAATTTAAGCCGTAGCTGTAAAACTCAGGAACCTATCTTGCAAGGACTAGTTTCTATGATTATCCTCTAACCAGTAATGCAAACAAGTCCTACAGAGCTGATTTTAGGCACACGGCAAAAGCTGTGCAACAAAAGCTTTTGTTGCCTTACTTTCTCTTGCTTTTAAATCTTCAAGCTTTGTCAGTGTCACACCCCCTCATCTGCCAGAAGTAAATAGTTTTGAATCACAGCTCCAACCCATGCACAAAGCAAGCTTGCTAGCAAAAGGCATCTCTTTTGACCTCCAGGTCACTCTCACGCATCAATGGTTAACTGTTGGCAATAGCTGGGCCCTTGGAGATTGCAGGATAATCACTTTTGTCTTTAATACTGGGAATTTTTTATTTAAACTCTCTTAGCTTGTTATTGCATGAGATTAAACAGAAGTAAGTCTGACAACGTTATGCGAAGCAGAGGACTCAATGACATACCTTAAACCCAACAAACTGTACTATTCTCTGATCAGACTGAATTTACTGTGCAAAGACTGAAGTATAGTCCAGAAGTTACTGTTTGCAGTTTTGCCAGCAGTACTATTTATAGTTTCAGTCAATTTGAAATGCTTCAGAGTTGGACAATGCTGCTGTGCATGTGTGCAGGTGGAGAACATATTTTTATCCATCTACAGCTTGTACAGCCTCCATTCCACAAATTTGTCAGAGCCAGGCCCTTTGAATAAACTTAACTAATATGTTTAAAGTCTCCTCATCCCCAGTAATCACAAGAAATATAACCATTTCATGGATTAGGGATAGTGCTTGGAAATACCTTCCTGGCAGTTTGAGTGGCCTCATCTCAGCTGATAAGAGCAAATTTGCTTTCTTCATTGAAGGACAGAAAAAAAAGAGAGATTTCAATCTAAAAGGTAGCGAATTTCTCGAAGACTCAAAGCATTAGGTTTTATGACAACTTTCCAGCTAAAGTCTGAAATGCACAATGCTGAGACAAAGAAATTACCTTTAGCACATTGTGTATTAGACATGCCTTAAACTAAAAAAAAAAAAAAAGAGCATTTGCTGATACTTGTTATTAAAGTGACAAGAAGGTCATATCATCCAACCCAGGCTGTCTACAGATGCACCTATCCAAGATAAGATGATTACTCCAGACTGCTTAACTGCTTAACATGGAAAGAAGGAAAATAAGCACTTCTGAGACATGATTCATGTGATCCATGTTAGAAAGCTACGTTAGGATGACATGAATCACAGTGCAGAAGAGACTATGCTCTTCTTTCATTATAACAGAAGTGTAGGCAAGAAGCTCAGATAAAGAAATCAATATTTAGCTTCAATAACCTCTTTCACTGGACACCTCAGAGACATGACTGTTAGGGAACAGTCTCTGCTTAGTCCAGATGAGGTTTGCAGAGGAGGCTCAGATTTTTAAGTATCTATATTCTTCTGTCTTTTCCTAGGAAAGTTTTTCTAATGTGTTGCTAAAATTTTCTGCACTGCCCATTTTTCATGTGCTTGCAAAATTTGAAAATTTAGCACTTGTAAGAAGCTACAGTTCATAAACCATCCTTTCACTAATTCAGTTATTTGTAAACTGAAGGTTTTCAGTGAATGAAATAGCTCTTTGAAAATTTTGATAGAAAAGTAAGCACATCTGCAGTCATGTGCACTGTCAGTAAGTTCTGCATACTTTAGTAAACTTTCAGCAACCCTGACCTGAATTTATAAGTTCATAATGAAATATTTTATGAAGAGATGTTTGATAAAAGAAGATGGCCAATTGCTCACATTCATCCTCAAAAAGAGAGAACAATGTGATGAAATTGAAATCCAGTTGAGGAAACTTAGTTTAAATGTTAGGAAAAACTAGATAAACCAGAGGGAAGTGGTGCACGCCGCCAACAGGGGTCATGGAATCACCATCACTTCAGTACTCAAGACTGGGCCACCCATCTGTTTGGGAATGGCTCAAGAGTAAAGCTATCAATCCTACTGTGATGCAGGGAGATAGACTTCCTGACCCACCATCCATATCTTCCAGGTTAAATGAGTCCATTATTCATTGGGCTAATAAAAACACAAAGTGGAAGCCTTCTGGTGGAAATAAATAAATAAAAAATCAGTACTTAGAATGTTTTGCTTTTTTCCTTTTCTTTACCAGGCTTACTTTCTATATCAGATAAAAGAAAAAAATTCAAAGGTATTGCATCTGATCTTATTGATATGAAATTATGTTTCTAAAGCATTAAATTTGAGAGATACCTTAGCATACATTCAGATCCAAGTTTTACTTTAGATCTTTCCCATATAGAGGGAGAAATTAAATCTTGATAGGAATAACTAATCTGGATTTATGCAATTTTTCTTTTTTTGATCTCAGACCTGTCAAGTATGGGGAATATAATTTGCCCTCTTTTTCCACTATCCAAAAGCATGGATTTATTGTCTATTAACATCAAAAATGTTCTGTCGCAAAATTCTTCAGTAAAATATAAAAATTATATACTTAAATTGTTGAATATCACTCAGTTCTCCGGTGGAGCAGTCAGAGTGGTGGTATAAAACACTCCCTCCTCTTTACACACTACAAAAGATAAATTCAAAGAACAGATCCTTAATTCTTTTCAGACTTCAAAATTGTGTTCAGTATTTACCTGTGAGTTCCAGGGCTGAGAGGTATTAGTATACTAAGTGCAATTTTTTTAGGCAAGCAGAACTCTCTTTTTGCCTGTAAATTCTACTGAAATGAGGTAAAAAATAATCCAGTCAGTAAGTGAACTCTACTGTTCTATGCTGTCTGAATTTCAAAACAGATTTATACTTTAGCAATCAAATACTAGGCCACTGTGGTCCTAGTTCCTGAAAATATACTCTGAGTATAGTTGGATATAGTAGCAAGAATATATATTGGAAAAAAAACCCCAAAACAACTTTGACTACTATTTTATATAATTTTAAACTTACAGTGGCAAGAATTATATGCCTTTATGTTTTCAGCCCCATTATATGGAAGTAACATGTACTTGTGTCAGCAAAGTGTTTCTGTGCATTTTCAGAACTCCTAAGAGCAGTTCTATTTCCTAGAAATTATTGTTACAGAACGGACGTGTAGAGTGAAGATCAAATGTATTGGTAATCAAAATTATAATTTGATATGTGACAATGTTCTTTTAACTGAGTTCTCAAAAATTCATGCAGTCATTATTTCAACACAACTTTTAATGTCTACCTAAAGAACGGAATAAATAAAAACTGCAGCTGTTGCATTGAAGCCATTTTAAAACTTGTTTTCCAGTAAAAAAGTTATACAATTTTCTAAACCTTTTTAACCTCAGCAGCAATATTTCAAACTAACAGTTTATTCAATTAAAAAGGAACATTTAAAAACAGACAATATTTTTTAGGTATCTTAGCAACAGGTGATTGAATCCTTGCCTGGAACTATGAGACAAGTTTTGCCAAATGGGCTACATTCTAATGATATCTTTCATATAGCAAATGGAATAAATCTAATATTGTTTTGGACAAGTTACATAAATTACATCATAACACAAAATTCTTTATGTGTTTTCAACAACAATAGATGATGGACGCATGAAAGAAGTGAGAAAAGAGTACATGATTTTGTCCTCTCTAGCTGTGGTGGTTAAAAGCAGGTAGCAAGTTCAGATACTTGGCCCCAAAGTCTTTACTTGAATACTTCTCCCACTGTTCACACAGACAGACAGCATACAAGCTCCAGCTCTGTCCATGAAATTGTTTCAAATATCAAGAGAGAGTCTTTAAGGAAAGATCTGTGAAGATTGTTGCTAAGGTACTTTGCATCTCTGAGGGGTGGTTGAATCAGGAGATGACACTAAACTTCTGTGAAATCAGCATAGATCATATATAGTCTTTTTATTTTTGGTTGGGTTGGATTTTGGTGGGGGTTTTTGTTTGCTGTGTTTTGTTTGTTTGGGGTTTGTTTTGGAGGGGGTTGTGGGGTTGTTTTGTTGTTATTTTGTTTGTTTAGGTTTTTTTGCTTTGTTTATTGGCTTGGGTTTGGTTTTGTGTTTTTGGTTTTTTTTGTTTTTGTTTTTGAGATAGATCTCTGGACGTTGCTCAGCAACTCTGAAATATTACCCTAAAATTTTAGTGTACAGTCTGTGTACCATATCATCATGTGACAAACTCTTAGCCCAAAGAAACCAAACAAACCCCAAACTGCTGCCATGAGAGCTGATTCTTTAGTTGGAGTTTGCTGCTATACATTTCTATGACAGGAAAAATTTTTCCTTGGAAGATATCAGTCCAATACCAGTGAATACAAATTAATTGTCTATGATTAGTGATAATGAGGTTTAGCAGTGGGCTCTACTCACATTGCAGTAACAATAAAAACACCTCCCTTTGGTGTAAGAAATGAAAAGCTTTTTCCACACTGGGCTCACAGTGCAAACATATCTCTAGGCAGAAGGTATTTTGTCTTCCAGCCCAATATTGTCCCTATCATAATCATAAGCCTGTGTTCTATTTCCTGAGGTCCACACACGCCTTTTTGTCCTTTGCCAGGGGAACTCTTAGAGAAAGGCCAACAGCATGAGTTGTGACCAGAAAGCCCTACATAACGTGAACTACTGCAGGCATGAACGTGTGACATGTCCACTCTGTGGCCATGCCCAACCAGTTGTCTCTTAAGAGCAGCACAATTTTTTACTCTCCCACTGAAACAAATTTTCACATCAGAAATGGTACTTAGAATATCATGGCATGGCATGGCATGTCATAGAATAGAATAAGAAAGCATTGTCCAAATGCCCTTTAACATGGACAGGTTTGGGGCATTGATTACCTCTTTAAGAGGTGCTCCAGTGTTTGAACAGTGTCTCAGCAAAGAAATGCTTCCGAATGTCCAGTATGAATCTCCCCAGATACAGCTTTGAACCATTCCCAGTTGTTCCATTAGTGGATGCTGCAAAATCACAGAATATTCTGAATTGGAAGGGACCCACAAGGATCATCAAGTCCAGGTCTTTAGTGAATGGCCTGTACAGGGATAGAACCCATGACCTTGGTGTTATTAGCACCATGCTCTAAGCTCAGCACCTCCCTCACCACTTCTCCTCCTCCTCAGGAAGCTGTAGACAGCAAAGAGGTTACCCCTCAGCCTCCTTTCCCCCAAACTAGACAAACCTTCAGTCCTTACCCACTCCTCATAGGACATTCCTTCGTGCCCTTTCCCTGGCTTTGTTGTTCTCATCATGACATAGTATGTTAAATGTTTTTATGCCATTTAGGAAAATTTCTTCAAGCTTAAAACGATGATATTATGCAACTGTCTGTCTTGACTCTCCTTTTTCTTCCACCCACTATGTCTCATCCATCCACCATTGGCAGAGTCCTGAACACATTTAGCAATCTTCCAGTAAAGCAGCAGATATTGTTATGCCTATGTCTGTGCTCTTACTAGTTGTGAATTATAATGCATTCTCCATTCACAGATCATAGAAATGGAACTTCTTTGCCATCCAACTACCATCTTATAAGAGTTTCACCTTCTGCCACTAGCAGAATTCACTAAATAAAGGTTTTGCATAAGACCACTGAAATCACCTGAAAAAAATGAAATGAGACAGATCTTCAGTAATTGAATTATTACTTTTTATTATGAGTAGTATGGTTTAATAAAGAGAACATTGGACTGCAAGATAAAAACCACTGAATTCTATTTACAATTTTGCTTCTACTTTGCAAAGGGATTTTTGGCAAGTCACTTCTTTGCACCTGCTTCCTCATTCTTCTCATTTCCATAAAACTTAAAAATTACTATAACCCAATCCTTCAATAAGTAATCTGTTTTATAAAATTTCAGTTGTCAAATAATTTATGAAAAATGTTCAAATATATTGTACTTCAAATTGGCTTTTTTACTTTCCTTTTTTTTTTTCTTTTACCGACCAGGGTTCAGTTTTAACTTGGAAAGGAAAATTAAAGTTATGTATGTATTTTTCTGGGTCATAATTTCTCAAGAGGTTCTAATATGAATGTATGCAGAATGTTACATATTTGTTATGCTGCTTAAAACAATATAAATGCTAGTTAAAGTGAGTGAATATTTGGAGCAATAAGGTAATTCTATACACTTTAAAATGAAACCAGTATTATATATTCTCTTATTGCCAGACTCCTGTCATCCTTTAATTCAGCTTTTAGTCATATGATATCTCTAATGGGTATTTTCAGACTTTTAACGTTGCAAACAAGTTATAAGCAATATTCATACCAGCTGTATCATTGGGAGGTAAATTAATCAAGTATTTCAGTGAAATAAAAAGAACTAAAAATGAGATATAGTTGGAGTAACATGGAGACAAAGTCATACTTTCCCTTCTTGCCATATCTTCATCACAATTCAAAAAAGACTCATTATTTTGAAGGTGAGGCGATTTCCATAGACAGATAGTCTGCTTGCAAAGAATGAAGTGTTTCCCACTTCATGTAAGAACATTGTGTCATGCTGAGTGATGAAGCATTCTCCTTTGCCACTGACAGTGGCACTGAATGCCTTCTAATGTACAGCAAGAGGTGTTAATGTGTCAAGTCATGCTTCCTTGGAACACCTCACTGGGTTCATAAACACAAGCTGCTGCACATGCACAAGAGAGAAAATCTGAAGAGAATGAAGCAGTGTCAGGAGAAGACACCAAACTAGTTCTGAAGGTGATGTTGAGGGCAAAAAGATCTTGAATGGAGACCATTACAGAATCATATTTTTCCCATTCCAGAGGGTGTTGCCTGAAGGACCTTTACAGATGGTATGCATCCAGTAAAGCCACAGGGGGTTGTGATGGGTCAGTGGTAAAGGACATAAAACAGACCAAAGAAGCTGTAGGTGTGTGTTCAGGTCTCTTTAAGGTCTGTGTTTGCTCATTCTAAGAGGGTAATTATGAGAAATTTTAATGCGGGAATGGAACAAACATCTTATCTTACTGAACGTCTACACCATTAGAAGAAAATGGAGCTCACTGCAATTGCCAAGGCAAGCCGTGAAGAAAAAAGTGGACTTGATTCCAAGGATAGGTTCGGGAATAGATGCATAAGTTAATCATCATTCATTTATACAAGTTAATTTAAAAATTCGGAAGACTTCAGGGAAATTAAAAGTGCAAATAGAAATTATCAGCTTGGGCTTATGTTTAAAATGGTCAGGGTGCTGATGAGTAAAGCCATCTGATGTAACATACAGCTTGATTTTTAACTGTTTTATTAATCAACTAAACAAACCTGTCTGTTTGCTACAGTCTAAAAGCACTCCATCCTTGCACCATGCATAAGCTGAAAAGCCATTTCTTTTAAGAGGTTTTCTGTTGTGCTCCCGTCATGTATGACTTGAGTAGGGGACATGTTAGTGCTTGTCCAAGAGCTCCTGCTCATACATTCCTCCATGACTGTAGCTCAAGAAATTTTCACTCAAGACTGAATTGTCAGAGAGAAAACAATGTCTATCTGAGATCCAAGGTGGATGTCTCTCTAGTTGGATCATAGTATTTCCAGAAGAGATGCACAAATCTCTAGTTTTAATCTCCTCTTCTTGTGTCCCATGGAGGGAAGACCAGGGTAACTAAGGCCTTACTTTTCCCAGGATGTAAACTTTTATTGTCTGTTGTTCTGATTTGCTTTAATCTGCAAATTTTTAAATATTATAGACTTTCAACTAAAATGTCCCATGTTGTCACATAGTAAAAATGACTTTATCAGCCCTTAACAATTCCCTGGGAAATGGTAGGTTTTTTGGTTAGGACTGGAGCTAGTTCCTTGATCCAAAAAACTTTAAGCCTACTGGTCTTGGAGAAACACTCCTCCATTTTGTTCTCTGTCCCAGACTGGTCTGGTTCCTTTAGTCAAACAGCACATTAAAAGTATTCACCAAGGAAGACAAATGCAACCTGACAGCAGTCTCACACAGATGAGAGAGGACCATAAAAGACACTAGCTCTGGACAGCTTACTTATTCCTGCTTCCTTTCTTTTGATTAAAAAAGTTAGTGCCTATATGCTCTTTCTTCTGTTCCTATCACTTCTTGCAAGATTCAGTAAAATAAAAGGAAAAGGTACCTATTGCTGCTTTCTTTTCATATCTTGCCATAATAATAGATTTTGCTTTGGGACATTATTACACTGCTTGTTCTTGACACAAGTAGAAAGACCTACTTTGGCTTTGACTCATAGTTTCATTCAGACACAAATTGGTGGCCACTTAAGTGAAATAAAGACATGCTTCAAAATTGCCTTATATAAAATGAAGGCAGTTTTCCTCAGCATATTTTGTAAAAGGACTTTTCAAACTACAGGTGAAAAAAACCAATAAGAGTGTTTAGAGTATTAGCAAACAACTATGAATATAAAATTGATTATTGTAAATACCATAATGTTTCACTGGAAAAAGTTGGAGAAGACCCTCAGAAAGTATTCAATTAAGTTTTTTCCTATAATCTCACATTAGTTCAGAAATCAGAACCCTATATACACATGCCCATGTTTTATTAGTATTTATTCTACTTTTAAATAACGGAAAATTTAGAGAATCTTTCCCCTTCAGCAGTGGCAGTGGAATAGTCTGCTGAAAGTTCCATTCCATGAAGTGACATTTCTTTTCCAAAATGAAACATTTGAATGTTTTGCCAATCACACAGTCCAGTTGGCCAAATATTCTCTATTGCTTTGTGCAGGAGTATGGACACATGTTCAGTGCTGGGCACTTCAGAGAAATTCAGCTTAGAAAATATCTCAGACTACTACAACAAACCACCATCTGGAATTTGCTGAAGCAGCACTATTGATTTCTTGTGTCATTTGTACATCAATATAGTTCTTGATCCTAGCATGTGCATCTTTAAACAAGTGATTTTTCAGGAAAAGGTCCCTTCTCAATGTATTTATATGTAAATGTATTTTCAAATGCATGAAATAATTGTCCCCTCTATGCTCCAGGAAAGTGGTTTTTTTGGAAAGAGCATCAGTACTGTTTCTTCCATCGTTCTGATCCTCTGAGCAGACCAGGTAAATTATACGTAGCAGATGCTTACAGAAACCACAATCTCTTCAGTTCCTCTTCGGCACTGCAAGGTGAAGAGGAGCCTTCTCCACTATTCATTGATCAGTTCAAGAAACACACAATCCCTAGAATATTTTAAAATTAACTCTTACTTATTATTTAACTAAGATACAAAATACTTTCCAGTTGTCTAATATGGTTTAGGGAACCAGAGGACTCAGTAAATACAACTTAATTACAGAGAGATGACTGTGGCGAAAACAGATCATGATATGAAAACACACACTGCCTGTGAGACATGTCACCCTTAAAAGCTAACTGTGACACAGCACGGAATTCTGCAACCCACTAACTTGCTCTCTGTCAGGCAGATGGAAGGGTGGTGATAAAGAGCTGCTGCTGGTAGGCAATAGCAGAGCTCTGTGAGGGGGAATTTGAAGGGGCAGCAGCAGAGATGAAATGGAGGAGGACCACGGAGGCAGACATTAGAGGTAGTAATGCTATCTGACACAGATCAGTGCATGAAGGACATGAAGAAGGAAACAGCAGAGCTTACTCAGTGGCAAGGTGGGAAACCTAGTGCAATGTGCACTGCCTGAACATGGAGAAACCTGTAATGGCACTGGTGTATAAGACACTAGATTAAATGCCATCACTACTGAGACAGCTCTGAGTGAACTGGAACGCTCAGACCCATACACAGGAAGGCTGTAAACAGAACAGTGTGGTGTAGGCACTGCCTCACAGGCTCAGTGCTTGAAAGCCACGTAACTGTTTGCAGATGACATTGCTCTCTATTGGTTTGGCTTGCACATACAGATGTGATCATCAGTTTTCAGCTTCATGAGTAGTTCACTCAGTGACTCTTCCAGTCCCACCATTTCACAATTACTCAATGTAGGCAGACCCTACTTTTTTTTTGGGGGGGGGGGAGTTTGGTTGTTTTTTTTTGTTTTGTTTTTAATGCAGTTCTTAGAGTTATAAGAGATATTATTTTAGAGAAAATTCAGTCAAAAGTCATTCCTAGTTAGAGGAAAATGGTTACTTTTCAATAAATGCTCATTAGAAGAGTCTAAAAAGTGTGTTTGCATTTAGTGTTTCCGTGATTTATTTGTGACTGAAGTCTTCTTACATTTTTGACTATATGGATGAGTACTACACCTCCATTTACTGGATTGTGCTGGAGTGAAGGATGTATTTGCAGGTTTGAAGTCATACCTATTGTTTTACCTGCTAAGTATCCTGTTCAATAATTAATTACTTAGTAGTCACCAGGTATCATAGTGTGTTATTATTAAATGTGGTCCCCTAATCAAAACTCTCTAGTCAAATACCATGCACATTTAAAGCTGGGAGACAGAAAACGACACTGGAGTCAGATTGAGCATTTGATAGCAAATAGAATGTTTTTGAAATTACCAAACATTTCAGTGACAATAGCAGAGTTAAAGATGAATAGTTCCTAGCTGCACAACATACAGTCTAACAGGCTGTCTTTGCAGTCTACAATAGGAATATATTTTAATATGCTTTCCTGTTTTAAATTATATATGGAAACAATTATAAGGACATTAGTAAAAGATACATTGTCCTTAAGATCAATTCATGAAAGCAGCTATTATATGAAATAGATGATGCCATCAAACTGATGAAGTTTTAATTTGAAAGTAACTTGTTTACATAGCTGTTGATTTTAAAATATTAGAAGCCAGATAAAACCCTCTCCAGACTGGGTGTATAGTTGAGGTGCATTTGCAAAATGCTTTCAGAATGAAGAAATTAATAAAATAGTTAGTAAAACAGTGATTTCAGAAGGCATTAAAAGTATTGTGTGTCAGTAATACCTACTTTGTTCCCCTCACTTTGGACCTCACAGACTGATAAGAAAGGAAAAGCGTTATAACCCAGAAGTAAAACTGTTGCGTGATTATAACCCTGACAACCTCCTCCTAATGACCTTCCCTGCAGATAGGGAGAAGAAACACCTTTGATCTCTCAGAGTGAAGGATCTGAATGAACCACTGTTTTAAGAAAAGGAATCTGATTAGGCCTACTCTCCTAGTAATCAAAGTCACAAGCTACCATTTGAGGTATTTGTGAAATTCAGATAAGATTAGTTGCTCATTGGATAAGACACTGAAGTCAGTAGGAGCTAATTTTGCCTAGGATATGACCACAGGAAGGACAACACTAGGAAAGGAAGAATAATCTTGCTGAATATTTTACAGAGTAAAGTACCTAGCATTAGAAAATGTAAGCAGCTTTAAAGGTTTGCAATCACTATCACAATTAAAAATTCTGTCTCATTAACATAATCATAACTGCTACGAGTATTTGCCAATGTGTTTCGAGCTATATGAAATTTAAACAAAAGACAGTCCTATCTCTACCTAGTTCAAATAATAAAAAAGAGAACATATTTATTTCATATGACAACTCCACTGAAGTTTTTCAAATAGCCTTATAAATGCTAGAGCCATGTTTGATTTGAGAATGCCTCTTACGCTTGCTAAACATGGATATTAAACAGATGTACATATGTATATAATGAATAGCAAATATGCTGATAAGTCATATCAATTTCCTCTCCCTTATCATTTCTTTGCCCACTGGAAATGGGGATGTAATGGCATGTCCAGAACTGTCAGACTGGGAAGCAAAAATAGACATATTGGTGTTGATTTTAGATTACATATGAGCATGAGCTTCTAGAAACACAAGGGATAGCTCAATGAGGAGCACAAGAACATCTCTGTCTTTGACAAAGACTTTTCAGAACTGAATAACAGTTTGGATTTGGGCCAGAGCATCTCCTTGCTGTTGTATTACCTGTGTTCAGCAAACAATACATACAGCACATGGCTTTTTTCAGAGGGAAAATTTTAATCACGAAACCCTTGAAAAACAAGAGTGGCTGTTTAGATATAAAAATGAGGCAAGATGGATTTCAATAAGGTAAAAGAAACCCAAGTTTTTTGTTTTAGATTATTCTAATTTTTTAGAGGAAATAGCCTTTTGTAAAGTAATAATAATTGTTCTATCATTTAAAAAAAAAAAAACAAGACCAGAAACAAAACAAAAAACCCTCACCCAAAACCAAACCAAACCTAAAAACAACAAAACCCCACAAACAAACAGAAAAAAAAAAACCAAGAAACCAAAACTACAAAAAAACCCCAGATAAAATCTGTTCAAAATTCTTCCCACTGCTAAACAAGGTTATTCACCTGAACAAATTCTGACATTTAAGTGTCATACAAAGGACCCAGAAATATATCTCTTCTTTTGAAGCTATTATAAAACATCTACATTAATTTCCATCAGATTTTGAGACCAGTTTGTAGGGGACAGGAGGGTTGTGGGGATCAGTGACTCATTTCAAGCTGTCACTGTTATTTGTGGTGAGTCAGAAGCAACTGATAACAGAGTATTATCTGCTAAGAGAAAAGGAGGGCAAGAAAGGGCTTATGTTTTGTTGTTCATTTAAAATTAATTACCCCCATCAAAATGCAGCCTTGAGAATTTAATTAAGCAGCTGCCTAAATACTGATATTTAAGGATGTTAAGCATCTCATGTCAGCCTACTAAACAAATGGTACAATAAAGATGCAAACTGCTTTGTTTGATTGAAGACCGAGATTTTTCACTACTTAGTCCTCAAACCATCTGTCTGTGTTTGGAGAATGTGGGATGGTAGCTACTCTAACTCTTATCTAATGATAAGACTCTCACTGTCAAATGTGCACCAGAAGGTAAATATTACACTTCTAGGCTTATAAAGTCTTCTTATTTCTCTAGTGAAAGAGTATGTTTTGAAGACAATAAATTCCAGGGCCTAAGTGATAATACTATTTTTGTAACCTGACATTTCCAGATCTTTTAATGTCAATTGAGAAACAGTGTAATTGCTTCAAGAGGTACTATTCCTCCAGTAATACTTCGAGTGCAGGATAATTTGAGGTTTCTCAGTTATTACATAACCATCCCCAAACTTAAAGAGGGGCTGATTCTCAACACTTTATGAATAACTGGGCCTCTTTCCAAATCGGGCTTTTCGTTGTTTGCATTCTTTTTTTTTTTTTTTTGTCAGCTCAGATACCTGAAATTAAAAGCCATTCATGAAAAAGTTGGCTCTAAGAACTCAGCCTCACAGCTCTTCACAACTTTGTCCCTGCCAAAAATCGCACATCACTTCATTTCCTTGTATTCTCAGTGTACAGTACCAGTCTGCACTGCTTCCACTTTCATTTCCAACTAGGTTGTCCACACTGCCACCTCTAATTAGGACTTTTTCCTAGCACTGCACTTCATCTGACACCATTTCTTCCTTTACTTCTCTTTCAACAGCACACTTTTTTCTGATGACTGCTCAGAAGAAAATTACCATACTGTAGCCTCCTTATTTCTAACTTCTACATGAAAAAAAACAATGTAGAAAAAGCCAAAATGTGCTATTGTCCCTTGTAGACACACCTGGATAGAAGAAGGATGAGCTACATGAGCATAACCATGCTCTGTGTGGATCATTAGCGGTTCTCCATGGATTACCAAGGGGTCCCAAATTACATTCTCAGTTTCACCAGACAAAATTATTCACCCAAATTGTCCTGAATTAAAAGAGAGTTTCAGTTCAGATAGACTTTATTCTTCAAAACACTTGGAGGAAAAATATTAGTTTTGTCTGAATCTATCTGTATGTATCAATGTATTAATATCAGTGACTACTTCAGTGTAATAGGAGTAGATAAGTATATTAAAGCTGCTGTTGCAGTGTTCTCTGTTAGCTGACGCTGAGACCACTTCTTAAGACTAGATTTAACCTGGTCTCCAGGGCTCACTGTTTCCACAACATAGGCATGTCACAATTTTCTGCGAGGAATAGTGTTCAGTAGAGACTGTAGATAACAAGTTCACACATCTGCAAAAGTGGGCATCTAACACTGAATTTCTTATTAAAATGCAAACCAGTGTACAAGTAAATTTAATAACTTGATTTTTCTGTTGAATGTGATTGGCCTTTGCTGGCATTGTACTGTTACTTTTTTCCCGTTTCCAATTCAAGATTTTCTGGAAAGAGCTCATTACTTTCCAAAGACCACTTTTCTTTAGCATTGCTTGACGAAGTTTGAAAGAATTTTGTTTCTTCAAAAGAAGGATGTGCATCCGATGTTAACCCTTCAGATAAAATCAGATAGGATTTGTCTGTTGATTGCAGGAGCTTAACACTCACCAAATGCTTCCACTGAGTTTTTTTGTTGTTTTGGTTCTTTTTCCTCTTCTCTTTACCAGAAGAAAGAAAGTGCTGTTCACTGTATTTCTGCATTTGGCTCTGACAAGGGCAAGCATTTGCCTCCAAAGGGAAGAATATTTCAGGTTTTTTATACTGGTAAACAAGAAGTGATTGCTGCACTGGAAATACTGAAGTTCAGAACCTCTGCTGTAAAGCACTAGGAGATGCCTCTCATATTACTGGACACACACACATATATATGGCTATTTTTTATATGTCCAATGCACATTGAACTCATTTATATGTGTTCCTAGGGTCAGAGGCTTAAGTGAAGCCCAATGTCACCTCCACCCAGGTGGATGCTGGATCTCTGCTAACTGGACAGCAACTGAAAAATCAGATTTTATGTCTTCCACATATATATTATTTCCTGATTTATAACATGAAACCAAATTAAATACCAGATAAGCTTATTTTACAGGTGCATATATACAAAAGCAGAGCTCCAAGAATTTGCGCTGACTGTACTGTGCACTGGTTTCTTTGGCAAAAGTGAGGGGAGGAAAACACAACCATTATTTGGAGTGTGGACTTGTATATTCCACAGCAAGTATGCTACAAGCAACAGAGACATGCTTCTTAAAGCTGAAAGCATCACAAAGCAAATGAATACTGAGCAGTCTGATTCTAAATCACTACCTTATGCACCAGTTCAGTATCAGCAGTCATATTCCACAAACTACATTTGTGAACATATTTTAGGTGTAAAACACAAACCAGCTTTTGCTATTGGCTCTCAAAGAATTTACCAAAATGTAAAATCTTCAAAACATCCATATCAATACTGCCACCCAGAGAGAACTGGTTTGACAACTGATTTGACTGGATCTGGTATGTAGTGTTGATAAATGCATATCAAAGGACTGTGGGGATTTTGATCAGGACAACTGACTTTCCTTTGGCTCTTATAACAACCAATAAGATTTGTAACTGTTGGCTAAGCATCTTGAGAGGATTCCGTTTTGAACAGCAAGTAAAATGCATACTTTTTTCAAGATGTAGATAAATTACTACTGTTTCTTAAGGAGCCTTCAGGTTTTGTTGTGTGGCCTATAAGCACCACTCTAACTGGAAAATTACATACAGCACACAGCAAAGTGTGGGTCACTTCTTTCTTCTTTTTTTTTTTTTTTTCTTCTCAAGGGGTTTAAAACTGATCTTGTAGGTTAAATGCATTCACTTCTAAAAGACATGATAGCCTGAAGTAAAAAAGAATTAAGAGGTGAAAGGGTTATCAAATGAAGAAAATTATCCTGACACCAGTCTCCTGCAATTGTGAGCAGGTTGAATTATGTCATTTTAAATGAGACCTCTTTGATAAATTTTCCATGCTAAAACAGAAAAAAAATTTAAAAATTTCAAAAGAATTATTGTTTTGCATTTGTGCATTACATATACAAAAGAATAAAGTTCTCTGCATTGAAAGAAAATGTTTTTATAAAAGCCTGTAATTTTTTCCTGAAAAGAAAAACCTACACCATATTTTGTTTCTAATTCTAACATGCTTGTTCACGTATGAATGTATATATGCGTATCTATTTCCAAATGCCAGACACACATATATTCTCTTTCTGTGTGGAAAATAAAGACATCCACACATGCAGAAAACTAACAGTTAAACAGTCTACCTCGAACTCTTTTGAATTACAAACATTTTAAACAGAATTCATCAAAGGTTAGGTCAAGTTCTGTAACCTGCTCATTTTTAAACAGTAGTAGACCTCAGTTTTATTAGATATATCTTACAAAGACAATCTTGCTGCCATTATGCAGCAAGCTTTGTTTTTATTGGTTGTTTTTTTCTGTTAACTTTAAACTACGCTTCAGAAGATTTTCTTGCTGTTATAGGTAAACATTCAAAAGAGGATGGAAAGAAAACTCAGACCAAAACAAATCTCCTCTCTCTCTTCAGCATAACTGCCTTCGACTGGGAATTCCATGCAGTTTTATAGAATTCCCATGTTACCGTCGGCAAAGTCCTTCTTCCATGGCTTAATTTCTTCTTCTATAAGAGGATGGATTTAAATAGACAGAAGTATTAGTGAAATGCCATGTCCATGAGTGAAATGAGAGTGGTAGGGATTGAACAAACGCACTTAGCTACTAAAGATTTTCCCTTTCCATATTGTAAGATCTCAAGATTCAAGCTAAGGGGAAGTAGGAACTCTGTAAACCCAAGGAGTAATATTGAGCCTCATACTTATCCACAATATGCCTTGGATCTGCTTTGTAAAATCTCACCACATAAAGGAAGATTAGAAAAAGGAAGAAGGATAGCAGGATACCTGACTCTAGCACAGGGATTAATGGATGCAATCAGTAAGTGCCCCTGTGCAGGTAAAGAATGAAGTCACCACTTGTAAGGATGTGCTTTAATAAAACTGAAATTCGCAGTCTGAGTGTGGGCTCAGATCAGATCATTTTACCAACCTGAAAAACACTCATCCCTTCCCTTCTCTAGACCTGAGACAGTGTCACATGTTGACCTCATCCCTACTCCTCCAACTTCCTAGCCTTCAAAGCAAAGCAGTGCCTTGAAGCCATCCACAGGCAATGGACCACACCCCATGGAGCCCCGAGACTGTGCCCAGGTCAGCTACAGTGAGTGTCCATAACTCCAGCCACCCTTAAGCCAAGGATGAAGGAGGAGGATGTTTCCTCATGCAGTTCAGTTTATCACCATGTTCCCAGGGCTCAGTCTCTTGGCCATCCCTTCTTGTCACACAGGTTACATTTGGTTCTGCAGTCACAGTCTGTGCCTCAGGAGAGCAGCGAGGAGGTGGATTTCTTACAGCAGTGCTTGGCGAGAGCATGAGAGACAAGAGGCCCAAGTTGAAACTAAAGTTGAAGGTTAGACTTGATGGTCTTGGAGGTCTTTTCCAACCTTAATGATTCTATGATCCTAAAGGGGAGAGGCTATGCAGGCTCGTTCCTTTGAGGTTTCCAAGACCAGTTGAAAAAAGTCCTGAGCATCCTGATCTGATCTCATAGCAGACCCTGCTCTAAGCCTCATAAGGTCCTTTCCATCCTGAATTATTCTGTGACCCTGTAACTCCACAAGTTCAAACAGAATCAATGGTAATCAATGTTTTGTGTGTTTATTTGAAGTAAAGACTCAAACCTGACTTAAAAAAAAAAAATAATAATGATAAAAGTTTTACTAAGGATGTAACTGATTTTTTTCCAGTTTTTTTCTTGCAATGCAAGGCCCATATTGCAAATCCAACCCTAATTTAGTGTTGCAGTTTATGAACAAACCAGAAAAAATGTCAGAAAGAAATAGACCAGATAGATCCTCAGCAGTTGCCTAACTCTAAGCTAATTTTTATTATACAGAAGCCAACAAAACCAGCAACAGGGTAGTGCCAAAGAGCATCAGGACAGCCTGCCAAAGAACAAGCCTTAGGCCTAACTGTTGCTAACTACTGGAAAACCCCAGTCAAATGCCTGGCAAAGAGCTGGCCTGAGACTAACACATTGTTATTCTGGAGGAGGGAACGATGACACAATTTCCTGCACAATATTTATGCACTTGTGCCCTGGAGCTTTGGCTTCTCACTTCAGTGGATATAAGAAGCAAACCAACTGCAGCAAAGGCATTTCTGTTGCCTAAGGTGTTGCCATGACTATGTGTGTTTTTTTTTTCTTTGTATTTTACATTAAATTTCTAGATTCCCATAGAGATCTTAAATCAATGAGAGGATGTCATCATCACACAGACTTTGCCACCAATGAGGACAAAGCATTCAATAGCTAATGAAGAAATAACGGCATCAGAATGGTGATATGAGGTGTCATGGTCAGGTAGAAACAGTATTGAAAGTAAAGACTGTGTTTCCAGATTCCTGGCTGTATGGACTTCATCTTTCCCACTCAGCTCAATCCCATCCAGACAGATTGTGTGCTTATATTGCTGTGCAATTACAGCAAAAGCCAGTCTTTCATGTGCATTGGCACATGTAGGCTCCTAGCCTTCTGGATGTCTTTTGGGATAAAACCATATATAGCTTGTACAATTTATGTCAAACACTTAATTCTGATGTCGTTTCCTGTACACACTTGCTTACAAGGTCACCAAAGGGTATTTCACCCAGGGAATTGCCTCATTTTCTTTTAATCAGTGTAACTATTCCTGGACTATGGGGGACTTTGGGGGTGAAGAAGATTTAGATTATTGTGAATAAACTAAGGGATTTAGCATTATAGAGAAGAGCTTGTAAAACTCTGAGAGATTTACAAAATTTATTGACATGATAAGCACATAGATAAGATTTTATAAAAGATTTTGTGGTTATGTTTAAAACTTTACAGTGCATCCTCAAATGTGCCACAGACCTCTCATTGCAGGTAAAGCTCCTTTTAATAAACATCTGCTTTTTAGATCTTCCAAGTGGTGGAGTCATATCAGTATTCATTTTTTCTGATTCATAGAATTAATGGAACAATAACTAATCTTTGGGATCCTACTATGCTATTTTTTTTCATTTATATACTAAGAGAAAGTTCAGCTCAGAAATATTTACAAATCAGACAAGAAAGGCAAAAGGCTGAAAAAGTGAAAGATGCAATAAGTTCTTTCCATAGGTAATCTGTAAAGCTGGCAGCAGAGACTGGCCATTTTTATGTTTCAGTCTCCGATTAAATCACACTGTCTACTAAAGAAGCAGGCATCATTTTGAATCTAGAAAAATAATGTATACAAGGTGAAGTAGTTAATGGTCTATTGATGTAGTAAGGTAAAACAAATGGGAAAATATGCAATCTGCACTAGCATACGAGAACACTTCCTCAGGTTTACAGTAATGGAAGCATACAAAGCAGCCAAAATATATTCACTTTGGCAGGACCAGACTATTAGGAGCAAAAGTTGTCCATTTCAAAAGTTTAACTGTTTCTATTACACATCTGTCAAAGTGACATGCATTAGCTGTCAACCTCTTACTCTGGTTTAATATAATCTGATGTGTATGCAGGTAGTGTGATGGCAGAATACCAACACTGGTGCTTTTAAAGCAGGCAGCTGTGGCACTCAGCTCTTACTTAAAGTGCATGAAAATTGGTGTTATGCTGTGAGCAAATGACAGCAGAACAGAAGCCAAGAGAATGCTCTCGAATGAGGTGGAAATGTTATGTTTTTCTAGTGTTAGCCATGAATTTTGTCCTAGTGCCAGGGTGGTTTCTGTGCAGACTTCTTGCAGAGTGAAAAAGAAATGATGGCTCTACTGCAGCTTTTCCTCAGTCTGTAGCAATTTATCAGCACGATACCAATCTCTGAAATGTCTAGCTGTTGTCCTTCTCTGAAAACAATACAGCTAAGATAAACAGTGGTGCTTTACAGAGAAAAGACAGAAGGATAAACAGAGGTTCTAAAATGGCAATCACATTTCTTCATTTTGAAAAATTTGTTACTAGAAACGGAAGTTCATGGGCAGGAGAAAGAAATAGAAATGATGCCATTTCTCTGTGTTGGAACAACTGAGGATTTCAGTTTTATTTGCTACAGGAAAAGAGCTGCTATTTCAAAAGCCCAACATCAATGCGACCATCTATAAAATATCTCTATGCGCAGAATATCAGAGAATACTCTGCAAAATTTATTTTTAAAATAGTTCTTGTTTAAATAATTAGATCCCAGCTGAAGAGGACTTATTCCTTCAGTGGGGGCTGAAGGGTTTAGGATACTTAAGAACAAACCATTCTCCAGGAATTAAAACAAGAAGAAGGAAAAAAAAATAACAGCAATTGAAATATTTACCAGCTAAACCAACAGTAACATAAGAAACATATAAACACCTCTCAAAAAACCAAAATATTTACTGCAGGACAGCAGCTATTTGCCTTTGCAACATGTGAGAGACTAGCACTAACTTCGCTCTGCACAATGTTGAATTAACAGGCTTCCTTCAAAACCTACTGGGAGTAAAAGAACTCTTTAAAATACACTCATTTTTCAAGGTCAAAACTGAAACTGCACTCCATCCTGTGCCATTTTAGAAGGCAGAGCTGAAAGTCAGGGCCTTTCTTGCTTTATGCTTCTCCGCATCTTGGGAAGGAAATTTAGTTGTGCCATAGTCTGATCTCTTTTTTCCTGAGACAAATTCATAAGGGTGATCTCTTTTTACCTTAGACATCTAGAAGTTTTCTGTCTAAATCTAAGCTAGTCATCCTTTTCTCATCATAGCCAAAGAAAGAAATAGATAACTCCTAGGAGCACAATAATTTCAGCCTTTGATCAACATATAACTATGTGCCCCAACTAGGTTCTCAGAGTCAAAAGCCTGTGGGTGTCTCAACTGCGCCCTGACTTCATTGTTAAAAAAGACCTAGGGACTCACCTTTCTCCTCCTTTACTCTGGTTTCCATGCATAGCAAGCTTGAGAGAACCAAATCGACTCACCAGAGATCAGTTTATTTGCAATTAAGGACGATTGTGATTATTTGTTATCTTCAACATTTGACACAGTTGTTTCCAAAGCAACATTGTGGGTGGAGAAGGGGGGTAGGGTAGCATTCAGATCTAAATGACTGAAGTTTTGTGTGACAATCTCATTCAAAATTATTTTCAACGTTTGGTATCTTGCATTCCATGATTTACTTGCATTACACAAGACAATTTTTGCAATTATTATATTTCATGATGTAATCTTTGTCTCAGCACATGGAAGACTTCTATCTGCCTATTTAATTTCTCCTCCATTTGTAAAATAGGTAAGTTAGTCACAGCTTGGTGAAATCACTAGGAAAAGATTGGATCCACTGGAATGAAAATCTGCAAGCTCCACAGTCAGTAATTAAAAACCCGTCTACTATGGAAAATGATTATGGGATTAGATGTACTTTATTAACTGGTTTTATTTCTCTCATTAAACTTAGCTGGGGTTTCTGCTCTAGGAAAACTGTTTAACAGGAGCCCTCCCTCACCTATCAACTGTACAAAAATCAGAGATACATAATTCATTATGATGTTCATTGACTAGTTCTCTTACAAAAACGTTTCTTTTAGATTTTTAGGGCGGACATTACTCCCAGGTTACTACTACTTCTATCTCTGCTACAATCTGTACTGCTACAAAAGATTTTGAATATTCTTATAATCTAGAATAAGTTTAGATCATTTTTTTTCTGCTGTCAATAAAACCTCTTTTTTATCTTCAATGAAATGTAAAATTCAGGAAAATTTTGTAGGATTAGCATAAAGAAAAGTTTTGCAGATTCTGGGTTTTTTTGGGGTTTTTTGGTTTGTTTTTTTTTTTTTTTTGTGGGAGAAATATAGGAAATCCATATATTCAGAAGAACAGCGGAAGATTTTATACATATCTCTACACAGTTTGTTTATAAAATTTACAAAATTAGTTTTCCATATTCTGGTAGCCTTAAGAAATCATCTAGAACAAGATTGCCTGCTCAAGTCTGTGCGGTAGATTGTAGCACAACACCCAGAAAAATGGATACCATCCAGCTCAGGAATGATGCCTTTGAAACAAAATCTGTGGTGTAGAAATGAATAACTAGTACAGCATACAGCTGCCAACTCTGAAATTTAGCATTCCACATTTCACTTAACCATAAAAAATGAAGAGGACCCATGTTCAAAGGCAAATGTAGTAAAACATTAAATTAATTTTATCGTGTGCATATTATAGGTCAAGCGTGTCTAAAAGTTCCCAAAGCAAACTGCAACAATGTCACTGAAAAATATTTACCATGGAATAATATAAGCAAAACATAATAATAATAAAAGACATTTCTATTGTGTCTCTCATAATGTCTCCTCATTATACTTATAATAATAGATAAGGTAGTTTGGACCATATATTAAAATCTTCTCTTGTTTTTTTCTGGGCTTAGTTCTAATGATTTAACTCATACTGACTAAAATGTTGCTCATAATAAGAACTCATTCAGTTCAATGCTACTTTCTTTGAGATAAGTTCTTTTTCAATAAGAGCTTTCCCAATGTACCATAATGTCACCATATTTTTCTTTCAAGCATTCTTTGTCTTTCTTTTAAAACCCAAAACATTTATCGGTATATTCACATTATTTTTCAAACTCTAAGGTAAGGATCTTCAGCTAAGTTATATAAAGAGGGGTCCCCTAACTCAAAGAATCCAGAACTACAACATACCAGCAAATACTGGTTATGATTTTAAGAAGGAAAAAGTACATATGCTTTTTTGAAACTAATGATACAAGAATAGAGATAATAATTTTCAGGTTGCCATCATTCCTGAATAACATTCCTTTTCAAAAGAACTGGAAACAACCATTTCACTTATTAAGAAAATAAAATTCCAGTCACGGGGGATCCCAGCATTTATTCAGGATATAATGAGAGTTTTTAGAGATACTAGAATATCAGATGTACCAGAAAATCTGATATGAGCAATAACCTCATCAGCTAAGCATGCAGATGCCCTTGTTATGGCTCTTCTTTTCTCTCGGAAATTCTTCAGAGTTTGGATTATTACCTGTGGGTCATAGTTGCCAGTAGAAAGGGGATTACATTGTATACCTAATCAAATACTCTGAAATAATCCTGATTAGTTCAAAAGACTGAAACACAAAGCTATCCCTACATAAAAGCTTAGGGAGTTGTTTGGTTCTGTTGTGGGGTAGGTACATATCTGAAGCCTGAGACATATGAGATTCTCATTGAGAAAAAAAGTGAGGGTTGAAACATGGGGAGAGCTGCCATTTGTAGTTCACATTACCTTTCTGTGGTGAAAAGATTATAAATCAGTCAACAACAAATTCTAAGCATTGCTGACAGCAAGGAAAGTGATAATGAGTAGAAAGAAAAAAGGAAGAAGGAGAATGAGAGAAAGAAGGTAAAACAAGTAAAAGAGGTTGTGTGGTCAAGGGACCTGTCTAAAACCAGTCAGTATATTTTAAAGTGTTCTTCTGGGTCCCACATGATCGTTCCATGCAGTATCTATCAGGTCTTCTTCCTCCTCACTAAAATTTTACATCACCATGAAGAGAGATCTTCAGAGTTATAGCCAGATTAATGAGTAAAAAGGCAGAGTCAACTACACAAATGTGTAATAGAAATCAAGAGACCTAAGTAGCTGCTAGGAACTTGAAGCCTGGTTCTATCATCACTTAGTAGGTGGGATTCGGATAGCAATCACTGGAACATACCAAGATTTCATAGAGGCTCAGAATTTATGAGACTCCCCACTTATGCCTAATTGAAAGATTGGGAAAGTTAGCCTGGATTCCAAGATCTGCGATAGTAATCATGCAAAACTCAGTGGGTTTGGAACTTATGAGTGACACAGACATTTTCTTCACTTGAACTAACATTTCATAATTATTTATCATCTCAAAAAGACATCACAGCATGAAGATTGTGTTATATAGATTCACACCGATTTGCATTTATGATTCATCACCTTTGGCCTTTGGTACAACAACATGGAAGGAATGAATTCATGCGTCACATTCACTTGAATTTTATTTTATTTTAATTAGGCATGCCATCAACAGCTGATGTAAAGGTCTCAATATTGACAGACCATGCTTTATCATGTCAGCACTCAAGCAAGTTATCACTCAAAGGGAGGAGTTATGAATGAACCATAACATCAAGTACATTCTGCAAAAGGCTCTGAACAATACACTGCAATAACAGAGAACAAATGTCACTGATATAAATAAAGTATGAAAACAAAATAAACTCTCATTTCAGCCTGTAGATCAACAAAGGCTTTACACTCAGACTAAATAATAAAAGGATTAAATCTTGTCTTTCAGTGTGCATGTGCACAGCCTAGCACAACAGGATCACTGGGTGCCCATTGAAGTACTACTATGCTGCTATAGTAACAATCACCACAAAAATAAATGTGTGATAATTGCAGCAACTGTTATTTTGAATGAGGATATAAAGAAATGTTTACCTATATCTAGAAAGGCTCAAATGATGATTTCTTACACTAGCAGCTCTCTCAAGTTCAAATTTCCAACTGTCTACACAAGCTGCGCTCACATTAGCAAGGTTTGATGGGAGCATAACTATTAAGACAGATATGAGGATGACTTGTGGATGCAATAACCCTTTTATACACACTTCGGGAGCTTGGTTTTGAACTAGCTGTTTTATACTGTAAATTTCAGCCTGTTATCACTTGCTTCATGTTAAATGCAATGCCAAAAAGCACCTTTTGGTTTATGTTGACCCAAAAAGTATTGATTTCCTATGATTCAAGACCACTCCATGATGCAATCCAAGAAGCAGTTGGAGGGGTTAACTGGATGATTAACTTCAGAAGCCTGTTCCTGACCTGAAGTAAATTGCTGTTGTAGACACACTAGTCCTGGCCTCAGAGCTCATGCCAAAGTACCACTGAAGTGCTCCATCTGGAATGCCTGAAGGAAAACCCTAACAAGCCCCAGGTGTCACAAAGCAGTTCAGTGCACCCTTTGAAGCCACCAGGAAAACTTACACCCTGGTGCCTCATGACATGGAGCAACCTGAAATGCAACACAGCTGTGATCATATTCCAGTGCCGGATGTCTATTTTGTGATAGAGGTAGCACACAGTGCTCTCCCATTTGTTAGTGTCTCCATGTTGTTTCACTATCAAGAAAAAACCCCTAAGCTTTTCCATGTTGCACAGAGGTTCCACACAATCTCTCACTAGTAAGGACTAAATATCAAATACCGTTCCTTAGAAGTTGTCAGTCCCTCACTGACTAATGGGAAAAGGCCCATGAAGACAAAAACATCTTTCCCATTCTTCCCATAATTTTTCAAGCATTCTCAAACCTTGTGCTGCCCTGACTGGTGGTCTCTTTTCTGGTATTGGAGGCTGACTGCCAAGACCAAGTTTGCCAGACAAGCCAAAACTGTCTAGCAACAAGGTACACCAGAAGTCAGGATAATATCAATACAGCTTGATGCCAGCCTCAAAGATACTCATGTAACTTAAGCCATTGACTCTCTTGCCAGCTTCTATAAGTAGATTTATCCAGTGTGTTCTCAGACATGCCAGACTGCCAAGGTCAGCAAGGCAAATATGCCATTTCTGAACACACAAGAGAGTCCTTATGCAAGAAAATAAAAGCACACAGGTAGTGGTGGGAATGGGTTTGACTTAAGAGTAAATCATGCATCATACCACCGTCAAATATTCAGCCCACCAGGATCTGTCTGCATTTTTACTGGCATCTTTAGGTTTGGCATTCTGAGAAAGACTGAAAAGCTATGGACACCTTGGGATGATCTTCCATGGGATGATCTTCCAAACACCTGCTGTGGTGATGGAAAACCACGTCATAGTGGTTGCCTAACCAGAATAGGTTATGCAAGCTTAATTGCTCTTTAGATGCTTGCATAGTATGTCACTGCTGAGTCCCATTTCACTCCAGCTATGATTGCTTAAGAGACTCTTTCAAGTCTCCTCGTATTGCCTGGCATTTTGTGGAGTCTTAAACTCAGAGTGGAAGTTGACTCTTTGATAACGCCCATTTTCTAAGGAGACACAGGCTCATGTGTCTGCTGTCTTACATACCAGTTGTAAGTTGATGGGTTACTGTGTATTAGTAGTGCTCTTCCTTTAGGATATTACTATGAAAGTTTAGACACCAGATGAGAGAAAATTTGTTGTGATACCATTAATATGGCTTTGTTCTCCCTGGGGATAAAATCTGTAGGTGGCCTAGATGTCATCTGTTAGCTTAGAGTCTGGGGGAAAAAATCTTTATATACAAAATTTCCAAAAACTATCATAGAATCATAGAATCAGCTGGGTTGGAAGAGACTTCCGAGATCATCAAGTCATACAAGCATACACATACTTGTTTTAACAACATTAACAGTATATTAACAAGAATTACCAATAGTTTGTTCTGTGCTCCTGGAACCTATGACCTCTCTTAATCCTGGACTGTCTTACGAGCTCCCTCTTAAAAATAAAAATAAAAGCCCTCAGCCACATGCCTGTGAGATTAAGTGACTGTCAAGGCAGTGATGTGTGCTGACTTACACATCAAGCCAAAAAGACCCAAATTTCTTTATAGGAACTAGTGAGTCTGAGTCCCTGGGACCGTAATTAATATTACTTTGTCTTTTCTGATCTGCCAGTGTACATATAAAAGAGTTTTTAATGGATTTAGGCCCTAGTAGAACTTTTCTTGTCCCTCTCCCTCTTTCTTTTATTATGAACTACAGCTAGATAATACTTGAATTAACCTCATATTTAGATACACTGAAGAATGATGTGGTACCAGAGGCTGCAGGCAGATTATGGTGGGACCTGGAAGGATGCTCTCTAGGGATTTTTAACCTTAATGTCTATCTGAGAGCCAGTGTTGGCATACCTGGGGTACCTTGGTAAAAACCAATATTCACATGGAATCATGTTGGGACACCACTGTGAGTTTGTTCTTCTGCAGTAAAGGAACAGCATAGCTATGAAGTGAAGGCTTCTGGTCTGGGTCAACATTGTGGCTTCTAAGTATATTATATTCTGCAGTCTTTAAGGAAAAATCTTTAAAAAGGCAAGAAACATTACTATTTCTTGTAATAAGTGGGTTATTTGGAAATCTAACTGCATATGTAAATTTGAGTTAAAACAGTATTAGGATTATACATTGTAGCTAGTTTTTCTTCCATACTGTTCATCAAGCATAAAGCATCAGAAACTGGAATCGTGACTCAGTCAAAGAGTTTTGCTGTGTGAGACTGTATTGTTACGACTTGCTCTGTGGATAATGACTTTGATAGGCATGAGCTCTCACTTAAAGTGCTTTGCAGAATTGAGACTGGTGTATTTTTCACTCTGTAAAAGTCACCCACAGTCATTTGGGTCTTGCTACTGTCCATCACTACTATCACATCAGCTCAGCCCTTCCTAGAACAATACTTTTGTGCACATTATGGAACAAATAAATTATGAACTTTGAACCAGCACAAGAAAAAGAAAATGTGTATTTGTGCAGCTCAGCTCACCTATACAAAGCAAAGCTGTATTTTCCAGCTGTTCCTTGTTATCTTAAATATTTGAAGAAAACATACAACTCCTGTCCTATTGAAGTAATGTCAGATTTCAATCAAGCATGTGGTTAATTTTTCATCCTGGTTAGTAATGTTTATCTATCTTTTTCTTTATAGAGATATGGAATGTCTCAGTATTAACTACACTAGACAAGACTACTCTACACCCTATTCTACTTGCTATTTACTATATGAGTACACAGGTACACACACATATATATGGTCACACACAAGATTTGAGTATCTGAAGACACAGTAGTTTTGAAAGTAAAGGATGTGCACAAAGGTCATTCCAGCCCTTTGCTCACCTAGTGTTTTTCTGTGTACCTTCAGACCCTTTGATCTCAGAGTCTTAGCTCTAAAATGAATATATAACCCAGGTAGGAACTGTGAGCAGAAGCATGAGTTAAACAAACAGGGGTGGACACAAAAGGGTGTCGCTCAGGTTTGAAGTATTTGTTTGCATGACTACTTGTAGACCAAGGTGAAAAGTGCAACTGGCTTCTTGGACTGAACAGAGTGTGTAAACAAGCATGAAAAAGAGGTTAACTCTCACCACCAAGAAATGTTTGTGCTCTTGAAATCAATGGATGTTTCACGACAACAAGTAAAGGGCAAATATTGAGACAGAAAAGCTCCAACCTGTGGTTTGTATTCAATCAGCTCTTAATATCAGGTAAACTTGTTACAGACACACAAATAACTCATGTGCTAGGCTATGATTTCATTAAGGTAGGAAGAAGTGTTGATGTAGATAGAGTAAATATAAGCACTCTTGTAACTGATCCCTCTTTAATCCTCCCCAACTGATGACAAATTACCATGTACAGAAACCTTTGTGAGAAAGTAAGTCCTTCAGATAAATGAAACCCACAAAGACAGGGAGCTGCAGACAAAGTACCATATTCCCATCAACTAACCAACCTAAACAAACAAATAAATATAAAGCAAAACACTGCAAATGTCAGCAACTTTTTTATTTTTTCCTGAAGTATGGCTGCTTTGATCTACAAGGAAATAAAATTTCTCTATGTCTTTCTTGAAACAGATGGTGCTGCAGTGTTGATCCATATATTGGTCTAAATTAAATACTTGAAAGATTATGTTTACAGAGGATTTTTCCTTTTAAAGTTCTAATTTTGCTGCACATGCAAAAACTCCTTAAAATTAAGTCAACATAGGCCTGCAGTAGGAACTTACTGGTCAGAGAGGAGTCTTGTCACTACTGAAGGTAACAAGTATCTATCAAAAACAAAGGTTTCTGTTGGAGGTAATGAATTTATTGACCATCAAGTTTTAACAGTTTTAGTCCTACATATAAAATTGCTTTAAATACACTACTGTGGCTAAAATGATGCTGCTGCATATAAGTGACCCCATAAGGCTTTAAATATGCACCTGCCATGCTTCAGTTTCAGTCTGTATTAGCATTCTTTCATTTTGAGTGGCTGAAATGGCAAAATCAGTTCCACTAAAACATTGACTCAAAGCTCAGAACTCTTGGTCTTCTAGAAAGTTCATTAAGCTCTTCCAAAAATTTGCCCCACACCTCTGAAAAAATAGGTAGAAGAGGAACAAAGAATGAGAGTGTTTAATGCCTTAAAGATAGCAAATAAGGCTGGATGGAATCTTAACTGCTGCTTGAGTGCATGGTTACATAGTACCTGTAAGAAGTCCCTTGCAGTTTAACAGTGAGGAAGAAGACATGGTATAAACTCAGGAACTTAAGGGCTGTAATGTGGTCAGGACAACAGTGTGTGTTTTAGGACTGGTTCCTGAAATATTACTGTTTTATAAAAATTCTGTATCCACATTGGTTTTAAAACAATATTGGTGTCTACTTTGTGCCAAAGGATAAAGGTCAAGGTGTTTCTTTTCCTTTTCTGCTCAAGACTTAGATTTCATTCAATTTAATCAAAGCCATATTTTAGCCTGACCTGTACATACCTAGGGGGAATTTGGGAGGGTTAGAGCATATTTTCATTGCTTCACATTGGCTACTGTAACCATGGACAACATGAGCAAGAGTAATTCAGTTTTAACGAAGCTGCCTAGGAACAGGACTCAAACGGACCTAGATTTTGTACATCTCAGCTTCTGGTAGGTCTCACAGGTTACACACAGACTGGTAAGGTGAGGTCCATCCTCTGGGCATGGTACCGAAAGTCTCTGTGTATGGTGTCAATCTACGTAAATTCCCGTTTTACATATCACAGGTGGCTGAGCCTAGATATTGGATTTGGAACAAGATCCTGGAATCAAAGTATAATAGAATGGTTTGGGTTGGAAAAGACTTTTAGAAGTCATCTAGGTCAATCCCCTGCTATGCACAGGGAAAAGTTCAACTAGATCAGGTTGCTCATAGCCCCATCCAGCCTGACCCAGACTGTTTCCAGGGATGGGGCATCCACCACTCCTCTGGACAACCTGTTCCAGCATTTCACCACCCTCATAATAAAAATTTGTCCCTTATATCTAGTTTGAATCTACACTCTCTTGGTTCAAAACCATTACCCTTGTCCTGTAGCAACAGACCTTGCTAAAAAGTTTGTCCTCATCTTCCAACCCAGGTCATTCTATGATTCTATGACCCTGTGACACCTTTAGGTACTAAAAGGTGCGCAGGTCTCCCCAGAACCTTCTCTTTTCCATGCTGAACAACCCCCAGCTCTCTCAGTCTGTCTTCACAGGGGAGGGGTTCCAGCCCACAGATGATCTCTGTGGCCTCCTCTGGACCACTGTAACAGGCCCATGACTTTCTTGTACTAAATGAGCATATTAGCAAGCAGAGACCACATGAAGGAGCACATAACAGTTTACCAGTATTCAAACCCATGTTTTGGCTTTGTTTTTTTACTGGTATTTGTGTAGCCACAAGTTTCAAGTTGAACTCGTACAGTGTAGCCCTCATACAATATCCTTAGCTTGTGCTTTTCCAAGCAGGAAATGCAGTTTGCCACCACCCCAGGGGATGCTGCGTATTGGCCTGAGATAACTGGCCAACTTTTCATCGACTGACTTTGTAGCAAACTTAACACGGCTCTGGAGAACAGAAGCTGCAGGTCTGGTGAGAATCTCTGGTTGAAACAGTCTAGTTCAGTGCAGCATTCCGTGGTACAGCTCTGATCAAGTATAGGTGTCTAATTAAAGGTACCACGAACCTGTATCTAAGTTTAACTTAGGCATTCAAATTCTTCTGGCTGGATCCTACAATCTGAAAAATATGTGTGCCATGGTTGCATGACTGGCTGCTAGGGAGTGACTAGTTAGAGAGACATGGAAGAATGGAAAGGTTAATATGGGGTAAAACCCTGCTCCTCTGGACAGGTGGGAACTAAAAGGCAAAAAGTTACTCCTTTCCAGTCTGTTCCTGGTGGAGTGAAACTGCACTGTCCTACACATGGAAGTAGGCACAAAAATACAAATGACCCTCTCACTAAATAATTTGGGGAACTCAGAGTAAATGTCTTCTTGGCAGTCATTTCCCCCGATTTTTATCCAGCCTTTTGAAATGATTGGAACCGGTAGGTATCCTATAAATAAAACCATCTTTTTTTATGTCATCCAAGAGAAATAAACAACTTCTGGATCCCTGGATAAGTGCCAGGTCTGTTTAAAGGAGTTTTGTTATTAATTTTTAAACTGAGGACTTAGAGTCAAGCTGATACAAGCCCACGTAGGCAAACTATCTGAGAATTCAAAGACAGCATTGTTAAAAAGTTAATAAAAGAGAATTTTTACTTCGTTTTCTCTCATTAAAAAAATAGAGATATCAGTGCATTTTTATTCAGACTTCTGAGGTACAGGTACCACTTTTCATTCTGGTTTACTCACAGAGTAACCATATTAGTTGTTTTGCTACCAATATATTGCAAACTGGTAGATGATTCCATTTGTTGAACTGAAAATGTGTTTGGTTTTATAAAATAATTGCTTTTCTATTATTCCAGTTTGCTGAAGAAGGACAAAGGATGATGACTTTGATCTTGCTGCCTTTATTTTTGAAGCATCTTTAAGGCTGCTTCTACACTGACATTATAGCAACCTTCCAGTATCAGAATGGAGCCTACAGGGAAGCCAGAGAGAGACTCTTCCTCAGTGATAAGACAGGGAGTGATGGGTACAAATTGAAAGAGGGAAAATTTAGGTTAGATATGAGAAAGAAATTTTTTACTGTGAGGGTTATTAAACACTGGAACAGGTTGCCCAGGAAGGTTGTGGACATCCCACCTCTGCAGGTGTTCAAGGCCAGGTTGGATAATGCCTTGAGCAATCTGGTCTAGTGCAAGGTGTCCCTGCGCATGGCAGGGGGAGTTGGGATTTTAAGGAGATGCTCCTTAAGGTCCATTCCAACTCCTCAACATGCTATGATACTGTGATCATCAAACTATAAACAATATGAATAAGATGGACAGAAGGAGAGAACACCCTTAGATCATTTTAGAGGACAGCAAACAAGAGACCCTGCTTCTGTGAACTACAGACTAGGATGCTTTTCCAGGACAGCAGAATTTAATAATTTTGCCTCTGTTTTAAACACACTCATACTGATACTATAGTCAGCTTGCATTTCATACCTTGAAGAGACCTTTCTATCTCAGATCATGTCTGTACCAGGAAATCTCGCAGCCTTGCTGGAACAGAGTCCTACTAAATCACAAGTCCTACTATAGGCCAAGAAGAAGAGAGTTGAGATTAACAAATGCTAGAGGTGAAGCAGTTATTTTTAAAAGTTATTTGAAGACAAAAGGAGGGCCAAAAAATGCTCAGCAGTTTTGCAGATATTGGTTTAGGAGTCAAGATGTTCAACCCTTTGAAATGCCCTATATTGCTGTCTCAAGAATCATCTTCCTTTTGAATATGTACATTTTCCTATTTGCACCTCTAAAGTACTGCTACTTTTATTATTATTGATATTAACAAAGTATTATTTTTTAAAAATTTTATGAAAATTATTAAGAAAATATGTAGTGCTTATTTCTGATAATTACAACGTTGCAAAAAAACCCACCCTCCCCCACTTATCTAAGTTCATGAGTCTGATACTTTAACTACATAGTTTTCTTCATTCTTCAAGTTTCTATGAAAATAATGGACCCAAAGGCTAATTTTTTTTTCTGAGAACATTCAGGCTTTCAGGCAGATGTATAGCAGCTCCAAATATTCCCACCCCCCCGCAGTAATAAAGCAGAACATTTGTTATTAAATGTTTGCTACAAACTTCCACATATGAAGATTTCACAACCTGTTTGCACATGTGAAATTTATTGACATACCTTTAGTTTGGAATCTATTATAATCTGACATAATTTTGCTCAGATTCTCTTTCTAGATAAAAAATACTGTATTTAAGCAGATTACTTTTGTAACATAAACTTCGTGTTTGCGTTTTCTTTGTTGAATAGAATATTCTTCAACACAGATTACTTGCCATTACAAAAACAAAAGAACAATTCCATCTCTCTCTAAACAGGCTTCAACAAATCTCTTTCAATTTCTCTTTTATATATGAGAATACCCTTGCCTTATCTTTTATATTGTTTATTTACTCTTTTCTCTTAACTCTCAGAGCAAAACCAGTGTTGTCATGATAAGCTTTACAACCTCTTGAAACTCAATTCAGAGATTTAGGTTCTCATGGGCCAGCAGTGATCAGCACAACAGTGTGATGTTTGCATTATGAATACTGTAGGTCAATGCTTGTTTAAAAAAAAAAAATAAAAAAAGAAAAGTCCCCATTGGAATGTTGAACAAATAATCACGAAAATGTTTCATTTTAAGACATTTAAAGGCTTTTCTTTATCAAAACAAAATGTAAGACCTAATTTGACCCGACAGAGTCCCTTTAGTGCATGGAAATTTCATGCAATAACCGATTTTGACATCATATTTAAAACTGTGGTGTCACCCTTTTGTATGTCCTTCACCTTGGTGTTAATGGTAAGTACTGCAAACAAAGCATATATTTTTCTAGCACACATGAAGAGTGTAATGTTAATATACTTACAACTAAATTTAGAGAGGATGAAAATCAAAAAGATCCTTACTAAGTTCGAGATATATATATATTTATTATATATATTTTTTTTCTCTAAATAGATATAGATTGGTTCACTTTGGATGCAGTTCCTTGTAGAAAAAGTGTTCTATCAACATAGCAGATGTACTTTATTATAGGAACAAAGCTATTTTCAAAAACCTAGAGACAAAATACCAGAAGTCTCTTTTAGAAAAGAATTCTAAGTCAGGACATCATCTAAGTCTGTTGTTAAGTGGTTTTCTTAACAGAGATGGACTGACATAGTGTGCTGAAGTGTGTTTTCTATACATGATAACCCAGAGTGGTTTCTGTTGACACCTCGGTGAAGAATAATTATTTTAGAACATGTTGTTTTGTCTCCCTTTGGACCAGAAATTTGGCTTGTCCAATATTTCAATATAAGAGTGGATGAACCAGAAAATATTATTGCCATGTGCCTTTATGGACAGTAGAAAAGGACTGGCGTGGTAGCTTTCCAAAATGTGAAAAAGTCTAGCTTGGCAAAAGGCTTGTGAGATGAAACATTACATAAGAAAAGAGACAGCCATATCTCTCAATGTCCAGAAATTTATATGAGTTTCTCCGAAGTTTAGTTTTTCTACTTGAATAACCAGCTTAACAAAAGATCCAGGAGGCATTGACAAAAACTCAGTTAAACAGAAAGGCTTAAAATCTTACTGGACCACTTTCTAACTTTGTTGTTCTGATTATTCCTCTTATTTCACCATCCCTCTGGGGACTAAAATTATTCTTCAGGGATACTTTCTTGCTACTACCATGTGTCATACTACTTTTTGTAGTATACATACCATGACCTTTTGTAGACAGCACAACCCTTTGCTGGGTACAAAGACTTCTCTATATGCCAAATGGGAGTGTTAAACACATAAGAACAGCAGCCACAATCCAGCCTGCTGGACAGGAGGTCACCTAGCTCAAGAAGTGGGAGAGAAGGTTATGACTGTCGTCTGGAAGTTACAGACACAAAATACGTCTTGAGCTCTGACAATTTAGCAAACTCTCTCTCACAAAACAATCTTTGGAGTAGTGGTGCCTAGATTTTAACTTTTTGTCAAAAAATTGTGTCCCCACTTATTTTGTTGGGGGCAGACTGAATGTATATTTGCCTCCTACCAGCACTGTACCACTCCAGTTAGAGGTTATGTGGGGAGGGAATTTTTCTTTTCTCATTTAGACACTTATTTTGTAAAAAATTTCTAGATTCAGGTCTCTTGTCTCCTAAAATATTGCCCTTATATTAGCTATAAATTCCACTAAGATGAGATGCTTCCATCTCTTAAAGAGTAAATAATTAATTGCACAAGGAAAGAAAGGATGGCTGTACCAGTGAATAAATCCTGCTAGAAATCCAGGTTTGGCCTTCAGGCAAGGCACAACATGGCTTGTATTCACACAACTCATTTCTTTTACTTCAGAAGCATAATGGTAGGATCCATGCTGCTTACTGGCTAATAATCCTGCACAGTGCTGTGGCATCATCAAAGAAAGTGCTAGAAAGCACCCAGACTAAAACCAGATTTAATCCCGAAGGCAATCATAGGACTAACTGATAAAAAAGAAGAAAGAAATCTTATTTTGTGCAAGAGAATACTTGAACTATAAATCTCCAAATAGCATAAACATCAATTAAGTGTATTTTAGGACTCAAACCCATTTAGGTGAGCCTACAAGCACACATGTAAGTAAGAAGATACCTAGACAATATAATGCTGCAAGTTTAGAACATGGAAAACACTGGGAGGTAGGCAACCTTTAAATGGTACTTTAAAGCTTTCATGAATTTTGTTATAAGTCTCTTGCTACTTTGACTACAGTAAAAGCATACAAACATGTCCAAGTTATAACAAGTACAATGATGCTGCCCTGAATTTGCATAGAGGCTATAACCATAGTTCTGTTGTGAGATTTGCATTTACAAATGAAAAAAACAAACAAAAAAAGAGTAGCATATTTCATTAAACTTAAAATGTCAAATCATTTTCTGATTCTGGCAATGAGAGAAAGGTCATTGTTTTAGAACTCTGAACAGTTTGTTCCAAATAATTTCCAATTTTTCTATAGACCTTCAATAACCCAAGTTTGAACTCAGAGGGAATTTTCACATTCTTGCAAAGCTCTTGAAAGGTACGACAGCATTCAAATATTGATTAAATGCAGATCATTTGTGTTGGTGTCTGAAGAAAAGGACCATAATGCTGCTAAACCAGATTGCTCTAAGAAACATATCCCACTTATGTCTGTTATATTACCTTTTTTTCCTTCTGATGAAAGAAGGGGAAGTAGCCTCCTTGTACTTAACAATATTGACATCTTTTCTTATATTAAGTTTTATGCTACTTTTTGAAGAGCAATGTTGACTGAAATGAAACCAGACCTTTTCATTGGAGCTAGTTGCTATGATAGTGAGCAGTGCAATCTGGTCCTTAGCAATAAATCTAAACAAAACCCTTTTAATTGTTCAAACCAAAACTGTCAACATTTAAGACTGGGCCATCAGTAAAATACATTCCTGAGTTCTTTGTAGTAAAAATTACTCATAATTATCTTGAAAAATTCCTGTAGCTAATGGGGATTTAGCTGCATCAAAAAATTCAGGATAAATAATTTTCATAGCTATTAACACTGCAATTAAATATCCATGATAATTGTGGCTTCAGTAACGAAATTTCTTGGCAAAACCTTTCCACCAGAACTTGTTTTGTGAAATTCCATCATTTCGAAGTAAATCAAACCTCTAGATCACAAACCCCAGTTCTAGTGGGAAACATTAATCTGCCTGACATCTTCAGGGTAGGCAACATGGAAGGAGGGAATGTGCCACAAAGGAAGATTTTCAAAGTGTTCCCCAGTAGTGCAGCAATGGTGTCAGGTAAGCCAAATTTCACTTAGAGCCGAACCTTGCAAGGAACGTCTAAATCACCAAGAACTTATAACGCTGTTTTAGTAGTAAAATGCTGAATGAAAAATATGGGGCATGGTTGCTGAGTGGGGCAGGTGGCTTAGTGACAGCAGACATGGATAAGGCTGAGGTACTCAATATCTTCTTTTCCCAGTCTTCACCAAGAGAGTCTGCCAGGCTCCTGTGGTTACAGGAAGCGCACATAGAGGTAGGAACAGTGGATGAGGATCAAGTCAGGGATGGTGATAAGAGAACTCAAACCCTGTGACTCCTTGGGACCATATAGGCTGTGTCTGAGAGTGACAGCCAATGTCATAGCAAGACCACTCTCTATCATCTCTGAAATGTCAAGGAGGTAAGGGAGGACCCCAAAGACTAGGGAAAAGTAAACATGCATGTGTATAAAGCAAAGCAAAAATGCAAAAGTATGATCTAATGAATATGAATTCATGAGTCTTATTTTGGTACCTAGGAAAATCATCAAGCAAGTCTTGCAATCTGCGGACAGGTAAAGGAGAGGAGGTGGTTTGCAAAGGCAGCAAAGATTTACTGGGAACAACTGATGCCCAACAACCTCTTTGTCTTCTGTGAACAGTAAGTAGATTTGTGGATGAGGTGAGAGCACTGTATCCCTAGTACTGGAGTTAGGATGCCATGCTCTGTACTGGTGAACACCTAGGCGGGTAAAATCTGATGTGATGGTTGGGACTAGAGGACAGTGGTTAATGGGTCTGTAGGCTGGTAACTAATAGTGCAGAGGTCTGTCACAGTGCCTCTCCTATTTAATATTTTGACTGGTGACCTCTGAGAAAGAGATGTTGGAGAGCTCTGCCATTAAGTGTGCAGATGATACCAGAGTAGGGGAACAGGCTGACTCTGATAAAGGGTGTTGAGAGATGACACAGCCAAGTCCTTCAAAGAAGCACATGGTGGGGGGATGAACAGCAAAGATAAATTGAAATTAGAAACTCAGACCAGATATAATGAAATACCTTTTCCTCATGGAGACAGTGCAGCAGTGGACCAGGCTGCCAAGAAAGGTGGTCCAATCTCTGTCCTTGGAAGCAGTCAAGACCTGACTGGATAAAGAGCAGTCCCATAGCTGACTGCCTTTAGGTGGTACTAGAAGCCTCTAGAGGTCCCTTGACACCTAAATTGTTATAGGATTCTACCAGTAGAGCAGCAAAACAGAAATGTAAAATAGTTCTTCACATAATTTATAAAGCAAAAGTGATGGTGGCACAGGTTTGTTTTAGTTATTTCTGCTGAAGAATTTTTGTGTGTGATGGTCTTTAGTTCTTATTGTTATCTTCATCTTTCCACAGTGTTACACTCTGCTTTGTTTAGTTAGTGTAATTGATTTTAGTTACCACCTTGGTTAATGAAAACCACTCTGCCAATAAGCAAGTTTAAAGGGAAAAAAAGGTAAAATGCTATTAATCAAAACAAATTCCCTCACAGATATTAGCACAGCCAAACAAATTGCATGAAAGAGAATTGACCTACCAAGAAAGAGAAACAGGGATTTCAAGAACACAGCTGTTTTCCTTCCCCGTGACAAAATATACAAAGAGAGTACAGGCCCCAAATGTCCAAGGAAAGGAAAGATGTTTTAGTAGCTTGGCTTTATACTGCATTGGCTGTCCTGAGTCAAGCTTCTTTGAAAGTGTTCAAGAGCATAGTGGAAAAAAAATAATTCAGTTCAAAGGGCTTCTTTTTTTTTTTTTTTTTCTTTTCCCCCTGAAGTGAACTGGTTGTTTCAAAATTTCCAGTCAAAAGTAAGCATGGTCTCTTATCCATTGTTTCTCATAAAGAATAAAAATAACTCCACTTCTGGCCATTATCATTCCTGGGAAAAAAAAAAATAAAAACCAACCAAAAAAAGCCTCAGAAACTTTTCAGGCCTGATCGTGTAGCTTTGAAGTCAGTGTGAACAGAATGATAGCCTTAAAGCATAATATTTCAGTTAGATGTTGTCACACAGTTGATCACATCTTTGTTATTTTCTATCAGTAACATTAGTGTTTCATACTTTCTGAGAAGAGGTTGCTGTTGGTTTCTGGAGGCCCTTGGAAGCTGGAGGAAGGGATTTCTCACTCTGTATATCTCTAGAGAATGCTTCCACTGAAATCTGTAGCAAAGTGTGACTTCTGGAGCTGTAAAATGGGTTTCATAGGAATTTATTCCTGTAGCTACTAAGATTATGTCCATACCATAAAATTAAATGCGCTCACAGCCACACTCTGGCACCACAGCTAACCAGCATGGAAAGGTCTGCATCCATTGTATTGAATCCTTGTGCCCTCAGAAACTGAGCAGCCACATCCAAACTGGTAACAGCCACCTCTGCCCCCAACTCACTCCAGAGCTGGTTTGAACAGCAGTAGCTCGCCTGGGTCAAAAGCAGCCAGGTACCACCTGAACTTATTTGCGTTGTCGGCAGCAAAGTGGCAGGGCATGTTCCTTTCTACTGTTTAATTTATTAGTGTGCATAACTTCAGGGTGCAATTCATCTACTTTAATGTAGACATCCAAAAGTTCAACATCTAAACCTCTGCTAGTTACCCTGGCTTCCTGTTGTACTCAGTGGAAGCAAATCCAGGCCACAATTCATCTGACCTGTCTTGTGTACTTAGCTCAAATAAGATGGATTGCAATCTGGGAATGCCTATTTTTTCTTTTGACTATAAAGTGAGCCTGAGGTCACCAGGTCAGACTTAGACCTCTAACTCTTAGGCACCTGAGATAAGGTGAGAGATACCACCCTAATACATACTAATAAGTTCATCAGTGTATCTCTTAGGTTAATATGCACTTTTAAAGACCTTGCAGGTTAAATGATATGGTTTTATTTAAGAAAAACTGTAGAAATACTCACAGTGAATCTTCCCTGTCAGGAAAAACTAAACTACTCTCCACAGAACACAGAATGGAAGGGTGAAAAGTTTTGGGGTTTGTTTTTTGGTTTTGTTTATTTTTTTTTTTTTGTTGGTTGGTTTTTGTTTTGTTTTGTTTTGTTTTTCTGTTGGTTTGTTGCTTTTTTTTTCTGGAGCAGTTGCTCAGAACTGTNTTTTTGGTTGGTTGGTTTTTGTTTTGTTTTGTTTTTCTGTTGGTTTGTTGCTTTTTTTTTCTGGAGCAGTTGCTCAGAACTGTAATGTTGTCTCACATCTCTCCCAGAAATAAATATGATGTAATTTACCATCAGCTTTGCTGTCTTCATTCTTGTTCTAAGCATGAAGCAATACCCATTTCATTAATTTTCTTCTCAAGGGTGGAGTGACTGGGAGGATCTACCTGCAGCAGTAAGATTTCATTTCTTGTCTGTGTCTGGAGGTCTGGGGAGCTGCAAAGGAGGACGAGGTCAGCACTCTGCCCTCCAGCAGCATAATTGAGACAGTTTGCCTTAAGTTTCATTAATAAACCCTCTTCCACTCTGACCTTCAGTCATAATAAATACCTTGGAACCATAGCTGTTGATTACATTTTCAGTTGATGCCAAGTTATATCATTTCTATTACCATTAATGTAAAGAAAATATTTGTGTCTGAAAATGTCACACTGCAGCCTACACACCTTTTTTTGCAACCCTTAGTCCTTGTTACCTTCATTAGATATTTTTTTAATGATAATTAAGTAAGAAAACATGACCTAAGTGAAGTTATCAAAGGAGAGCAATTATGGGAACATGTGCCATATTATTCCAATTAGGTAACTGCTCATGGTGGTTTCACTTGGTAACAGCACAAAACTACTGTTCAGCCCACTATTCCCACTGTTACATTGATAAATGATCCCAAAGCTGCCTTTCATTCAACAGGTCTGTTTTTGGACAAGGGCCAGACAAAACAAAATCACAAGATTTATAAGTACTGCAGAGGGCGGGTAAAGAGGATCTTAAGGGCATGAGTCCTGCTCTGTCTTCTCAGAACTAAAGCTCAAGAAAAATACTCCTGGTGGGCCAAATCCTAAGGACTCCATTCAATCCTTAGCTAGATATCATTCAGTCAAGCTCTTGCAGACATTACTATGGGTATATCTGCAGAAATACACAACTGAGGGTCAAATTGTGATTAATGCTTTATTTGTGGGAGGACAAGAAAGCCCCAGTCACAGTGGTACAGAATTTCCCTACAGCAGCTTTCCTGTCTACGAATGGGCTTGTGAAACAAACAGTAGAAAGCATTGCCATGATCCCGTGACTCACTTCAACTCTGGATTACCATGAAACTCAGGGAACCAGCACTGAGCACCCCCTCAGTGTCAGGCAATAAACATTGAAAGAGTTAGTGCTTCCCTATAGTCCCCCTTCTTCCTTCCTCTCTAGGTAGTGAAATAAATGATACCAAACTCAGTCTAGGGAAAGATTATTTGGCCATGGACCTTTATGGAATCTGTTGGTTGAAGACTTCATCATCTGATATCAGGTGGAGGACCTTTCATTGTCCAATATCACAGTCTCAGAAAAAGATGTCTTCAGTAGCAGAGCACTATTAAAAAATGTATATTCCTTGGGAGAATATGGTCTCAAAGAAATAACAGCAAAGACAAAGGGAAAGGATAGGAAGTTAGCACTATGGCAAGAGGTTAACGGACATGATCTTACAATTAAAGATATTTACCAGAGAAATTTGAACCCCATTATACTCTGGCTTATGGTACATAAGGAAGAACTGTTTTACATCATCAAAGACAAAAAACAGGTCTATAGGTAAGCTTTAAGAATAATAAACATCCTGAATTCAAGAATAAGTCTGTCAAACGAAGGGATATTGATTTTGGAACAAGGAATATTATGTCAAACAACATTAGTTTAATTGATCTGAATTTAGTTTAAGTACTAAAAGCATTTATATACAAACAGCAAATGAAAATTAACTACAGCTGAGTCCCTTGATTCTCAGATTATACAATATGCATAAGCAACTGAAAGTTCTTGTAGAAATCCCAGCAGCATGGTCTGGGTTCTATTCCCATAGCATGACTCAATAGAAAAGCAATATGCTTTCTTTCAGAAAATATGAATATTTAAAGCCATGTTTTGACTTTTAAAAATACACAAAACTTTTCCTTTCCCAAAAAGAATTTATAATAAATTGCAGAAAAGATACTAGAACTATGATCATTGCTAGCATGACTTAGTTCAAATATTTCCACTTCTGGAATGAGCCATCTAGGAAAAAAATCATTCCTTATGAAACAAATAGGGTTTTTTGCTGTTGTTTTTCCCTTCTGTTCTCACTCAGCTATTTACTTAGCTATCTTAAATGTCTCAGTCTGCATTTGTACTAACTTATGCATAGAACCTTGAGATATTGACTGTTAAAACATGTTGCTGTTGTTACACATCAGGAAAAAGGCCAAATTTTTTATATAATTTATTTAATTTTGTTTTGTTTAAAGACCTGATATTTTCAAAGTGGGGAGACTTTTCCCACAATTTTCTTATGCTTCTTTTTTCTTTTTAATTTTTTTTTTGTTTCACTAAATCAATGAAACTTTAAAGAAATATTAACAGTACAGACCTCACAATGTATGTGTAGAGGTAAAGAATTCCAGTTGCCACTTATCACTCTCAAGTACCTAAGTTAGTGGTTAAAATAGGACTAATGCTCTAAAATTTTTTCATCTTATCTTTGTGAACACTTTAAGAAGCTTCAACCAGTGAGAGGGCAAAAAATCTGAAACTTCAAAAATGTTACCTATAACTACACTTTTAATTATATTAATAGTATAATAGTAGAATAATTAAGAAGAAAATAAAGATATTAAAGACTTGTCAGATGAACTGTATATCTGATTTAGACATAGATCACTCATTTTGAATGTCTAGACAATAAATCCTGTATGCCATGAACAACAGTTTATGGGGTAAGTAACCAAAACTGTTAACTTTGATTCTTAATTGAATGATTAAATCCCAGGTTTCTAGATCAGAATTGGTCCTTTCAGGTCTTTTTAAATATTCCTTTATATATTTTCATTTCATATCATTCATATAATTCCTCATTGGTTTTCTTCCTTCTGCTTTGAAGTCAATGTCAATGCCAAATAAGTGTAGGCACAAAAATCTTATCCAGAGTTGTAATAATAATTTATAAAAATATTTTTTACTCACAACACTCATTATCTATATATCACAGTGAAATGTTAGGCAAACATAAAAGGATTTCATTTTTTACGCAGCAGTGCCAAGTTTGCTTCCAAGTCTTATGGTTCAGATTCTGTCAAAATACCATCTGTACATCTGCTGAAGAATTTACTGGGGAAATATCTGGGCAATGTACTTTCCAGTGTCTTTCAGCCTCTCTGAAAGTCTGTTGTGCATCTCAGTAAAATAACACTTAATCTTCCTGTTCATTGTTTGAACCCCTAAGTCCACTAGTTTCTCTAATTATTTACTGTTGATTTAGGTCTTGCTTGAAATGTCTTCCTACAAGCCTGTTGCCTTTGTAACAACTGACTGAAAGCTCATGGGTTAACCAAGGAAGTCTGACCTCTCATAGGGAGCAAAACATTCAAGATTCAGAGACATAAAGAAACTCAAGAAAGTAAGGATGCATCACTGAAAAAGGTGCATTGGGAACTTGTTGAATGTTGGTGCTCATTGCTGTTGAGAAAGGAGAAAGAAGCTTGTCAAGTCTCATTTTGCCCATATAAAAGTCATGGGATGCTTTACATGTGATTTTTTCTGCTTGGTTTCAGGAAGTGTGCTGAATAATTAATGGGCGAAAGCATCACAGGGACACATGTAAGAACTACTCCTGTACCGTGCCTCTGATGAGCATGGCAAGGTTCCTAAAATATACCAGAAGCCCAGATAATATAACTCTGTGCACCAGCTTCTGAGCACTTCTTCAACTTAATTCAATGGAGTACAGTTCACATGGGTTGTGCATCCAATGTTTGCTGATTTGTGAGGAAACCATCAATGCGTAAAAAGATGTCTTCAAAGAAGTCAGTAGCTATAACTAAAGCAGGATATCTTCTTTTTTTCCCCCCTAATCAGGACTATGCTGAAGTCTATCTTACCGTAAACATGCAACATCTCTGCCACTGTCCTAGGAAGAGGTGAGTTTCTGCTTTCTTCTGCGAGCAACTGCTTCCTCCAGCACTGCCTTATATTTTTGTCCAAACCCCATATATGTGTATCATGCAGGAGAAAGTTTCTGTAGAATATACAACCAACTGATATGAAGATGTTTATTATTGCCATGATGAAAATTGCCATTAAACAGCTGTTAAGCAGATAGCATCTTGTTAATATTGATGGTCTGAAAATTGTTCTGCCAGAAATTTTAGCTAAGACATGGTGTATTTCTTACAGTAGTTTCCCTCTCTTGCCTTATTAGTCCTTCTTTTTCTCTTTCCTTACTTTTTTGATTTCCATGTCAATTTTCTGATAATACAGACCATTAATAGTCACATATATAAAGCAGCTAACACATTACAGGCAGAATTCTGCTGAAACAGTAACAGTTATATCACTAAATTCATGATGCAGAAGGGTGCCTTGGTGACCTGGGAATGCTAATTATGAGGCTGTAATTATTCTGGTGGATCAGTACAGACTGAAGAGCGAAGAGCTCAGGTGGACTCTGAGATTATTATGACTATAGTGACAAATCCAGCATCAGTAGGGCCCAGACCCAGATGGAAGAACTAGATTTTCTTGATTGCTAGTGCAAATTTCAACACACATTTTGTCAGTCTATATAACATACTCCAAAAAAAATTGCCCAGCACAGTTTGGGAATCAAAATTTTCACACTGGTCAGTTTTAGCTGACCAGTATGTTGTTTTCAATGCTAAGACATTTTTACAACATGGATTAGCAAGACTGCAAGTTGGCCTCAGTGCCAGAGACCAAATTTTATCACTGTTAAATTACCAGTACAGGCATAACTAGAGAAGATATAACTACAGTTCAGTGAATTTCTGTTAGAGTTAATGCAGCTTCGGGGAACTGCAAAGGTTGGTTGTACAAGTCTTGGTACAAATTCAACATTGTCTGGCTTTCTCCCTGTTACCACCTCACTATTTATGTGCAATGCAGGCATGACTCTAAACCTCCATGTTAATGTTATTACAATAAAAATTAAGTTTTAATTCATGCAATTTTTTTCTACAATGTGTAGTGAATAAACCTGTCAAAAGTCAGGATAGTAACTAAGTATGAATTTCCATATGGGATGCATGCTCTTAGTTGCTGATAAGGAAAGTTTGGCACTAGACATTTGATCACCATGAGTAAAGTGTTCCTTTATGAGGCCTCCTACAGACAACAACAGGGGTGGCAGAGAAACCACTTGGCAAGAGAAATACTTTTCAGTCTCCTAAAAAGAAAATAATTCCACAGGGGCTTGTTTATTTACGTTTCTTTTCTCAAGGAGAAGAGAGTGCCAGATAGGTAAGGAATGAAACTCATGAGTGTCTGGGATGCATTTTGCCATGATGCACAATTATGCATTATAAGCACAACAAGTCTCTGTAAAAGACTTGCAAAATGGTTTAGTCAAAGTAGTGGTAACTTTAAATATATGGTTTTAGTTTGAAGATAGTAGGATTAAGGAGGTATCTTCACTGAAATAATTTAAGACATTTTTATAATCAACTTGCCCTACCCAGTGGCCTCTTTATTTCTTTAGTGCAACATAGTCTTCTTGCATCTTAAATGTAAGATAGATAGGTATAGCTATTTATAAAACTATGTTTGATGTTGGGAGAAACCTCAACAAAGCCGTTAGGTTTAAGAGCAGCCCTTTATTCAGAAGCACATCAATGGAGCCAAACAGCTGAAACAATAATCACTCAAATTTAAAGTACACACAGTGCCACACTGGAAGTCAAGGGGTTTCACTTTGTCTTTATAGCAGGTAAAATGACAGAAATTAGAGGCAAAGGAGCAAATAAGCTAAAGAAGCCAGAGATGCACAGTCCTCTGATGAAAATTAAAAGTAAGTGACAATAACCAGAGCATCTATAATAAGTTTGTATGTATATATGCTTAAGGCTAAAACTGTGAAGAAAAACTTGTGGGTCTTTTTTAAACTGTCCTTATCAGCTAAGGAAATAAGATCATTCTAATAGTAGAGAGTTGAAGTTCAAACTTCTTCAGTACTCCAGCCCACAGGCTTGTACAGATACCACAGAGTCCCTGTAGGTTGAGGTTTCCTCGTGCTAAGTAAAGGGGCTGCTCTTTTTTCTTGCACTGAAGTCCCATTTTTATGAAATTTCATTAAACTCTGAATTTATATTTGCCCATATCTAGCTGGTTCATTTATATTTAGAGGGGAAAATAGTTAAGACGAATTTGGATAACAAAGAGAAAGGAATGGTTCATTTTAAATGATTTTTCATTTTTAAATGAATGTTATCTGATGTAATAAAAAAAAGTTGAAGCAAAATATCTCTCTGTTATCAAAACACAACATTTCAACTGGCTCAAACCATTTTTGTTATGGCTGCTTTCAAATGGATTAAAATGAAAGCATATTTTGTAATGGAAGAATTTGCAAAACTTAGGTTTCCAAATTCCTACTCAGAATGATAAATTATTCATCTTCAGTAAACAGAGACTCAAAGATGATCTGCACATCCATGATTGCAAGATATGCAATGTGCATAACATTCAGATTTTTCCATCTCTACCTTTTTGATTTGTGCAGTAACAATGACTCCAGAGAATTGTTATAGACCTTTTAATTTCTGAATTATACCTAGGTACCTTAGTAGACACAGACCTTTCTGTCCAGGGCTATCCTTCTGCCTAATCTTCTGACAGTATAGCTGTGACTTTTATTTTCCAACAGAAGAGCTTTTGCTCTGCAACACTGTGTTAGGTAGGATGCAAGAGAAATCAAACACACATGATTATGGATAGTAAGTAATCTTTCAGGAGTTGCAATAGTCTTCAATCAACATCATAATGTCATCGTGGTCTGCAATGCCAAACAAAGGCATGTCCTGAAATGCTTACAGGAAATGTGTGCTGACCCTGACGTCTGGAGATGGCCAAAGAATCAGTTGAACTCACTTCTGGTAAAGTGCTGCTCCTGTAAAAGTCAAATAAAGCCCCCGCCCCCACATACACACATACACACTCATATATATAATAACATCTCAAAACTCATAGAAAAAGATCTGCTCTTTCCAACAAAGAAAGCCAGTGCCGTGCCTGGAGTTTCTCTTTTCTCCCAGGTCTTTTCCAATAATATTTGGCTCAAGTTCAGCATGTTACAGGGCTCCCAAGCCTCTTTCCCAGATATATCTGTCTTGTCTCTCTGGGTAAAAGAAACTTATTTCTGGCTCTCTGTCAAGCTCCCCACAACCTTGTATTACCAAACAACAATGTTGAAGGCAGGAATGCATACTTTTGCTTTGATTTCCACAGAGTATCGTAATTCTTCTCTGCTTCATTCTCCCCTCCTCCCCTTCCCTTTAGGTGACAAATGGCTCTCTAGAAGTCACCCATCTCTTTGTTTTGACCTTATGTTCACCTCCTCCATTTTTTTCCCCCACCCTGGCCAATTCCAATTTGGGTAATTATTCTGTCTACAGTACGTAAAATTTTCTCTTTTATTGTAGTCAAAGATAATATCCTTCTCCTTCTGTTCTTAAATGTAATGCTATGCCTTGATAAATCATTACTGTGGTTTACCCCAAAAGGGAAAGAGTGAGTGATTGAGGACTGATACTTTTTATATAGTCATTCCAGTGTTTAGGGGTACTTTGGGATGAGTAGTGTTATATTATTAGTCCCTAATCCCCAGATGATTTGCATTACAACTATTATTTTCTCTATTGTACAGCTTTTTAAGTGTGCCTATTTATTAAAGTGAATTAACAGTAAAAATATGTAAACCTCTGCCCATGGAAAAATGAAAATAGCCATAGCTTTGGAAATGTTTTATCAAACTGAAATTCTAGCTGTTCTAAATACAGCACTGAAGAGACATGAAATCTAAACTGTGACATTTTTCTTTCTTTTTTTCCCTAAGCATGCACTTAGATCCATATATTCTTATCCTTATTACAAAGAAATATTTACAGATGCAAAAGAAGTAATAGCTCTTTTTTCTTTCATCTTTTATCTTCAGAAAGGACCAATACCTTTTCTGCAAACCTGAGTTCCTCTTAAATAGTATTTCTCTTATTATGCACACCAAGTCATGCCTTGGGTTGAAACACTTTGTAGATGAATACAGCTGTTTGCTATGAAGGACCCATTGTTATTTTTGAAACAGATGCTTTGATTTGTTGGAAAGAACTAATATGTGCTGATTTTAGCCCCAATCCAGTATGACACACAAGCATGTGCTTAAATCTATCGTTACTCAGAAAAGCACTTATACATATGTTAAAAATTAAGAATGTGCTTAAGTCCTTTGCATAATGGGGATGATCTTGAGCACATATTTAAGTGCACTGCTGAATCATGGCCAGAATGCCCAACCTTAGTTATTGTGACGTTTGCTATCTTTTTACTACTTTAAGTAGTTCAAACAACATAGCAATGCTTTATTTTATGTCCTTTGCAAAGGAGGCAACTGCATACTTGACAAGAAGAAAGAGTTCATTGCATCTTGCAAGCCAAGTAGTGGGGAGGATGGGAAAGCCTGCATAAAATTATCAGACTTCTCTTTCTTACACTGTAAGCGTGTGAGATGTGATTCCATCTGTGGCTGCCATTTGATTGCTATGAATCTGTTTCAGATCTCAGCTGATTATTTAGACAGCAAGTGCTCCTACTTTTCGCTCTGTTTCACGATCTGACAAAGGTCAAAATTATGTTCGTCCCATGGACTGCAACTACAGTGCCCATCCAACTGCATTCCTGTTTGCAGAAGTTATGTAGAGGAGAAACAGATGTCATTGTCACTTTTTAGATTAAGATATCATATGTCATCTGTTTCCACAATGATTTGGTCAAACCCTCTGCCTGATGTTTTGATAATTTCTTACTTGGGGCAAATTGACAGATTTCATATCAATCTTTTTTTTTTTTTTTTTCTGTGATGTTTATGCCATATTATTCCCTGTGAGAGCCAACCACAGGCAATAAGACTGTTCTGGGAATACCTGGATGAATGGTTTTCTTCAGCTTATCAGATGTAGCATTAGGGGTGTTTTTCAGTCATTTGCAATACGCATGGTGTTAGACTCTCATTATGTAAATTTCCAAATAGAATGCATAAGAAAATTTTTTGCAATTTTAACAGCTGTTCAAGATAAGAGGATTGAAAAATTATACTGAAATCTTTACCTTCCTTTACATACAGGCCTGGACACTTGGACAACACTGAAATAAATGGCTAAACCAAAATCTTTGTGATTTACTTTCTAGGGTTAAGGTGACAAACATCACTTTTCAAAGTACATTTGTCATCTGGAAAATAGCAATTCAAATCTGATATGTGACATAACAAGCCTCAGCTCTGTCTCCAGATCATATCTGTTTTCATCAGCAGAAACACACTGAATCCATGTGGGGAGCAAGATGTATTCCACTCTGCTTCGAATGTCATCAAAGATGCCAGCTATATTCTGATTACTGAAATTTTCTATTAATTCTTATGATGAAAGGGTGAGGACTAGAACAAAGCTTGTCTCTCATGTTTCAGCTTGAGTTTGCAGTGCTGACTGTCAGAAATATTATCTTTTGAAGTTCTTACTGGCTTTTATACACGTTCATGCATAAAAATATAATTACCATTTATCTAATGGAAAATGTATTCTGATAATTTTCCACATTGCTTTATATTCATTGTATATTCTGTTCTGCTGTTTCTCCTAATAGTCTCATCTTTACTCATATTTTGGTAACAATATACATCAGGTTTATAATTAAAACATGAAAAACATGAAAAAAAGGAGGAATGTAACAATAAGGATCAATTACATTTAATAGTTTGATGATGAAAATGCACATTCAGAGCTCAAATTCACTACAAAGCCATGCTCAAAATATTTCAAAGCTATGAATTCACTGCAAAAAAAACCTGCTTCTGTAATTGTCAGGAAAAAAGTAGTAGTGGTACTGTTTAAAAACATCAAAGAACCTTTGTCATCTTCACTACCTCTTTAAAGGAAGGGATTAGTTGAGAGGCAGTTCAAAGTGCAAACCAGAGATGTTTCAGGGAACTTCAGAATTTGGAGCAGGTGCTTTTACCATATGTGCTAGTAGTACATCCAGTAGCAGTGCAAGTCATACTGGCTTAAAGGAGAAGAAAACCTGACTCAATATTCCCAGCAGATCTCCCAGACAATGAATCACAAGTTAAGGAAATAGAAGATAGGGGCAGGCAGAAATAGGAATATTTTATGAGGGTTACCATGAGAATAAAAAAAAAGAAATCAGGTTAAAAACAAATAACCAAAGCAAGTCAGAAAAGTCAGAAGTTTCTTATTTGTTAAAAAAACACTGATTCTTAGTTTAATTCATAGAGAGCATATGTCTTGATGACAGAATTCTAGAAGACTGGCATCAATATTAGTGCATACAGGTCTAGCCATAAAGCTACAGGTCTTCTCTAGCCATAAAGCTGTAAGAAAAATGACAGTGTCCTCCAAAGTACTGTAGCTGCTTAAGTGTTAATACCTACACACACCCAATGTAATACTTCCCATAATTCTCCTTTTTGTAGTGCACTGTGCTACTCACTGATGCTTTCCTGGAGAATTACTAGAGAATTTGCCTGTTCCAAGCCAGTTTGGGGCCTCAATAGTAGGTACTAGAAGACATCCAGCCTTTCAACGCTTCTCCTGAACCTTCTTTGGAAGTGAGTAGTCAGTTGTTTTTCACGTGGAAATGTAATTCCAATATCAGTCCCAGAGTTCCAGAAAGTTAGCCTGAATATAAAGTGCAAATCATTTCAAATGCAAGAGGCTGTGGACAGAAGGGGGTTTGGGCCCCAGCTAGCATGCAATGTTATATGTGACTATCGCTCAGATTTCATACAGAAGAAGATTCTATTAAGTAGTATAAACCATGAATAATAGGCATGGAATCTGACCTTTTAAAAATATAAGCAAAGGAGTTGTTCCACTTGCTCTGATCTGTGCAGCTTCACAGATAAAAAGCACAGTCTATCCCAACTTCTTGTCCATATTAATATCAGTTATTGCTGTGATACTTGGCTAAAAAGGCAAGTCAAACCTTCAGTCTGCCCTTACCAGAAAGGCATCAAAATCATAGTTTCAGCGTACATAAACCAGTGCTCAGTTAAACTGTTTTGTACTCAAAGCACAGTAGGAAAGTCCAGACAGTTTTGCTATGCCTACTCAAAGGAAGTGAAATTTCATTTGTAGAAGGGTAAACATGGAGACATGTCTAGTTCTTAGCACCTCCTCACCAAGGAGGCTGAGGGAGGGTGAAGAAGAAATCATAGCTTTGTGTCCAGCTGCATCACTCATCACACTTTGTGACAAAACATGTACTACAAATCACTGTAATTTTGTTTACAGTTAGAGACTGAAACTGTCTCCAGAACTGGGCATCCTAATATTGCCCATTGTTTCATTGCAGAAGAGGTCACAATTCAGCCTTACTGTCTATGGGGTAGTTGTGTTATTTTCTCCCTGGAATATGACATGTCCAACCACCAAATGCTATAGAATGACTTTTGCAATGGGACTGTTGATGAATATATATATTCCCAGTGTGAGCCCACTGAGGAGTGGCTCACAGTGTCCTGAGTCTACATTACTTCTGAACACTCCAAGCCTTACACAGTATAGATGAGCCCCATACAGAGAGCCTGTCCTTCGTTCTGGGAAGAGATTAGTTTGGATGAGATTATCACATTTGTTAAGTTCTGAGGTAAAGTACTAAACTGATTTCAGTCTTGAAGTCATATCCTGACAGTTGGGAAAGGAGGTAGTCTGCAGTTTTCTCACCCAATGGAGAGAATATGGTCTTGCAGTGAGACACAGCCTACATAGTTTTAAGGCCAACATTAATTAGATAACTGTATGTGAGCTGGTCACCATAGATTGCCTTCATCGCCCATGAAAATAAGTCTACAATGTTTGGACACGATTCATCTGGCCTATTTTAAATGATTGTGAGCTGATTCATATCTCAGAAATGCTTGTTTTTCTCATTGATGAAAAGGGAGTTTAGGGTGACTATTTGAGAAAGAAAAAACCCCTATGTTATAGACATCTTAGGACAGTCAGATGAATCCTGTGCAGGGAGACTAACAAGACACAGAGCAGACAGGCAAGACTTAAAACAAATTTATTGAATATTTGTTACTCTGATTCACTGAGAAATTTTTCTGCAACCTACTCAGCACAAAGTACATGAATATGGTACAGCTGCTCTCCAAGAGTGAATACCAAAATATGTGACTGGCTGCAGGAATGGTAAGGTCCACAAGAGATTACTCCGGTTTAGACAAAACCATTCCTTCTAGTTTGCCATGTCATAGTCTACCCATTCAGGTCTGCATTATGGCTTTCCTTCCTATCTGTCTGAAGACATACTCAGAAAAAAAGTTATACAACTTTTGTGAGGAAACCAGAAACCATATTTTCTCCTTGTGACTCAACAAGATTGGAATTTGTTACTGATCTCACTCAATCTAGTGCAAATCAGGAGCAATTACATCAAAACTGATGGAGATAACCTAGTAGAAAGCGAGAATCTGGGCCTACTGTTTTAAAAATGACAGCAGAACTTACATTACATGAAGATAGAATGATGCAGTTTGGTTCTAATGAAATGGTGTGATCTTTTTTATGTAAGAAGAGAAACAGCATTATAGCTGAACTGTTGAATAAAAGTTTTCACTTAACTTACAGTACATTTTACTGTCATCAAAAAAGCATTTGGGAATAATAGTTTCCAATGAGTCTCTGCTGAAATGTTGGGATAATAAACTTTTATATCTTAATATTTATGATTCTAATAAACTACCACAATATTAGAATGAAAGATACAAACTCTGAGGTCAAAAACTACTATTTGTTATAAGGCAAAATAATTTTGAATAATAAACCACTATTGAAATCTAAGATCACTTCCTATAATTTAATAAGTAATCCCCTTGGTGATATATCCCGGATATTAAACTAGTTTAGCTCACTTGGACCAGCTGTTTTAAATTGGTACACAGCATTCTGCCAAATGATAATACAAAACTAAGCATGAAATGAAATGATAACCATTTATGTTCTGATTTTTGCCTTCATTGCCTATCACAAATTGGCTAATTAGGGATCAATTAATTAATCCATTACTGGTGATAGCAGTGAATGAAAAGTAAAAAGATAACACATTAGCTCAGCTGGAGCACTTTTGGATAAGATGTCAGTTGACCAGATGCATGTGTTTGATTGGATATCTCACAACTCCCAATCCAGCTAACACAGGCCAAAGCAGTTAGAGTATCAGTGTTTCCATAATAAAGTCAATATAGATTTTACTTTTAAAACTCATTCAAAGAATACTGTCTGAGTCTGAGAGAAAAAAACATTTTCAAAAGGCTTTGTTATATGCAACCAAAAACTCTCCACAAATGTATCTTTCACTATATTTCAAAGACACTTGTGTTAGACTAGTCAGTCATTAGAGGAGATGACTATTTGTCCATTACATGTTTCCACACAAATGTTTGCTGATGCACTGAGGTCCAATTTTCAGTCCTATTTGTGATACACAATGGAAATTGCCCTATAATAACCAGTTTAGAAAGATTATGAACCAAGGTCAAAATCTTGCCATATTTAGTCTCAATATCAAAGATATTCAGTGATTACAGTTTGCCTTATCACTCTATTAGGAAATTCTCTGCCCACTGCAAATGAGCTTGTGAAACCTATGATTTATTGGAAAACAGAAAAATGCTGTTCCACTGTATGGTATAACACCTTGCTCAAAAATACAGCTTTGAAGTCATGGATATACAAGCAGCAGACAACACAACTCACATAGAATAGAAACTCCTGGTGTCTGGTTCCCAGAGCAGGTGCTAATGCTGTCGGGCACTCTCTTCATTTCTGGTCAAGGAATCACATGTTGCATGGGTCATGCAATAGCACAGGCTGCAGCCGTGACAATGTGGAATCATATCCCCCAGAATCTTATGCATTTGAGAGCTATGTTGGCTGGAGGTCTGTAAAAATGACAGTTTTATTTACACAATTGTTCCATTATGCCTTACTGAAGGGAACAGAGAGAGATTGCTTAACATGGTTCCAATTTGTTTATTTGTTTTTCTTTATTGGATAAGTAATGCTCAGGAAATAACTAATGTAACTGACAGCACTTGACTTGAGTGAAGAAGGGTGATGGCAAACAGGGACAGTTCTGTTGGAGAGTGGTGAATGGCAGGTTCTCTACCCACCCAGCAAATCCTTCTTCAAACAAGTGCCCTTCATGGGTGGGGAAACATTACCAAAAATATTTCCATTTGTGAAAGAATTGTGGTCTAACCTCAGATCAACAGATCTAATCAACACTAATCCAAGCAAGTGCTTAGCCCTGTTGCAAACAAGCATAGACTGTATTGCTTTGGAAGCTCAGGGAAGTCAGCTATGAAATACAAAATGCAGGTCTACCCTCGATGTTTGTGACTGATGTTAATGGAAATGGCAGTTAACTCCCAGAACAAAGATAGGTTGTGTTGGGGGAACAAAGTAATTCCACAAGAACTGCCACTTGATTCCTTATTGCCAAACCCTTAGTGGTGTCAAATATTCCAAGAGGTCAGAAAAGAGATACATAAAATTGTCAATACTCTTAAATATTTGTGCTGGCTAATTAGAGTGTAGCTTGTAGACCAAAGTGGTCACAAAGAAGTAATGTCTCTTTGCCACTCATTGAGGGGTGTCAAATATCTTCTGAATTTTGAAGTCATTGATATAACTGAGGCTATGTGCTGAAACAGTCTTTCCCAGCGGAACAGCAATAGCATTTCTTCCAAATATTATATTTGTGGTTTTCCTCTTTCATTATAGTTGACCAAGTCAGGCTAAGACACTGGAGCAAATGTAATACCCATCAATGTAAAACATGACATCTCTGTATATGATCCCAAACTGACATACATGGTGATATGATGATAACAAAGTTGTATCTTTTTACTCCAGGCCTTAAATCAGCTGGGTTTCTCCATTTATGTAATTTAGACAATATGGCAAATTCTCTAGAAGTAGCAGTTAGGATTTCCTCTGTTTTGTAAAGCACCGAACACTCTGGGGGGCTCAGAAATAATTCTCAAATATTGTTTCAATGTGTTTGAATGTGTTTGAATTCACTGACTATTCTCAGTTATAGAGGAACACACACACATGCCTACACAAACAGCTCTTGAAGGAAATCAGAGCATTTGATGGAAAAGGTTTACTTTACTCTGGGTGATCTCAGCTACATTATTTACACACAAAAATCTCTTAGAGGGAACCATAAAAACACATCAAAGTGCAGTGACTTTTTGTGCCCCTCCCTCCCAAGATCTACAACACATTTTGCAGTTTATCTTCCCTTCCTGGTCAGTCTCTTCCAGATCTTGTAATAAAACATAGTACATGAAAACTGAAACTTTTCAGGGAAAAAACGTTGTTAAATATTTTCTTTTAGAAACTGATTCTTCTCTGCTGGATTTTCTGCGTATTTGTCTTAGAATATTTCATCCTTCTATCTCCTTGCTCTGTAAGGGACTCCCTTAGGAGATGTATACACATATGAACACGGAGATGGTGTCAGACCCTGTGCTTTGTGGGCCTCACACTTTGGTAGCATTAAACTAATCTAAACCACCATCTTTGCAGTTTGTTTCTCTCCTGAGCAGGGAGCAAGGCTGTTCACAGAACTACCAAGCACCTACAGGAGGTGTGGTCCTTCAGAAACATCCTAGGATGATCTGCACATCGGACCTGCCACAGCCAGGAAATGTTGGATTTAACTGTGTGTGTTTAGTCACAAAACTGGAGCATGTCAGGACAGCTTGCCATGTTTGCTGGCACTTGCCCTATGCACTATCACTTGTACATAAAAAATCAGGTCTCAGGAGAGTCAATTTCTGTTCAACAAGAGATTTCCTACCTAGACCTGAATAAACTGCCTCACCCCTCCACATCTTGGGTCTTTGCCCATAACTTTGGGATCTTTAGTGGGAATTTAATTTAATTAGCTGAAATTCATGACAGGATAACAGTCAGATGTTATGAGAATGAGAATTGAAAAAGTAGTTCAGCAGAAAGAAGATGGTATACAGTTCAGTTTGTTTTCTGGGCTACCAGTGGATATCACACATGCAGAATGGTCAGGCACACCTGTGCTTCAGTTCCCATGTGGGACACCTACAGCTGGGGTTTGGGATTTAGGCACTGGTTTGATTCTGATTATTCACAGGATTCACACTCAGGGAGAAGTGGAAACATGACTCAGGACTCAGCAAGTCATTTAGCAGCTACAGGAGGATGTCTGAATATCTTGCTGTAAAAAGCTCTTTGCAATTTCTCATGTCCGTATCTTCCCTCTCAAATAGAGGGAAGAAAGGAAAAGTCATGGCTTCGTTATACAAATCAAGTGCCTCCTACTAACACATTTTTTGTCTTCCATAACTGATAGCAAATCCACAATCAGGCCTTAATTGGGAATAATAATATACTTTCCTTCCTCTTCAGCGTTCTCTCTACCTGTCTCTGCACTTGCCTTTCTTGTCATATCTCCTCCAAGACGAGCCCACTGAAAGTCAACATTTTGTATTTCAAAGAAATGCAAGACTGTTGTTCTGGCTTGTATCTTCACCATAGCATGACATTTGTATTGGCTGCTGTGCTTTCAAATTTCTGAATTACCCTGGAGTGTGTTTTGGATATTTCCATCATTTTAAGGCCTCCTTTTTCCTCATGAGCCCACCTGGAAAATGGCAATAAAACTTACAAGCTTTAGGGGGCTTGTTTTCCAAAGTTCACTGCAGCTCTAGTTGTTTTTAAGAGAGCTTATCACTTTATCAGCCATAAAGGATTGTTATTATTCCGTATGCCTAAGTCTATGTAGTTAATGAATAAAACAGTCTGGTTTGTGCAATATCTATTCAGGATGAGGTCTGTTAAAATACAGGTGACTAAAAGCTCAATGATTTTAGTTGTTTCTTACACAAACCAAATAATAATTTATCTTGCTATGTGGAAGCTTCATCTTGGAACAAGAATGCTGGAAGTTCAGTTCAAACAGCTGAAAACTATGACAATCTTAAAAAAATAAATACATACATAGTTATTAATCTAAAGATGCTGCCTATGACAATTTTGTTCTTTGCTGTGTAAAATACAGACTTTTATTGTTAAATACATGTGAATTACTCTTCTAGACCAAATATGGTCTCTCTAGACTGAAGGATGGTGGGAACCTGGAGAGCAATCATGATCTGCACTCTTCTGTGAAGGTAAATAAAGAAAATTCCTAATTAGTGGCATAGTTTGTTTTAAAAAGACATAATTTCTAAAAGGTGAGAAATTTTATAAGCAAAATTCCTTGGAAGTGAAATGTAAGCAAAGAACTTTGAATAAAATGGGGTGTTCGCTTAGAAGACTTTATTAGATGGCTAAACCCCCAAGATTTCACAATCAAGAAATAACAAATTTTGGCTCTAAGCCCAACCTCATTTTGAAACTGGGGATATAAAAGCAATATATAACATGGAAACAGAAAAGGCAGATTTAGTTACCAGTAGGAATGAGAAATTATGAACAAAAAATAATATGAGAAACTAAAAGCATGGGAAAATAATTGCTGTCTTTATGAAAAAAGAGAAAAAAATAAATTTCACTAAAGAGAAAAATAGGCTAGAAATTATATAATGCTGTCATTAAATAAGGTTGTTAAATCTGTTAATAATCATAGAGAAGAAGGATAAATTTTCAGTAAATATTGTCTTGGAGAAAAACAGTTTCATTTAATCACTTCACACGAGGATGACAGAGATCTTTCCAGTCCTTCAGTTAGAAAGGAAGATTCTAGGCAAAGCACATTAAATATTTTTAAATCTGGAGGCAGGTAGCTTGAATCCAAGAGTCTTCAGCAGCTTCCCAAGGAGTCCGTTGAATCACTAATGTTGCTTTTGAATAAATGCTGAAATACTGGAGAAATTCCAGAAGACCAGAAAAGTACAAATGCTGAGCCAATATCTGAAAAGGTTGAATTAGGCAAGTTATTGGACATCAATCCCAGTCAAATAATGAAAAGCTCATAGAGTAATAAATTGATAAGATTAAGTTGGGCTAACAGTTCCCTAAAGTAACCAGTGATGGGGTACACTTACTTCTAGTCTCGGCTCCCAAGAATTTCCTGAAGTGCGATCACATGCAGTGTAAGATATCCCTAAAATAATGGCAGAAGACAGTTGTCAAAGACAGATGTAAAAACTGTTGAAGAAGATATAATGATACACAAAATTAACTGACTTATTTAGCCAGGTGAGACAATTTCAACTAACCAGTTTAATACAGCCACACTCCTGAAGCAGTTCTAAAATGAATGTTTAGAGATCAGCAATATAGCAGAAGTTCCTAATGGAATTCTGAAAATATAGGAACCTTTTGTTGTATAAACTGAGAACAAACACAAGCAGGGTGATGACTTTACCTCTGTAAGCAGTATTGATGAGACTGATACTACAATATTGCATACACATCTGGTGTCCATATTTTGGAAAAAAAAAATAGTTGAAAAATTGGAAAGGATGCAAAAAGGACCTTAGAAATCATTTCAGGATGGAGAAAATGCCTTACAGTGGGGCACTGGAAATACTCAATCTGTTTAGATTATAGCAGATTTAACGATGGCTTGACTATGTATGCATGTACATTCATTAGGAAAAACACTGAACACTTAAAGGACTTTTCAACCAAAGTAAAAAGGCCAATTGGTACAGGCTAAAACCAGACAAGTTTAGTTTGGAAGTAAGACACATTTTTCAGCAGTGAGGGAGATTAGTCAGAAAAAGAAGCTGCAAGTGAAAGTAGTGAATTCTCCTTCTCTTCATACTAATATTGGCTGCAATTCAGAAAGATGTGCTTTAGCCAAACAAAAGCCATTCTTTAGTCAGATATTTTGCTCAATTTAATATATTAAATTGCCCAATTATTCCTTCTGCACTTAAATGCTTTATGTTGGATACAAGTAATTTAACTTTAGCTGTCTACAGTGTAGACATCTGAACCTCAGATAACCTGTTCAGGATTGCTTTAGAGTCAAAAGACACTTTGGGGGCTGAATTCATCTCACCCTTTTTAGAAACCTCCATTAGGATGAGATTAGTTCTGAGAGGTTCCTCTTTCTCTCTACTATAAAGGAAATGCCATAAAGGGAACAAAAAGATGCTATAAAGGGAATTTGAATAACTAGCTCTGTTGTAGAGATTTCCACTGAAAAAGCGTGCATTCAGTCAGATGAATCCCACCTAGGTTTTGTATCTGAGTGTCAAGAAGGCATCTTGACTATGATTCCTGAGCAATCCATCTAGTTCAACAGAAAAGGCAGTACCTGGATTTCTGCTAGGATTTAGATGAGGCAGAGTTTAGGGTGTCTAATGTGTATCATTTGCACACATTTGTTTAGATTTGGTCTTCCATTTGCTTGATGATAAAACCTATTTTGAAAGATAATTGTAAAAATTTATGCTTTCTGTACATTTTAAAAATAGACTTTCAAAAGGGAATTAAAGATAAGGAGTTGAATGTCCTTATTTGCTAACGGCCCAGCTTCTCATTGCCACCCAGTAATCCAGCCCAGCAGGACACAGAAGAAAATGATATCCAGCGTGAAACAAGAACTTGCTGCGATTCTGGATTTTGGGATGTTTTCCTGTTTGCTTTGAACTCCACATTAAAACAAGGCAGAACAAACATCCCCAACAACAGAAAAAAACTTGACAATGAAATAACTCATAGCTCTTCATGGATGACAAGCCTCAGTCACTGGGAGCAGGCACACGAACGCACACAGAGTTAAAGAACTTGTGAAGATTGAGGGGTTTTGTGTTTGGAAATAAGCAAGATCTCCCACACCACAGCCCTGGTCAACTTTTTACACAACCAACGTGGCTTGACATCAAGGGAGGATTTGCCTCAGGAAAGACTAGAGGGTTGGATTCAATGCATTGTTCATTATGGCTATTTTCCTTTTCTTTATGAGCCGCCTGAGAATCTGTCTCCCTGTTTCAACTGACATGAGCTATTTTGTTTCAACATTTTTTTTACTGTTTGAGCCTGTATGCTTTATTGATGTTGATTATAATTTGGTTGCTCACCAACTTAAATTGAAAGGAAAAACATTGCTAAACTGATGTTAACTCAGCAATTTAAGAACAGCTAACATGGACGATGTTTGGACCAAACTTCCTCATTAAATAGTTATTACTGAAATTTTTATTTTTGCTAAGAAACCATTTAGTACCAAAGTGCACTTTTCACTTACATATATTTTAAAGCGTATAGCACCTCTTCTAGATAAAATAATTACTTAAATGAGAACATTATGCAAGCAATGAAAATTATTAAGGACTTAAAAGAGGCACTTGTGGAGCATCTAAAAAGAATAGGATTCAGCTTGGACATTATACATTAACCATGTGCAATAATGAACATTATATACATATATATATATGTAACTGGGAGCACCTATTTAGCCTCACTGAAAATAATGAAAATATTAATGCATTTAAAACAGTAATAGAAACCTTTTCTTCCTAAAAATCACTTCATCTGTGGAACTCCTTGCTATGGGACAACTGGGAAAAAAATCTTAGCACATCTTTTTTTAGATAATATTTTTAAGATTGCTCAGAGTACAAATGTAAAATAAATGAAGACTTGGAAATTTACTGGTTAACTATTTAATTAATGAGCTAACACACTTTACTATCTCTTGAAGTTCAAAATACATTTCTATGTGCTGCCATTTCTATTATTTATAGAGATCAGAAAAGGTATAAAAATATTACAAGAAACTCTAAAACCATAATTCAGGCATTAATAAGCAGACACAATTTTTCACATGTTTTTTCCCTCTGAAAGAGGCATGAAGCAGAGAATGGATTAAGCATTAGCAAAATCAGCATATTACTAGAAGATGGCCTTGCAGTGCACAATTAAACATGACCTAAGATCCTATACAGAACAGATGTGAACTGTAGACTACTCATGGCCAAGGAGAAACTTTTCATCTGGAGTGACTGTTTCTACCCCGTTGTCAAGAATGGGACATCTCAGGAGGTTTCTCATAAGTATGTGGCACTATCTAGTGAATCATGATCAGACTCAAGAACACTTATTTCTGAAATCCAGTTCTAACTTTAAAATGCTGCCAGGGTAGTGGCCCAGAGAAAACCCAAGCTCTGGAATGCAACTCTCCACATGCTTAAATTTTTAACAAACCTTTGGTCTATGCCAACTACCAATTCTCCAGGCATCAGCTGAGTCCAGTTCAAGGCAAGTATATAGGTCAGGAACAGTAGCCAATAGGCACTTTGGATCTGGCTAGCTTGTGTCACAGGGAAAGGGGTTAGATATATGGACATGATCCAGGCTGTGTCATCTGCCTTGAGGTCCAGAAATCAGACCCTGTATCATTCTCGTAACAGCATAGATTTAACCTTTGTGTACAAGGAATAATATAGCAATATGGAAGTCCTGTCCTCTGCCCTTAGGAAGATGTGGGAAATCCTAAGAATGTCTCTGAAAGATATGAGGGACCACAAAAAGTTGCCAGTCAAAGCAAAGAGAGTACAGACACTGCTTTTGCTGAGCAAGGAGAAGGAGCAGCGTGACAGCTGCTAGTAGCAGAGTGTGCTGCTGGGGGCACAGCTGGTGATCTTGAGGGCAGCGGGATGGAAGGCTTGCGTGGGTGGTAGGAAGAGCCAAAGGCTGAAGCAAGAACTTTGTGGCAGTGTCCCTATGGCCTTTTATATCTCTTTCTGATCTCCTTCTTGGAAAGGTCAGTGGTCCAGAATGGCTCACATCCGTAGTGTTCCTGCATTGGAATGGTTGTATTGCATCCAACAAAGAGCCCACATAGACCCAGAGAGATTCAAAAAGCAAATGCCAAGACAAGAGCATAAGGATAGAGTGAGCAGCTAGTAAAAATCTGCGCTACTTAAATCTGCTCATAATTGAGGGACTTTCAGAGCTCAGCAGATTTGTCTTTCTTGAATTTGTAGGTTTCTCCTCTTAAATTTTGGTATATACAACATCCTATGCCAAGGAACTCCACAGTTAACTGTACCCCAAGTGAACAAGCTTCCTACTTGTTTTTATGCTTTTCTTCTAGCTCCTGCTAAACAATCATACTCCTCAGCATCACTCTAGGCTCTATTGGCTTTATCCATGCCCCCCCAACAATCATTGCTCTACCAGACCTTGGAGCCCCCATTTCTTTAGCCTTCCCAAAGAGAATTTTCCATACCCTTCCCTTTGCCTGAACTCTTTTCAGTCCTGCTGATTGCAGCACTGTGCATAACTTTTCCAATTTTTTTGACTACACAGTAGTACTTCATGCTCTCTTTTTAAAATTCTCTATTACATTCCTAATTTTTAATAATTCACTTATACTTTTCTGCACTCACAGTAACATGTACTGATTGTGTACACACAGTGCAGCCCTTGAAGCAAAGCCTGGCTTAGTACTTGCCCCATGGTTTCAGCACAAACTGATTCACTGACCTGTCATGATCTGTACAAAGTTTGCCTATTGCACTCTTCCCACTCGAAGCTCACAGCTGTGGCTGCCCTGCCCCATCCCTGTCAGCAGCTAGGGATATTCTCACAGTCCTTTTCTTTCCTCTCATGCCCTTTCTCACCTCAGCCCAGGATAGCCTGAGCTACCCTGGCACAAGGGCTAGATCTCCTCCTGCCCCCAAGTGGCCTAACGTTAGGACTGAAACTTTTGGTATTTAAGAGGAAATACCTTTTCAGCCTGCCTTAGATATGAAGAGTTGCTGCTTTACCATCTGTCATATTTACTATTTTCTACACAGTGACAACATGGGTGTAGGTTGGGTAGAGAAGGACACGGTGTGAGGACAAGAAAAGGATACAAGGTCAAATGGGGTGAGCATAAGTTGAAGAGCTGGATTTTGTGTATAAGAAGAGACATTGGGTGCTTGACTGATTTGCAGAATCAGCCCTTGGACTACCAAAAAAATGTACCACAGGTTGTTCAAGAAGACATCAAATTTCTCAGGCCCAGAACAGATCCAGGAGGTGACTCAATACGCAATATAGACAGCCTAGGGAATAGGGGCTGTCTAATTGCATGAAGCAATTAAAAGGTTGCTGCAAAGAGGAACAGAATAGTCTGTTCTCCAGATCCCCTGACAACAGGAAGAAAAACAGCATGTTTAAATTACAGGAAGGGACAATTAGGTTAGACAGTGGAAAGATCTTTCTGACGGTGAGAAGAGTTAAGCCCTGGAATAGCTCGCCTGGCAACTGGTGCAGTTTTTCTTGCTGACAGGTTGTAAGAACAGGTTAGACAAACATGCCAGGAATGGTTTTGGTCTACTTGATCTTTTCTTGGGTTAAATAGAGAGATAAGATCACTTCTTCTGTTCTTCCCAGGCTCACCTGCTATAATATTATCTTTTTTCATCCCAGATTGCTAAAGATAAAAATAGATTATTTTTCCATGTTTTCCAGTACTGCGAAGAGTAGCTTGTTATATATATCTAAAAATTCTGACAGACACAAAACCACATTCTATGTTTGCAAACGTCAAAAACCCAACAATTAAATCAAAGGATCTCTATCCAGTTTTGCCAGTTTTGCTTCATGTACTGAAACTAAATATGACATATTTCAATTAATAATACAATATTTACTCAGTAAATATATTTACCTCCTTTCTTTGGAAGTCTTTGCCTTTTATCTGTTGATTCTTTTAAAAGCTGAAAAGTAAAATGAGTGTTATGGCAGAAAGTCTCTTTTCAGAATTGCAAATAGAAACCACCTCAGAATACCTCTGGTCAGAGTTCATATTCGTTTGGCTTTGATTACAAAATTACAGATATCTGCTTTAAGTATTACAGCCAAATACAGGCCCAAGAGGGATTATATTCCCAGTTTTGAGATTAATGCATTGTACAGCCCCTGATCATGAAATTTAAAAACACTCTAAATAGTGGCCACTGGCCATTTTATATGACAGCCTAAATAATTAAAAAGGTCTGTTTCAACCCCATATCCATTGAGTACATTTTTATAATGTTTTGCTGCCTAGAAATGGTCTCTGTGCAGAAATGTAGCACTGAAAAGAGAATTTATCCTGTATCAGCTAGGCATCTGTGATCTGTTTTATGATTCTACAAGGATGTATAAAAGAAATAAGCGATAGCTATCCAGTAGAAGTTTTCCCCATTCAGAGATTATTGCTGAAATTTATTCCTTTGGCTTCTTTCCAAAAAATCCCTGCTCAATATTTTCCTCAATTCTTTACTGATTGCTTACAAGCTATGTGGAAATCCTTAGACTGCAGGTTGGAAATCACCAGTGTTACAGTGCCTGGATTCGCAGGCTTCCTTTCTGTCCTTGAGAGAAGCCATGTGTTCAAGATTGGTTAAGCACCTCTATAGACACCTACTGTACCATGTAGGTGGTGTCATTCCTGGAATTGTTTCTCTGATGTCACCTTCTCTATAAATACCCAGGTTTTTACAGTCAATATGTTTAAGCCATGAGCATGCTCTGCACACCAGGAACTGCTCAGAGATCGTGCTCAGGCTACAGCCAAAGTCTTCACAGTTTATTCTTAAGTTTTGCTAAGAAATTCTGTCTTACTAGTCAAGCATAATCCCCTAAGTAGGTACATCTTTAATATCAACCACCAAAAAGCGAAGAGACAGCTTGCTTTGAATTTTTAAGATGATTATGGGATATACACCTGCCAGAACACAGCACTCATTTGAGATATCATGGTACAATTCCCCTTCTCAGACTTAGCATGTATAGATTTAGTCTTAAATTCTAAACTGTCAGCTGGATGTTTTTTCTGCAGTTTTGGTTTTCCAAAGAGGGCAGGGAAATCATATGTTAAACATCTGTCTGAGCTTAACAAACAAGATCAGTAGAAAGCTGATGGGGAAGATAGATAGCTATAGGGCAGTTACGTTTCTGAAAGGCTATTTCTAGGTATCTCTGCCTAAGTTAGCTGCTTCTGCACTAAAAATCAATCCTCTTTCTCTTCATGAAAGCTCTCTACTATCAGGTCCCTCAGACAGGTACCTTCTCCAGTACTGCAAATCATCTCAGGAAACAGGGGTTTTTTCTCTCAAATAAATGTGAAAATAAAAACTGTCTGTATTATAAACATCATGAATAAAGCAAAAATCTTTCTTATGATCTATGAAACACTATTATAAGGATCTGAATTGTTCTTGTTGATAAAGGTTGATTTTCTGGGGAAATTTGCTGAGACTACAGAAAATACTAAGTAACTCTCCGCTGACATCCTCTGTCGGTCTTAATGTAATGGCAAAGGAGTTGTTAATAGTTCAGATGTCTAAACCACTCCAGGATTTGAAATAATTACTAGATATTGAAGGTATTAAATACATTTATTTTTTAAAATATTACAAATCCTTCATGTGGAAATTGTTTTTAAAATATGCATGCTCAAGATGTAGTATGGAGGGTGTCTTTTCTTTTAAAGCAGCAATAACATTTATAACTTTGAATTTCTCAATTTTTTCCTCCACATAAAATGTTCTTTTTTTTCCAAAGGCAGGAAAATGGTGTTTTCTAATTCAGAAAGGATGTGACGTGACATTGCCAATGTCTTGACTTTGTTTTTCTTTCCTTCCTCTTTAGGCTCTTTAGAGCTAGATACGCAGAGAATAACACTCCTATGGTTTATCTATAGTCCAGAGACTCGAAAACAATGAGACAAGGTGAGTGAAACTTCCTGCTGATGACAATGTACCATAAAGAGAAAGAAACAAAAAAAGAAGGGAAGGTGACACACACACAAAAAATTACAGTCATATTTGAATCATCTGTGTGATTACCTTTCATATATAAAAAAATTCTAAAGATTTGTGTGACTAAAAAAGCAAAGGATATCCTGAAGAATACCGAGGAATTTCCACTTATTGTAGTTCACTTGCATACCAGCTTCACACAAGTGAAGCAAGATGTGCAGGCTAGAAGGACAGTGTTTGATATCTAGGAAAAGAAAGTAAGCTAGACTGAACACTGTCATGTTGTACAACTCAGTGGTGCCGAAGAAAAGGTAACAAAGAAACTAGACATCAGGTGTGAGTGGGTGATAGTGAAAAGGAACTGTGGGCAGGGGCTCCTGAAGTAACAAAATGCATTTACATCCTACTCCTGGCTTCAAAACTCACAACGATTTTTAGGAGGTCTTTGAGAGATAAAAATTAGAAAGACACTGAAGAGGAATATATTTGAATACAAAAAAGTATTAATTCCTATATGAAGCAATGGAATAGTGCAACATTAAGAGGTAAATAGTAAGGCTAAAAGTAATGCATGTCTACAGGTAATGATATAGAATGCAATAGCTGGCTGCAAAATGGTACTATACATCTTCAGAAAACCTAAAAATGCAGGGAGACACTTTGCCAAATCAGTATGAAAGATAAAATCTTATGGTGAGACACTTTGCTGAGCTGTAGGACAGCATAAGTAACCAGAGCAAAGAACTAGTGCTGGACACTTGCAGAGACATCAATTGGACTGGAAAGGAAAAGGAACCACTATGTTTTGTACAGCTATTGAGGACACCCCATAAGTTAATGCAGTGGCATCATCAATTCCACAGGAAGCTGTTCTGCCTGTGCAATGTATTTTTTGCTGTATACCTCATTGAAACACCAAGGAGATAGAATATGTTAGGACAAACTGAGCTGACACATCAAAACAGCAGTGGCTTATATTGAGGAAAAAGCATTGGTTCAGAAGGAAGATCAGTCAGAAGAAGAGCCACACTGGATAAGGTCTATTCCAATCTGAACAACAAAATCTATCAGCTTTAAATATCATTATTTCAGTTTAGTATCTATGTAATATCTGTGATATCTATGATAGTCCTGTGAAAAGACATTATATTATTCAGCTTCTTCAAGCCAGTACCGTAAGCCATAGTAACATCCCTGTTCTTACACCTTAGCTAAAAAATATCCTCAATCATTACTTGCCTGATATTTTAAGCTCTAGTCACCCAACCAGGAAGGTGAACATGGCCACCTTGAAATTCAAGTTGTTATTCACAGTCTTTTCTTTCAGTAGATGCTATTAGAATATTGGCCATGAGAACCACTTGGGAAGTACTTGCACATGGTACCTGGAGTCAGGAACAGAATGACTGGCAATGCAGGGCAGTGAAGCAGTCCCACTAATGGACAAAGAGAATTAATAAAAACTTTGGATTTACCTTTGGGCTATGCTAACAACCAATTTTCATTTCCCTTTTCCTGTGCATCGGCTGTTTCACCACACACCTTTCCACTGAGCAGCAGAGTAAATAAAAACTGGTCATACAGGTTGGCATTGATAAAATCAAGTTCACAAGCACATATTTCAAGCCCTTTATTAGCAAGGCCATAAACTACATATGCTGTTTGATTAGGATATGATGAAAAGAATTTATTAGCAGATGTGTATTCGGCTACACTGTTTTACTGGCAGCTTTATGAGATTCTCTCCTAGGCTGACAGGTGCGGCTTGCCAGCTGCCTTGTACAGTAAACAGGGGACGGAGCATGCCATGTGCAATGATTTAATCAGTTACCATCAACTGCTGGAAAATAAACAAGGTTTTGTGCATTTCTTTCAGTCCCATGTATATTAATTGAAACCAAATATTACAAATGACACTGAAAGAGAGTATCGCTGATCAGAGGAGACTTAAATTTAATAGGACACAGCCATGTAATACATAAATATAATAAAACACAGTCATGTAATACATAAATATTTGGTTAAAAGATAGCAGAATTTTGTTAAACTTGGCAATGGGAAGTCTTTTGAAGTCTCATTTGTCAGTTTCCATTCGTGGGACAGTCAAATCTAGTCATTTGGGTCACAGCTGGCAAAAGAAAGATGATCCTCTTGGTTTATTGTTCTGATACAAAATTGTCATTACAAATTGAAAACACAGAGCAAATAAAAGAGGGCAAATGGGGAACTTGTGTGGTTACATATTTTTAACTGTTGCGTCTGGCTGTACTTTGCTTAATAGGAGTTGCAGAATTCAAGATGTCTGTATCCTGGGTCTCATTACTATTGTTTAAAATTTTCTATACTGCTAGTTTACAATTAAAATGTTCTTTCTCGACTCAGTTCTCATATCCCATGTTTTCAGTGCTCTAAATATGTGTAACCTGAACTAATATTTTTATTAAGCATCTGACAGCTGCCTTGAAACAGTTTTATTTCAAATATTTGCATGTCAAAATAAAGATATAGAAGACTTTTTTCTGCAGCCAAATGAATGTTCATACAATTTAAATAAAAAAAAAATTGCTAAACTGATGTAAAAATATTTTACAGAAGAAACTTCAGCTTTATTTTCTGCATGTTTATGACAAAGAATGTCATGATTACACTGCAAGCAAGGACAGGTTGAGAAGAGCTATAAAGTGGATAGAAAAGCTGTTAAACTGATTGCATACATAATTATAGCAGCGATCTGTTAAAAATTATGAAAATTGAAACCATGGTAGTATTTTGAAAAAGAAACGGGCTTGTCTTTGAAGTGTCAATACATTCAAATTTTTTCTCAGTGTAAGCACATATTCAGATTTGAGTAGATTTTCTGTACTGGTTTAGAGTCAAGTTCTTGCACAGAATCAGAGGTGCTAGAAAAGGAACTGCACCAGTAGCAGAACACTTTATTCTCTTTCTGGCTTTCTGATTATAGTGTTTTCTCTGAAGGAGATTATTTTTGTTCTTTTGCTGATAACGTTTTTTGAAATGACAGGCTGCACTGCATCTCATGGATGATAACTTCTTTCTGGGCTGGTACAGATTACTAAGAGATGCAATGTCTCTTCTGAGACGTGTTCACTACTTGACTGAGAAACCAACTCGTGAGCTCAAGTATCTGTTCTTGCTTCTATTAGGGCCAGTGGTGTAAAAAGAGATTGCTTCATTTGAGAGAAAGAAAAGCAGTATTCATCAATTCTACTAGTGAGTTATAGGAAACAAAATATTGCTGATAATCAAAGAGGAACTGAGGAAGGGCTTTGAAGGTATGCAGCAGAAATTTGGTTTGGATTCAGAAAAGAAGGGGAGGCAGCTGAAAGACTTCAAAGAGAATGTGGAAACGATGCAGTTGTGAAGGGTTATGTCCGTGGATTGCAAGCAATGCAGAGAGATTAGCAGCAAACAGAAGTGCTAGGGATAATGGAATAAATGGGTTCAAGGTTGCTGGAAATAAATGCCGTTTGGAAGTGGCAATTTTGGAACCAAGAGGAAAAAATATTTGAAACAATGTTACCCTGGCAAGCATGAAGACTAAAACCTGCCTACTGTTTAGAAAGGTCTTGCACTTTTGTAACAGGGAGTCTATGGCACCGTTTTCTAGGACAGAACTCACTGATCCAGGGCATCTCTTTTGGCTCCATATATTGCTGTGATGGGAGTGAGATGCTAAAAGGATAGTTTAGACAACACGAGTTTCGATGATTTGAGAGAGGATGAGTTTCTGGTAGTAACAGCCACAGGATCCAAAACTGTGATAATAACTGCAGGACAAATTAGGCAGAAATATGGTATTTTATAATGGATTATGATGTATTTATTTGCTTTCATTCACTCCTTTTCTCTTTATGCTCTTTGGTGTATTTTCTTGCTGAAGCTCAGACTGCAACTCAGCCTTTTCAGGATTTTACAAAGAAAAGTGTAACTTCAAGAGCTTGTGCTGTGCAACTGATTAGAAAATAGCATTTCATACCCACCTAACCTTGCTTCTGGGATGGCTCAGAGAATTTGACTTGAGCAGTTACCAGGCAGTAACTCAGTCTAGAGTCTTCTATGGAAACGTCCTCATCATATTGCTATTCTATACATTTCCAGCGTAAGGTTTGCCTTAGGGCATATATGTATGGAAATACTCCTTGCATCCTTTCCACAGAGAGACTTTCCATCTTCTCCCAAGCAAAAAGACAGCCTGTCCATCAGCTCGGGGTCTAGACCATGTAAGAATGGGTTTCCCCTCAGAGCCTCCATCTATACCAGCAAAATAAATGATGTTGTGGCCCCAAAGGTAACTTAGCATGATACGGTTATCTCTCTTCACCTCCAAAATAAGGTGGCCACATTCAGACTCAACATTTAGTATATCTTTATCCTATACATTATCCCTAAACCACACCTGGGAATCATCAGGGAGAGTGCTAGTTATCTTGAGTAAAAATCAGGCAAGGCACCATTTAACATTGCAGATAATGGAGTTTTAATGTCTGTGCCTGTGCCCTGTTTAACTTGCTGGTAAAAATGAAACCTTAAGATACAGCTAAAAAGTCTGCAGTCTGGATCCACAACCACTACAGACTTCAGGATGTTATAAACCCATCATAGGATACATTTATATTGCATGTCAAGCTCAGGTCAGCATTCTGGATCTGAACTCCAACTTACCGACAGTGCAAAAATTTACAGCCCTGAAACAAGGTTGCAATTCCCTCCATGGCAGGTTTTTAAGTCCTCGGGGCTCCTAAGGTCCAAGGTGAGCCCACATATGATGTTCAGGTCTGTTTTGCAGGCTGAAATGAACAAGACCGGTTTGAGAAAGTCTCTCTAACCATCTCCCAGCATCTGGGCACCAGTCACTGTTTGCAGAAATGGCCTCTCAAGGCACTAAAGAGCATGAGGGTGGCCTGCAGGGCTGTGCTCATCTGGAGGGAGGACTGCTCACCATTGCCTGACAGCTAGGCCTCATGCAGCAGCAGATAGGAAATAGGTTTAAGTATACATTTTAAGTATTGCAGAGCGAGAATATAATCTCCTATAATGTTTTCTGACTTCGTTCCATTTATCTCTGACATATCTTGTGTGCCATCTGCTGTATTGATTGCCACTCTATTTCCCAAGCAACCTTGCCTCTCTGCCTAAAAGTGATCTCTGACATCCATGCCCCAGCCTTAATTAGCTTAGGCACTTCATGACTGTCATATCAGAGGTATCCTGTTCTGGTTTCATTATCAATGTTTCTCTCCCCTAACCCGGCTCTGAACTCCTCCAATAGGCAGGCAAAGGCTGCCTTTACAGAATCAGATGGTTGTTGTGCATACCCAAATACAGCCTTGACCCCTCCTCCAGTGGCTTCGGAACTTTTGAGAGCACACATATTCTTCAGTACCTATATGTGTAAACACTGAGAAGTCACAAAATCTATGCAAGCTACTGTCAAACTACTCTGACCAAATGTGTGGAGTGCACATTATCAATACAGTTTTAACAGCTGGGTTTGAGCTAAGCACTGCACCTACACAGTCATGGTCAGTATTTCCAAGATATTTCTGGTTCTTGACACCATATAAAGGACAACTTATTTCTTCTCTGTGCATCTCTGCCTTCTGCTGGCCTTGCTGCTTTTACAGACCAGTGTACCTCCAGAGAACATAAATGCAGCAATACCTTTCTAGGTGCTTTGGAGCCCTAATGATTTTCTAAATGAAACTAGTTTCATTCTTATTCCCCGAACACACAGAAGCACCAGGCAACATTTCATCTTAAGCACAGAGCCCCAACAAAACATATTCCTAATGTTATTTATATGATATTTTATATGGAGAGGCTATCCTCTGGAACCCTGCCAAGGATATTGCACAAGTAGGTGAGGACCTAGAAACAACTGCTAATCTCAGAGGGGACAATGCACTTACATCTCCAGGGTCTTTGTTTAAATTTTTTGCTACACATTATATCCACCTCTGAATGTATTTTTCTTGGAGAGATGACTTTAACCACCTTGCATTTAGGCTTGCAGTCTAACTTCAGGATTGCTGCAGTATACCCTAGCTACAAATACAAGCTTTTTGAAAAGAAGTGATGGGATTTAGTGCTGGAACTAACATTAACTTTTCAACTCCCAGAATTAAGATTGCCTGGTTTGCAGTTGACAAACTTCACAGTGAAATCATAAAATATTTTTCAGTCTTGACATCTGCAAAATAAATTTGTGGTAGCAAAAATGAGCATAACTTCAGAAAATATTTTTCTGAAAATATCTTAATAAAAATGTTGCCTCTTGTGCAGATAACACTCTCAGTTTTACACACATTCTTTTTGTTCCAGGCCAATGCTTCTGACCTGTCTTCGTTAATTTTCTCTAGATATGGACACTTATTACACTCATGGTTTTGGTGTAGGTCAACAGAATATAGACACATATACATTCCCAGACCCATCTATAAGATAGCATCAAGCACATTGAATGATATGTGATGGCAAAACACACTGCTCACTGTATACTACATCTTTCAAACACTTCTACTTGTCATTAAATTCATACCAGTCACAGAAAAATTTTGTGACCATGAAAACTTGGTGGGAATTCAGTTGAGTGGTAACAGCTGCAGAGTGATGAGATTCAGTGTAACTACAAATGTGAGAGACGTCCTTGGAGCACGTCACTGTTTGAAGGGCTAGGGTATGAGTTTTGACTCAAACCAAGTCACACTGCTGTTAAATGCTGTACTCCTGCTTGGCAGAATAGCAAAGTGTGTGTCATGTCCTAAACATTTCTCCTGGAAAGAAAGAGTTTGGCACTACAGTGAAGGGCAACCTGGGAATTGCTGATAAAGTAGAGGTGTTTTTCTCCTCCAAACAAAGATGCTAGAGTTAATTTGTTGCGGTTTTGTCTGCACAAGACCTATTATATGGGCTGTAATTTCACGGGATGGAGACTGTGAACTCCCAGGTCACTTGTAAACTGATCACTCCCCAGCCTCTCCTCCTTGTGCTTTTAAGTGTTTTGAGCCTGGTAAATTGAAACCTGAAGAAACACAGAGCTCTGATCTTCGGGACCTCTAGAGCAAACCTGGACTTTTGCTGATTTGCTCTAGGAAGTAACTGCTTACTTACCCCATAATTAACACCACAAAGCTGATCTTTGGAAGATAAAGTATGGGAGGTCAGAGACAGGATCAGGGAGAAGGGTTTCATTAGAACTGCAGCATTTGGGGCCTGATTTTCTTCTCATTTGCATCAGATTGATGCAGGAATTGTTTCACTAAAGTCAAAGGGGCTAACAACTGTAAAATCTGTCTGTTTTGGAAACAGGTCATTACTATCACATCTAATGGATTTTAATCCATAAACTTAGTAAAAGCAGCAACAGAAATTGCTTGTTAGCTACCCCACTAACCACACTTTCACTCTTATCTCTCAGCAGAGGCTGCATTAGCACTTCCTTACAAGTTCCGATTTATAGCAAGGTTTCAGACACATAAATAAGCCTTCCAGTTGATTGGCTTGCCTTAGCTGAGTGACTAAGTAGAGTGGTATTCATAATACTGAATAACATGCTAAACAAGTTTTGTGTAAAATAATTTCTTTACCAGCTTTTATTTGTATATTTTACTGCTGAGAAATTAAAGTGCTGTCTTGTATTAAAGGAGAAGTAGGAATAAAAAAAATAAAACCAAAGAATGGGGGGGAAAATAATAAAAAAGTCTAAACTCTCAACTGGTGAAAATCAGAACAGCCCCACATGTCCCTAATTTCCACTTTGGCAGGTTGATTTCAGGTTGATATCGAGTTTATATTAAAGAGGACAGTACAAAATAAGTAAAAGCAAATTGCCACTGCTAAACTAAGACTTTCATGAACAATAACAAAACATAAATAGGTATATAACATATTTAAATATTCCTTTCCAACATCTAGTTTTAGACTCAGATTCCTGCCTTCCACACAAATGTGGTCGTACCACAATTTTTTGTTGACAACCATTTATATCAGAAATAAAGAGTCGTTAATGTGAGGTTACAGCAAGACCTATTTATACTACAAGACTGGGTCCCACCACATTTTAAGTTTACTGGATGAATAGTTTTTGTGTGTCCCTCATTTTGCGTCTTTGTCACACACTGCATCCCACATTCGGTCTTTGGCATGCGAGAGTTATGCTTCCCAAAGACATTTTCCTCATAAAACTGGCTGTTTACTTTTTGTACAGCAATACCACAAAGCTAATGTTCTTTCTTTTTAAGAGGGTCAGGGTCCTTGGGTCTATTTTAAAATGAAAAATGAAATAGTGCAGATCAACTAAACTTCAGAACATAAATCAAACCTCAAATAATGGAATGGGCAGCCTCTGATTTCTTAACCAGAATATGTGAATACTGGAGATGGATAAACAGCCTGTTAATTTGTCCTCTTGTTTTAATCTTTATCTCAAATGTGATTCTAATACACGGGAACAGAATAGACATGAGTGTGGAGTCATTTTGCTGCCAAAAATAAGTTCTGGCTTGCAAGCAAGAAGGCATCATATTACCAGTTATGGACACAATAGTCCCTTTTTATGACTATACCTATGCTAATAAATTAGCTCGTGCCAAGGAATATTCTGGGCACTGCAACTCGATCACTTACATGGTTAAACTGTAGGAAAGGCCCCTGCCATGGTTTTGTTAAAATCACCTAGCATTTCCCAAACAATTTCCTGGCACAGGGCAGAACTTAATGTTTGAGAATGACCACTCAGAACAAGGAGCTTGAAATAGTCTGCATTTTGGAAATAAAGAAAACTTAATAGTAAGTAAATGTCAAGACAATGCCAGCTGGCCCTGTGGCCAGAGAACAGGCACTGGCACTGTTTGCTCTGCAGTATAAATGTAGCCTGTATAACTAAGATGCTTCAGCACAGGACCACTGTATTTCTGGATGCCTCATTGCAGACTAGCAGAAATGTCCAGAAGGATTTTTCCCCTTAAAGCTCCAGTCTAAAAACATATAAAGTTGTGGGGTTTTAAATGCCCTTAAAACTCCAGAATATCTCGTAGCTATTTGGGGGCTAATGGTAAAACTGGGAATACCAAGACCTCGTGGATATATTGACTGCAAATAGTAGCTGATCTGTAGTCATCACATGGCTTCTACACAAATATATTTCAGTGCTGCATAATTGTTTGAGGTACTTCAGCCCAGCTCAAGATACCTTCAAGAATTTCCAAAGCATGTGCAGACCCTCTCTCTAGAGCACACACTGACTGAGCAGTGGAGTGGAGTGGGGAAATCCCTGTGAGGTGCTCACACACTGCACAGAGCAGTGATGTGCAAAGTAATCAGCAAAGTCATGAGGGCATTTGTCAGACCATTTGCCAGCAAACCTTGCTTTCAAGTTCAGGGACTACTGATGCCTTTGCTTTCTACATCTTTGCTCTGTGCTCATTCTTCTCTGCCATATAGAATCATGGAACATTTTAGGCTGCAAAGGACACCTAAGAACATTGAATCCAACCATTAACTCAGCACCTCTGTGTTCACCACTAAAACCCATCCCAAAAGGGTCAAATCTACAAGCCTTTTGAAGACTTCCAGGAATGGTGATTCTACCACTTCCCTGGGCAGCCTATTCCAATGCCTGACCACACTTTCAGTGAAGAAATTTTTTCCTAATATCCAATCTAAGCCTCCCCTGATGCAACTTGAGGCCATTTTCTTTCATCCTGTCACTTGTTAATATGCCAATGCTGGGCTCCTCTGCCTGTCTGACCAGCAATACCAGGGGCAGCAGGTATTCCTAAGAGCATCCATAAGTAATGACTGATCAACAGTGGTCCTTACTGACTGATCAACAGTAGTCCTTACTCCAGCCATTTCCCAAACATAAGATCTATTCTAATTTCCTCTTAGGTGTGTCTTGGGGATTGGTCTCCACCCAGCTTCTCTGTTGTTAAACTTCCCCAAAAGAAACTACCTGTAGACCAATGCTGAGGACACTTGCCTGGGCCTTTATTCCACTGAAGAAGTAAACTTTGGTTTTGCCAAAGGAAACAGGGATGTTTTAACTAACCCACAATTTTTTTCAGATGGACCATTTGTAGCAAACGTGGCTCTGGAGCATTTCAGGTAGGAACAAAAAAAGAATGTTTAAGGTATGCCTTTTTCATATAAACAGTAAGATGCATCTTATGCAAGAGAAACAAATTTAATATCTGAATAGCACTTTTTCTTCCCCTTGTAACCTTTCCTCTAGACTGTTGAATGTGTAATCTGCTAGAAAAAAGTTGATGTGCAAATAGCCTCCACTTACCTGCCAGAAGCTGCTAGTCTCAGAACTGTTTACAGCAGAGTGGTTGTGCCAGTACAGGTCCCAACATGGAACAAGTAAGGAAGGTCCATACTCTGCCATAAACTCAACCACAGTCAGCCCATTGTGATTCATCATGTTTTGGTTTGGATTTTTTTTTTTTTTTGGTTAAGGCAGAATAAATTAATAGGAAAAGATTTATTGAGGACTGGTTCTATTTTGAAAATGAAGAACAACAGAGAACCTGACAGATCTTTGGAATCTTTGTTGTCCCTCATTTTATGAACAAAGTGGAAGCAATATACTGTTGAGGATAGCTAAAGAAGGGGACTGAGTGAGAATGTTACTTGATTCAAACCTTCCCGTTAACAAAACTCTCCACTGTCAAGAACCTGTCAAGGGAGTTCCTGGATTCAAATGGACAGCAAATTAAACATATCACTAACCTCAGGGAACCAAGGACTACCAAAACAAGGGATATTTTTAGCCTATTTGGCTACTTGGGGGTGGTAAGTGTCTGCTTTCATTAAAATCTTACAACTGCTTCTCCCAAATGTCAAAATTGCAAAGCTGTTGACTGATGCAGCTGAGATAAACCAGGCAGTGGTGTCCCACTGCTTTAGGTGACCGTGGTCTCACCATGTTAGTGCTAGGGAGCTAATTTAGCTTTAAGGAAAATTAAGAATCCTTCCAAGTTAGATTAGGATATCTTCACAATCCAACTCAAGTCATGGGTGGATCCTGAGATTCAAGAGAAGACTATGTACAGTGGGTGTAGAAGCCTGGTCTGGAAGCTGTTTTTCTTTTCACTTCATGAACTTTCTCTTTGCTTCTTGATTTTCAGGGCTGTGGAAAAACCCAGGCCAGGACTTCTCACTGAGTAAAAGCTCGTGCTATGTAAATCAGAAGAAGAAAAAAAAAAATTTAAAAAAAAACCCAAAAAATTACACTGCAGTTCAAAAACACATCCATCATGGGCAGGAAGCCAACAGCAATGTCAGAAAATACAGAACAGAATATGTACAAAACCAGCTCTGTCATTCTGAAAATGCATATCAGAACATGCAGAAAATCCTTATTTGTGTTACAAAAAATAAGGTCCGATGAGCATACGCATTTTAGTGCATGGAAAGGAATTTAATTTCTTCCTTGAGTAAAAAACTTTACTCTTCTACTTCCAATATCATTTTTTTTCATTGCTTGTACAGGAATAGTAAGATAAAGGTATACTCCGGGCTCAATTCCCTTCTACCTCCGGTGCCTCCACTGAGCTGATGAGGAAGAACTTTTCACAAGTTAATCTGCCATTTTAAGCTCCTTTGAATTTTGGGGCATCAAACAACTACAGGAATATTATAGAAGACCACAGGAGCTGTTATTGCTTCTGGTCTAACCATCCTTAAAATTCAAAAGAGAATTCAAGGTGTCTGGACCATGAGGAGAAGACAGTAAGGTGGAAAGTCTACTCATGTTAGTCATCTAAGAAGATATTTGAGAAAGGATTTCTTAGGAATGGGCATTTACATGGGGTTGAGAGGATGGGCATGAAAAGAATGTGTGCCTTTCCTTCTGCTCGACTAACTTGAATAATGTCTGTCGTAGCAAGAGTGCACAGACCACAGCAGTCAGAGCTGGCACATTCTCAGGCTTGCCCAGAATATGAACCTGAAAAGTTTCGGATTCAGTTCGGAATCTCAAAGCCACCATGTTTGAGAAGGCTCAGAAATGCCACAACTAGACTGCACTTACATAAGACTATTAGATAAATTAGTCTTACAGCATAGAAAAAAATGTAATTCAATCCTGGTGATAGATTGGGAGATTAATCACAATTTACAGCCTTGTAAAGGCAGATACACAAGAAAATAAAAAAAGAGTCTGTAAAAGGAAAGAAAGGAAAAATATTCCAGCACTCAGAGCCTTTAGCTTCCAGAAATAATTAAATGTATTGATGACATTTTTGAAAGAGAAACTATTTCTCCCTTTTTCTCAGTTTTTCAATTGCACATAAAACTGGGTTTCAACTGCTTTCAGTTTCAAAAAGGGGAAAAAAAAGGAAGAAGAAACAAAAGCAGACAACTGGGGCTTTTCTTTTAGAAAAGAAACTTTGATACCTAGAAACAATTTTGTTTCCTGGCTTCTTCCTTAACAATTAAATATATTGATGAAACTGACTTTTCCTTCAAAAAATTTTGAACTAAAAAACCTCTACTGCTAATCCTGAGCTAATATGGTCTTCTAAACTACATGTGAATATTGTTACATTGGTTTATTTTTTTCAAAAGTCAGTAAAAATAGATTGAATTTCAATAAAGTGAAAGTCCATTACAGTCTTGAGAATCCACAAAAACTGTTGTAAAACATTTGAGAAGTGAAAAGTACCATTTTGGGTCCTAAGCCTTTCACATACTATTCAACAGTCGGGACAAAGCCATTTCAGTGACCAAACTCCGATATTGTATAACATCTACGTCACTTGAAAAACATGTGCATGGCTTTAAAAAGCGGCTTTGTGTGTTATTGCTTATACAGAAGAGGTGTGGGATCAGCACATTCCTTGAAATGCTTTTCATTTTTAGAGGACATCTATAATTTTAACTTTTTTTGCCATTTCCCAATGATGTGCTATTTCTCCATTTTGTTTGAAAATCACATCAATAATAAGAACAGTGGATTTGAATTCCCACAGTTGTTTACTCCAGTGACAGAAATCCCCCAAACACAATTATCTTGGATGAAGATTTTCATGTCCCTCACTCGGAGCCTTCCTAAACACAATGTGTTTTGCCCTCAGTTGACTGAGAGGGCCTGAGTTTCAGAGAATAGGGCTTCAACGCTTCCTGAAAGTGTGACAGCTTCAAAGTATGTCCAACGAGACCCCAGAACCACCAGTCATTTTGGAAAAATGTTGTTGCTGTTTCTCTGATCCATTGTCTTTTTCAGAGTGGCACAACTATGTTTCTGTGCACAATTCCCAACAAACTGATTGATGTGGAAGGCAAGCCAGGAAAATCTCTGCTCCACCCCATTTTGTGTGTTTCACGGTCAAAAATGTTCAATAACTGCCCAGATGGGGAATATATTTTTTCCTTTCTGTTCCTGTATATACTCCTTCTGCAAATTGCATTATTATTGGGTTGCTCACATGCTATTGACTTCATTCTACAGCTTGTAACCCTTTACGTCGTCGCCTGCCTACCACATCGGCCTAGAAATGCCACCAGTGAGCTCCTGCCATGAAATGTTCCTGTAAATGGGAACAAAGGGGGCATATGGATCCTTTGATTAACCCTTGCTACACACCCCCTCCCCCTTGTTTTACCATCCAAAGGAAACCTGCAAGTGGCCAGAACGCTTGTGTGCAGCCCTGTGCTGTAATGACATTTGTATTACGTTCTGCTCTAGTTGTGGTATTGTATAACCATCATTGCTCGAGCTTATGTCTTCATTCTTTCTTAAGTTACATGACCAACACTAAGATTAGGAACAGGCTTTAAAATATGTCCACATACTGGCAATTTATCACACAGACATTACACAAATAAATAAATAATACACACATATATATCAACTTAATTGCTGCACATGTAAGTACCTGATTTCACATAATGAATACTTCAAGGAAGCCTATACCCCAATAGATATTAATTACTCTGTCTGAACCAGAGGCCCCACTTTTCTCCTAAGCATGCTACATTCAGTGGACTATTGGATTTATGCTGCAGCTCATCATGTGCTGCCTACACACTTTCTTTGCTAAATCAAAAGCAAGAATGAAATCTCAAAGAAGAAAATTCTTTTCTTTCTCGGGGTGGGGAGGAGGGGATGGGAAAGGTAAGATAATTTTGGAGCAAGACTCAAAGAAATTTACCTTTAGAGGTTTTATTTATATTTTTTTATTGATACTGTTTTGGTGACAAGGGATAAAAGCATTGCAAATATTATCTTTGGAAAAAATATCCTTCTGCCAGGGTATGTTTCTGGATAACTTGCATAACTCTTAGATTACACAAGTGCAGCTAAAAAATTATTTTTTTTTTTCAGATAGTGGATTTATGCCATTACCCAGAGCTGGGTTTCTTCCCAGGAGCAGCCCCTTCTCTCCAGCTTGGCATATGCAGCACCAGTAACAACACAGGTACCAATGCTTCCTCCCATGAGGAAATTCCACCTTATACAGGGCCACCCTCAATTTCAGAGGAATCTTGTATGATTTAGGACCACTACAAATTTCTGGTCATGATCACATCTGAAAACGATGCAGCCTTGCAGGCTGAGTGTACATCGGATATAACAGCCCTGCTTGTGTTTTACCCTGTTAAAAGGACACCATTATTCTAAGTCCCAAGTAATTGCTAAACTGTTACACTTCAGCAATTTTCCATGAAAGATATACAAGTCCCCAGAGATGTTCTGGCACAGGAGTGTTAAGTGCGGCATCCTTATATTTTAAGTAGGTGATTCTTTGCTACATAAATGTCCCAGCCTGCTGCATGCACAAAGGTAAGATGAGCCTCCGGAGACATTAAAGCCTTTTACCTCCTCTGTGCCTTATTCACAGGCAGGCAGCATACTACCTCCTCACCCCAGCCCTGCTTTGCTTATTTGTGTTTATGGTACACAAGGCAGTAGATAAACAAAAAAGAGTTTTAGACACTTTCTGTTCTTAGCTAAACCTTTTAGTTACACATTAGGGAACAGAAGTGTGGTACGACCCTCTGTTTATTTGTGGTTCTTTTAAGTGATGTCCAGAGACCTACATTTCATGGTTGTTTGAAAGTTTATATAACAGTGGGAAGCTGTTAAACAGCCGTTTACCTTCACTTTTTTTCTATTTTTTTTCTTTTATCATGGAAAGGATTTGAAATTAACACTCATTCTACTTTATTATTTTAGATATTATTCAACATTCTACAAGTTTTATTTTCCCTTAGAATTTACATTTCCTGTAAGTAATGACAAGAGCATTCATGTCAACAAATTTCAAATCTATTTAGTAACTATGCATTTTAAAATAGTCCTTGAAACTTTCACAATTAATTGCTGTTCATCTGTCTGAAAAAAAAAATAATGTTGTGATTAAAAAGCAAAATCTGCATTCTTCACATTAGACCTATAAACAAGGCAAAAAGTACTTTTCTTTTTACTTCCTTGCATTCTATTGAGTAATACGTAATTCAATCTTTTAAATTAACTGGATATGTTTTTCTTTAAATGTTCACAACGTTCTTGCACGTCTCCCAGCTCCTACAGCTTTGCCATGTTCAAACACCCTGAGGATCTCTCTAAGACTACAATGCATTCAGGAAATAAGTTTTTCTTTTGTATATCTAAAATCTCCTCTTTTTTCTTTGTATAATTTGAAACTAATTCTGTTTCCTTAAGAATCAATGGTACTTTTCCTTTGCTATAGGATCCACTTCTTTTACTACTTTATATAGCTGCAGCTCCTTCTAACACAGAACACGTCTTTCATTTAAAAATAAAATAGTAAAAAAAAAATCCATATTAAATATGTACTTTATGTAGTAAGCAGGTCTTAATGCAGAGTCACTTTAGGATATTGGATATGTTGTTCTCCTTCAAATCATCTTAAATGTTCAAGCTAAGAAACATAAAACAAATTTAATGTAAATCATTTAGCATATAAATTTCATTTGGAGTAAGAAATAACTGCATAAGAACTGCCAAAATTTTAATGCAAAGTATGCATTATCTTGGCTCTTTATGTTAGGATGAAAGAAAACCCACTTTTTAATTATGAATTTAAGTGTTTGGAAAATAATTTTCAGCCTGAAAGACAAGCCAGTTTTGTTGTTTTTAAAATTATTTGTGTCCAGGAATTTTTCTGGGAGAACATCGATGGAATTCATAGTAAAATAAATTTAACGTAATTCCATCATTTTTTTGGAAGGCTCACATGACAGAGTCATATCCCATTAATTCATAGTGATCACTAGAAGGCCAACTGAAAACTACAGAATAATACTAACTAGAGCCAAAAAATTTAAATGGTTCACTACACAAGACCTCACTTATTTTAGCTTAAAAAAAAAGACATATTGTCTTCCCCATGTTAACTTTGTGTAACTAGTCTAATTTAAATGATCATATTTTATGAAAACAATTACCTTTTAGGGTTATGAATTCTCACGGTATAACGTTATGCTTTTATATTTTTTCTGGAACACTTCTGGATGCAGATTTAGACTCTGTTACAAACTTGTAAAATATTATGCACTGTAAAGCAATGACTGAAACAAAATTTCTCTTCTAAAGTCGCTGAAAAATGCAGAGTTCACGAAGACAAATTTGTCTTATTATCATTATTAGTATTTGTCAAGCTATACCCTCTATTCTCTAACTCTTCCTAAGAAAACCTTGGTGAGTGACAGAACTGCAAATCCAATTGAATACCATGAAAACTGGCCATAATACACTTTGCTATAGCGAAACTCCACTCAGGGTGCAGCAAAATGAAAACCGTGGAGCACATTTACGCTTTTTGACTGTGCATGCTGGATTTACAGAGCCACTTGAATCTGCTGACAGCCAAGTTTTTAGGGGGAGAAAGAGCCACACTGAGTGTCTTAAAAGTTAATAAGAATAATAATAAGGATTTCTGAGGACTCTTACCAGTACAGCTCTTGATAGAGAGTAATCAGAGGGACCAACAGTAACTTTTGAACATTTAACCTAAGTTCAGCTTGTAGTTAAAAGACAGATGTGGTGTGAAATCTGTAATTCAGTTAATAACTTCCCCCTCCTCAAACACATACAAGGAAAAAAAGAGGAGGGGGGGAGAAGAAGAGATTAAAAAGATATAAAGCCCTGTTTAGACCAACAAGTTGTTAAATTTCTTGAGCAAGGACAATTTTCTAAGTACAATCATTTCCTCCAACAAGGTAACTCATGTAAACACCATCAGGGTCATATTGTTTGTTCTGCACTGCCAGATGGGGGATATAAACCATGCAGAAACAATTTCAGATTTCCACCCTGATTAGTTCATCTTGAATATTTTCACAGTGTGAATCTGAAAGTCAGAAGTTTACACAATGGTTATAAATTAGGGAGAAATCCTGCTGCCAAGAAAGTCACACTCACGCAAACAAACTGTCTCCTTCCTAACATGTTTTAGGTGTTGCTTATCAAACACATTCTCAGCTGTAGGTGGAAAAAGAGCTTCAACTCGTCGTCGATTTTGCTGTTTTGGATTGCTGAATTGCTGTTTTCCCACCGTGGGCTGTTTAGTCACAGCGGTGATTTACCCGCACCGTCCCCATCCCCGTCCCGCTCCCGGTGCCCGGCTCGGCGAGCGGAGCCTTGCGGCAGCCTGCAGCTCCCCCCGGGGGCCAGCGGAGAGCCCGCAGCTTCCCAAAACCCTCCAGGAGCTCTGAGCCACAGCCACCGGCCGGAGAGAAACTTCACTGAGCAAAAAAATTCCGCCCCGCGAGTCCTCGAGTCCTTCACACTGAAGAATTTTGCCAGCAGGCAGCCGAAGGGGTGACCTGTCCTGCACCCCTGAACTCCTCACATCCATGTTGCAACTTACTGAGCCTCTTCAGAGCATGGCTTTGGCTGGTTTTTACAGTCATCCCAAAACATAAGCCTTAAAACCAGTATTATTTTACAAAATCTCAACATAATGCCAATTCTTATTAGACTGGATGGTTGCTGTGGCTGAAAGGCAAATAAAAATCATAGTGTGGTTGTAGAGTAGATAACAAATACCCAAGCAAGGTTTATGCAAAGGCAACTCTCGAGGCACAGGCAGATTGAGTAGGCAAAAGGTAAAGTTTACACATTCTTTCCAACTGGCTTGGCCGAGAGCTAAAGCCCGTAAAACTCTTGCTTTTATTCAGAAATCAATTTAAAATTCCTTATGTGCCACTTATATAATTGAAATTTCTGGTTGTTATAAATACAGGCATAAATTCTTCCCTCTGACAAAAGCACAAGTTCAGCCTCCCTTTAAGATCATTAGGGTTAATGTATATACATGTTAGGGCAGAGTTTAATATTATCTCTGTGGAGCAGCGAACACCACTATGTCAAACAAGTTGGTTTCATTTAATACTACGCATGTTTAAGGAGAAATGTCAGAGTTCAGTTCCACTGGCTAATGATGTAAATCAGGAATCACCAAAACCAGACACCTATCCTGATCTTATACCAAATTTGCATTAGGATTACTCCACCAAAATAAATCAGTTCTTTACCAGGAATCCATCCTACTGACACATGAGCAGTTCATAAACTTTACTCGAACAAGGAAATCATGCTATGTAGGTGAGTAAATTTATTTGTGTGGTTTAACTACTTGCTAAAGTTACTTTTTTTACTGCTGCTACTGATGTATTTTCAGCTGAAACTGACTTCTTTTTTTAAACAAAGTTTTGAAGGAAATATCAGCCCTTTCCTTTCCTTTCCTTTCCTTTCCTTTCCTTTCCTTTCCTTTCCTTTCCTTTCCTTTCCTTTCCTTTCCTTTCCTCTATCCTCTCCTCTTTCCCTTTTCTTTCCTATTTCCTCTCCACTTAATATTTTTTCTTCCCTTCTCATTTTCTTCCTCCTTTTTTTTCTTCTCTCATCTGTCCTTCCCTTTCCCTCCCTGACATATACATAAAGACCATACTAATTAAAAAAAACCTCAAACATAATTTTCAAAATTTGCTAATCAAATGGCAGGTTTTGACATTTTTATGAAAAGGGTTTTGTTTTGGTTTGGTTTTCTTGTCGTTTATTTTTTTGTTGTTGTCATGGTGTGTCTTGTTCTTTTGTTTGGGTTTTTTTGCCGTTGTTATTATTTTGAGAAGGAAAATACGTGTTTCCTAGTTAATTCATCTACCAACAGAAACAGAGACAGGTTTTTCAGGAGGCAGGGCAGATGAAGTCCTGGAGTGCAGCGGACAGAAGCCACTCCAGTTCACCTGTGCCACATTCCGCTGCGTTTTGCCCAGGGAGTAAGACCTGTGCTAATATCAGTTATCCTCGGCACTAGAGGACTTCAAACACTAAAAGCATACTTTCGGTAGCATATGCTATACTTTCAGATGCGTTCCTCATGGTCACGATCAATAGGTTCCTGACATGTTATAATCCTCTGCCGAGGGACCGCCGAGGATGCCCCGCGGGCGGAGCGGGGTCCGGGGCTCAGGGAGCCACGGACGGGGCGCACCTGGAAGACACCGGGAGAGGCTGCTCTGCTGCGGGCTGCAGCCTCCTCCGCGACCAGGAGCTGGGGAACATCTGCTCCTCGGAGCTGGAGGTGGTGATCGGAGCGTGTGAGCCCTGGAGGGGCTGCAGCTGCCGGCGGTGCCGTCCCGGGACCGGGCCCGGCGGTCCCGGAGGGAGCTCGGCATCCGCAGGCGCCCCGCGCCCCGCTCTCCTCCTCGCTCCTTCCCCCTCACAAGCTGTATAATGGCGCCTCCTGCCTACCGGCACAAGGAAGCTGCCTGTGGAAGCTCGGACGACGAGCTTTTTCCCCATTACCCAGCTGAGCTCCTCCGACGGCTGCAGCGCAGCTCCCGCCGCGTCCCCGCAGGGACAGGCAGGGGATGGAGGAGTGTCGAGGGAGTTCCAGGGAGCAGCCCGCGCCTTGCTTAGCACAGGCCAGTCTCCCTGCCTCACACCAGGTATGGTCCCCAAGAGACCCACCTGAACTCCCTCAGGGCGTGGGTGAGGGCCCCTCGGGACACAACAGCGCTGACTCTCCAGCCGGCACACAACAGAGCAGGGGAGGCACACCCCGGTAAGCGCGATCCTGTCCACTGAGCACCGCGGGAGCTTTGCAGAGGTCCAAAGTTCAACGAAGCTGCCAGGTGAGCTGAACTCTGATGCTGCCTGCAAGGGCCGTGCCTCCTCTTGGATTATCATTTTCCTCTGCTTCCTGCCTGCAGAGCAAGGAAAGCCCCAATCACAGGTAATGACGTTCAGCCACCTTGGTCACTGTCCTTGCCTAACACCTGGTAAGTTTTGAGCCTCAGCACTAACTGGTGGCTATGGAGCATAGAGAAGTCAAACAGAGGCAAGACAGAGTTTTGCACAGGTACTGACTTCAGAGGAAGAGAAAGGGGAGCACAGACAACGATGGTGCCATTCACGCTGTTACGATTCTATTGCACACAAGTTCAGTACTGTATAAATTACATGAGCTTAGAACAAGGGGTTTTTCAGACAATGGGGTAACCAGACTTCTCTAGAATATATGCTAATGCAAGTTATTTGTTACTATCTGTAAGGGGATCTGCCTTAATTTCTAGCTACAATTGCCTCATTTTTTTTTCTCTATGTATCGATGTGGCTCAACCAAAACTCAGGTCAAAGAGAACAGACAATATTAAGTATCTAAACTTTGCTCTGAGTAAATTTCTGATTTTCTCACTGTCAAATCTTTTTCTGTCAAGTAAGTATTTAATACTCCCAGTAAGCATTATGTAAAGTAGTATTATTGCAAATATAACTAAAACTTCTGTAGATGGTTTTAAACATGAGGCATAAGTTGCTCACACAGACTCCCTCACATCATTTCTCACATATATGGCAATACACTCAAGTGGACAACGAAATCTATTCCAGTAACATTGAAAAGCAATACATTTTAATATTCACATCTAAATGTACTCCCATAATATGTAGAGATTTAACCACCTGTACATTTCAGCCATGAAGAAAATGACAGTACTTTAGCCTTTTCAAAACATCTCTGAACTCTGTCAAGAAACAGTCCTGGTTCTGCTCAGCTATGTTTTTCAGTCCCGTGGATGATATCTAGCTGGTCTATGAACGCTGATGAAATTGAAATGTGTAGCATATACCATAATTGCACGCGTTTAGATCAGTATATAAAATAACTGTTCTCAGAATATCTCCAAGACTCACACACCACAAAGCTCTGCCTTTCTTTTATAAACACAATGAACTAAAGGAAGAATGTATAAACTCTCCCTTCATACACCTTTGCCCTTATTTTCTCTTTAGTAAAGGAAGAAGCTCAGCTTAATGCAGTTATATCTTTGGTGACTACACATCTGCAGTCTTTCAAGAGACAGTTGTTCTCTCTCAGGCTCTTTTAGGTCCTAAAAAAATACAGAACATGGACTAAATATTATCTAAATTGAGGCTTTCCTACCAAGGTGGAAAAAGGTATTTGCCTGATTCCCAACAATAAAGCCTCTGTAACCCATATCTCACGCTAGGAACATCAGGATCCTGCCACAATGTTGTTTCTGAGTCCCCCCAATGCAGGCTGAGCATTTGTCACATCCTAATTCTGGATTTCCCAGAGCATGTCTGTCAGAATTATCCAGGTGGACAGTCAGCTTGTGCATACGCATCTACATTTCAGATACCATTTATCTCTCCTTGCAACTATTTTATTTTATTTCTTTATTTTCATTCAGGAAAGCCCCACACTGCAAAAGAAAACACAGACTGCTGCTGTTCAGGACTTTTAATGTATTTGCCACTCACATGACAAGTAATTGAAAAGGGGTAGTTTTTTGAATCTCAATTAAAATCTCCAAAGTGTAAAACAGGAAGACCAAATCTTATTTACTTTTGCATTTCTTCACCTTTTTTTTTTTTTTCTTTCCCTCCCACAGTGATGCATTTAGATTCATTTAAAGGAAAAGGAGAAGATGAGAGTAAAGAAGTGAAGGGGAAAAGAATCACTATCTTTGATAACTTCTCCATTTAAATCCTAAAAAGGCTTTGACATGAGCTGGAAAATGGAGAGGTAGGTGGAAACCATTCCCAGGACTAGTGCATGCTGGAATCAATTTTCTGCAAGACTGGTTTCATAGTGTCACATCACATCAGATTAGATTTTGATTATTATATCTTTTTGACATTAGGAAAGAAAAGTATTTTGCTAATTTTTTTAAAGTATAATTTACAAAAATATAACAGAATTCAGCAGGCACATTGCTGAAAACCATAAAACCACAAGAACTAGGAATGTGTTCATAAGTGTATTTCAATGTGACAGCCACTGCTTTGCCAGGTTTCTCAAAGCTGTTCTTGTGCTTATTGGTCAGGTAAGATCTAATTGGACTCCTCAAAAATCAGATGTAGCCACTAGAGAGAAAACCTCATTATAGCTTTATCTACAGGTCAGAAAATACTCTTAAAATTCCCAGCCATCAGCACAGGCTTATAATGTCTTGTCAGACTGGGTGAAAAAAATCTTTTTAATTATATATTCTTTTCCTTAAAAAAAAAAATCTTAAATTGTTTTGAACTCAATGTAAAACAAACAAACAAAAGGAACTCTTAAGCTGAAAACTAAGCACATTTCTGCCCCCCATGCACAAGCCAAAAAATTAATAAAGGGTTTGTTTTTCACATTGAGTATGTAACATCACAAGACATAAGGAAATCTTTTATGAAAGTCAGAAACATCTGTAACTGCAATTACAATGCATATAGTACATTACTGAAGTTTAATTGGAAAACTCACTGTACAAGACACTTGGAACCATAGCAGGCTTTTTAAATCAGTAACATCTATTTTAACCTTCTTCATCAAAGTCAATGTGGGCAACTACCCGTCTGACAGGAGTGGAACCAGGTTTGTAGCTGATAAGCCATGAGATTTGTCATAATGCACCAGAGAAGTGGGCTCTGGCCTAATCAGATACTATTTGTTGGCCCTGAGGTGCCAGGTATGCTGGCTTGAGAGACAGCAGGTCTGTGGTTGCAGCTGGAAGGGAACAGGCTCGTTTAGCAGCTCCATCTCTGTAACTGTTTGTGGGGGTGATTCAGGAGCATCAAGGTCTGCTCAAACTCGGCATTCCTCACTAACACCCCTGACCACCAAAAGTGAAAGATGGGAAAGGGACCACACATAGCCATAGCTCTTGCCTGTTAACAATTAAAATCTGCTTGCAAAAAAATTAACAATGAAAACTCTTAACTATGTCATATTCATTCCCTTACACATAAATTATGAGGTGAGCCCTTACTTTTGGACATATTTGTGATACCACACTTCCCACACTGTAATGTAGTCTCTTTTTTTGTATTTACTCAGTGTGGGCTGGCTGGCAGAAAATTATATACTTTGGGTTTTCATGAATATGTTGTATGCACATAAATTGGGTATGGTGGGAGGAAAAGAGCCCATAGGTCAGGCCCAAGAAATAGAAACAAGTAATAGCCATGATATCACTCTTGTCCTCTGACAGCATCCTAAAAATGGGGTTGTCTGAACCACCTGTACCCTGTAGCTGCTTGCACATGTAAATGCTGTAAATGGAAATTGAATCAATAGCTGTGGGCTGCCTTTAGGACTTTAGCAGTAACTCCTTAGGTTTCCCTGTGTCTGTCTTCAAAGTAAAGAATTGGCTGCAATTCATGCCCATGATATGCTGGGAAAAAAAAAATCACAGAGTAGGAAACAGCAGCAAGAGGAAAGTCTTGCAAGCAGAGACTAAAGCAGAGGTTCCCAGGTTCTCTCAGCCCCATGTCAGCACAGTTGGGTGTGGTGTGAGGTACCAGCATCTATCAGGCTCCAGGCTCATGTGGCCTGAAGGTTTGCATAATGGCTGGTCACCCTGCACTCCCTTCGTGCCTGATGGGTGGGACTAGGTATTTCCAGTGTACCAGGTGACTCAGTTGAAAAGTAAACATAAAAATGAGTGGGACTGTTCCCTTCAGAACCGCATCTATTTCAGCTCCATTGACTATGAAGTACACACAGAATGACTTCATCAGATCTAGGTACCTACACAGTAAACAGAAAATTAGGAGAGATTAATTCCACCCCAACTAAGAAATGTTAACTAGGAAATGAGATTTTATTTTTATTTTTTTTAAGGTCCAGTAATCATGGACTCAGAAGGGTTTGGGTTGGAAGGGACTAGGAAAGATCCTGTCCTTGATTTGTTGCTTGTTAACAGAGGTGGTCTTTTGTGTGAACTGGAGATTGGTGGCCGTCTTGTCCACAGCAACAATGAACCAATTGAGTATAAAATCTTGTTGACAGGAGAAAAGTGCCAGCAAAACTTCAGCCCTGGATATCAGGCTAGCAGACTTCAGGCTGCTCAGGGAACTAGTGAGTAAGGAGCCCTGGTAAAATGCTTTTGAAGGTGCTGGGTTCCATCAGTGCTGGTCACTTTTTAAGCACCACTTCCTAAGGGCATAGGAGTAGGCAATTCCAAAATGTCAGAAGGGAAGCAAAAAAAAGGCAGAAGACCATCTTGGCTGAGCAGGGATTTTCTTTTGGATCTAAGGCAGAAAAAGGAAGGACCATATGATAATGATAAACTCCCAGTCAATCCTGAACTTGAGTGGGATCTGCTGCTCCAGCTAGATCCCTAAAAGTCTATGGGCTTGATGGGATTCACGTTGCCATGGGGACACTGGAACTAGATGATCTTTAAAATGACCTCTTTCTACTTACTTTTTTTCCCAGAACCACAGCCATGAAAAATGTAGATACACACACTGTGGTGTGCTGACATGCTTGCGGAAAGAACAAGGGTCTTGATTTTGATGTGGAAGAGCCATTTTGAGGGACTTTGGGCCTGTTGGCAAGTTTTTTGAAGGTGAAGGAAAGAAATGAATAAAAGAATGAAAATACAGGAAAAAAGTAAACTGATGTACACATAGCCATAACAAGGAAGCCTTTAGATACTCAACAATGTAGCTTAGTTCATCAACTATTAATTTTGGTAATGTTTCTTGACTTCCAGAGTACACAGGAGTTTGCCTCAGCTGAGCACTAGTTGTGCTGCTTCTGAGGGCAATTCCTGCCATGGTGGCAGTGACCATGATGCAGCCAGCACCAGGTGGCACTGCCACAGCTCCTGTGGAGAAGGGCCAGGGGCTTCATCAGAACTCTCGAGGAGCAGAAAAATCAAGTTCAATCCTAGTATATTAATCCTATTTAGCATATAGGAATTGTATTTCTTGATTTTGTTTGGGTTTCTATTCTCTTTTTTTGTTCCTAGGACTTCCACAGTGATGTCTGGGTTGAAATTCTTCATGACAAATGTTTATGGCAGTGCTATTTGTGACAAGCCTCTGTCAAAACTTATTTATATGGTAAAATGCAAGAAACAACATTAAAAATAAACTCTTATCTTCCTTGCTAATTTCTTATATGTAAGAAATGATGCATTAATGCCTGGAATCACAGGGAGGAAGAGAGGGAGGAGGCAGGCAGGCAGGCAGGCAGGCAGGCAGGCAGGCAGGCAGGCAGGCAGGAAGGCAGGCAGGCAGGCAGGCAGGCAGGCAGGAAGGAAGGAAGGAAGGAAGGAAGGAAGGAAGGAAGGACATCAATAATTTCTTAACAGTGACATTCTTTCAAACCAGTGTTTTCTTCAAACTTCTAAATTTCAAAGCGTTTGAGCCCCTTTCCACATTTTCAAATATAAACCTGTAAAGAAATAAACTGCTTCTCTAAAGGTGCAAATGTTCTTGTGGCTTTTTCAATCACTGCAGTAGTGTGTGTTTTGTTGTTTGCTTATACCAAGTTAGCCATGTAACTCTCAGGTACAGCATCTGCATTTCTAGATTTCTGCTTCGGTTTTTATGTCACCTGCTGAAAGAAAATGCTCAGCCTGTCTGAGGATTGAGCAGCCACTTCTTTGAAGAAGTTTGAGCAGCCACTTCTTTGAAGCAGTTACCAGTGCAGCTTCTGACTCCAGCCCTCTGCCAGCACACATTCAACCAGCCTGCAGACATCAGTAGCTGGCTTTCCCTCACTCTGAGGCTTCAAATTAAATTGCTGTTGAGACTCCATGACATAAATTAAGAACAGAAAAACCAGTTTTAAGCTTACAGCTCTGAAGAAATCACCAAACGAATTCTACTTTGGCAGCTTGCTGCTCACAACTCAGAAAATACGACAGCAAAGCAAATCACATGTCCAGTGTATGTTTTATAACCCTGCACAGACTAAGCCATCTTGTAGGCACATGCTTAACTATTTTTAGTGGCTGCACTCCTGCAAGTATGGCAAACTCCTTTAGCTTTGCCGAGTCACTAGGGGCTACTTGAAAAGTAGCAAGAGATGTCAGCTGGTGGAATTTTGACTGAAAATAATAATACCTGGATTTCAGATTTGCTGTACAGATTTGCCAAAGAGCAAATGAAGTCAGCTCTGGCAAAATGACGATTCGCTGATTGCTGCCTCCAGCCATGAAAACGCAGGATCTGACTGTGTTTTATTTTCATCACCATTGCTACAGCACCGTTTTAAAGGTACACGATGACTCGTGGGAATGACAGTTTTCCAGGGTGTCCGTCTGGGAATCAAACAACTCTCCTTCAGATCCAAGCAGGCACTGTGGCGTATCCAGAGGACCTATAACTGACACGGCCTATTAGTCATAGAAACATCCCACTAAAAGTAGCGGCAGCTTTTCATCTTTATGGGCCTCATGCCTCGGTCCATATGTGGAACATACAGAATGGATTTTTCTTTTCTTGGCATGTAACCCTGTCTTTCTGGTACTTTGGTTCCAGACCTTCATGAGCAATGCAGGTGGCTTTTGTTGTTCCACAGCTCATATTCTTGACAGTTACTGCATCTACACAATACTTCTGGATTCAGCCAGGCTGAGGCATTCTCACAAACAGTTACTTAAGATTACCAGCATTAGCACATAAATATAATAGTAATTAATAACACTTTGGCTTCTTGAAGATCACTTGTGCTGCTCTGTTGGCTCTATCTCAACAGCACCTAAAAAGCCAGCAGCAACGTCTGTGCCGGCCCCAATCTTGTTTTTAAGCTTTATGTAGCTTGTTTTTCAGTTGTGCAACAGAGGCACGGGGATAAGCTACTGCAATTTTCACTTTGAGAACCCAAGGTTTTCATGACACTTTCACATTTGGTACTGTATCTATTTATTCATCTGGGGTCCCAGAGGGAGACAGGTCAGACTTGGTTTTCAGAGGTGTTGGGCAATTAACAACTTCCATGAGAGCCAAGGGGAACTGTGACTATGAGATACTGTGCTGGATATGGCTTTTTAACATGTTCATAAAGATAAGAGTATGCCAAGTTGCCTTATTTGAAGTCCCCAAGTTTATATAGCCTATTTTGTGGGGAAAAAAAAAAGTAAAAAAGTAAAATGTAAACTGCCTGGATAAAAATCAGAGGAATACTTGGAGCTGACTAATAGTAGGGGTAGCACTTTTGTTCATACTGTGTAACGTATTGCAATATAAACAACGGCTGTTCCAATACAGAAATAGAAAAGGTGATTCATTTTGGTTTGGAATGAAACAGCAGCATTTCTTGATGTTGCTAATAAAAGCCTTTGGGGTTTTGCTCCCTACAGGCTTCATTGCAATAATAGTAGTGCTTCTGTTAGCTCATTATCAGCATTGCTGGCAGCACAGGAGGGAGAATTGGTTGCACATTCAGATTATTATTGTCATTGTAACACTTTATATTAAGATTACTTAAGCAAAGGATTTACAAGCCACCAATAGAAGCTGTTATAGAATCATACTGCTACTACGAGGTCTGATTAGCCCTTTATTGACAGCCTGTGAAAAATTTGATAACTACCCATTAACTGTTTGTAAACTGAGCTGGAGTTTTCAGACACATACATTTGAGGAGCATGAGGGACCATTTTGAGGATTTAATCTGGTTTCCCACAGATTACAGGTCACAGCATTTTGCCAGAGGAGTCCTGCAGGAAGCCAGCAGTTTCTGCATCAGCTACTTTGTCTTTCCTAGAAAACCATCCATTTTAAACCTGAAGTTTTCAAAATTCCTTAATTACTCAATACTTAAGCTTGTAAAAGGCACTTATTCATGTGGTTCCAAATTGTGGTTATTAAATAGCCTCCTACAGTAAAGATTCTTCTACTACTGCAACCTTTCCCCTTCTTTCTCACTCACTTTCGTTCACTTCATGTACATTCTATGTTCTATATAAAGTAAAAATTGTTACTTAATATTTTAGGTTTTGGTAGAATCTGAGCTCCATCCAAGCTAGGGATCACTCATGCTGATGTTATTATGAGCAAATGGTAACCCATCCTTCCAAAAATTACATATGCAACACCTAACAGATGGAGAAAAAGTTTAAACGCTCAGAGTTTGGCCATAGAGAATGGAGTAAAAAAGTAATGGACATGTGCATCTCCTTGACACTTTCACACCATGATGAGACATCTCCCCAGAGCTGCACCTGCAGGCCTATATGCCTTTGGAGAGCCGTCTGGAAGAGATCTCCTTCTCTCAGAGGGAGATGGTGGCCAGGCTGTCTCTTACAGGTAATTTGAGATAGTGAATTAAAAACAAAACTAGGTTAAAATAACAAAACAAAAGAAAATTGTCTGCATGCCATGCTACATCACACACAGAATCACTGCATGTTAGTGGCGTAGCAGATAGTAAGAGCTGTGGGATCTGCTCATACCACCGGTGTTCCCGTATCCAAGAGCTTTGTGTCATTTCTTACAGACCACTCTGCCTTCCCCACCCTCTCACAGGCTTCCCTTTAGCCACCCTCCTGTGCCGAGCTTTTCTGAACACAGAGAAAGCCCAGGGTCCATGTCAGGTTGTCTCATAAAATAACTTGGATCATCTCTTGTTTTTCTTGAATAAATGCAACACATTCTGCCTATTTTTTTTGCCAAGGTGTTTAGCAACAGTAAAGCTGGGAACTTCAGAGTGCTGGCGGGCCAGGTCAGGCGCTGTGTTTACTGCAGCAGTGCTCTCTCACCAGCTGCTTCTGCTTCCCTGTAATTTGTTCAGGATTTGCATCAGGACCTCTAAGTTCACCTTCTGCAAAATATTTATTAATTTTTTTTCTCTCTCTGTGTTTCTCTGAGACAAATATTCCCCTCTCCCTCTCTTTTAAAAGAGAATAATTTACAACTGGATTGGAAACAAATTAGTATCATGTTGGCAGGGCAGCTCTGCCTGTTTCCCAGGCACATTCCTTGCATTTAGTAATTTTTTTATCATGAAAATGGCAGAAAGAGGTGGAATCAAAAGTGTCCAAGGAGCTCCCTTAATAGACGTAAATCTAAAAAGGAGCGAGGATTCATCCTCCACAGTTGTGTGTTCCATTCATATTGGCTGCAGTATACTACAGACATCCTAAGTGTGGTGACTTTGAAGGATTCACAGTTCAAACCAATATTGACATGTTCTTTAAAAAAAGTCTTTTCAATTGAAAGATATTGTTGTGTCTGGTTATGGCTTATATCAGCCTGATTCCTTCCCTTTTTGCAAATGTTACGACTATTTACCTTGGTCATAAGATTTAATTTTTGCCATGTCCCTAGGACATCAAAAGGTTCTAAAAGACCTTGCTGATGTAGAGAATCTGTGATGTAAGACTAAAAAAAGAATGCAAATCAAAAAGAAAGTCTGGGGTTGGAATAAGAGTTTTTTCACCCCTTTTTAGGAAAAAGAAAGTAAGTTTAGATTTCTCACTTTGACACGTTTTGAGGGTAAGCCCACTTAAATCTAATGTAAAATTGAAATGAAGAAAGAAAAAAATAAATACATGATAAATGAAGTATTCTAAATCAAGTGGTGTCTTTAATTTGATCAGAACTGAAATATCTTTTCTTTCATATTCATTCTGGCAAAACTAACAAGAAAGTCATTTTCGGTTGACCTGAAGCAATTTTTTCCTAAGTTTAGACAGAGAGTGGAAAGATTAATTATTTAGACAGCACTATTCCTAAATTCAAAGGCTGTGCCATTTCCAGCAGGCTATCCTTCCTGCCTTAAATGAGCTTTTCATCCTTATATATACATTTATAACAACTGATGAGAGAAATATTGAGTAATCACATAGATCGCGGTCAAAGTTTCAAAATTCCTTTAACTATTTGACCTTCCTTTCTTGGAAGGAGATCCTATGTATGTGCAACTTATTCATCATTCCAGTTTATAATGAGATCTTTTTTGTTGTTGATTGTGGCCATTTGTTGTTGTTTTAAAAATGAAACCTTTCCATATGAATTTGTTCCATCTCTTGTGTTGTGAGAGATAATTTACAGTGATGTGCCTGGCCCTAAATGAATGCAGGTTCGCTTACAGTAGGAAGAACTGTTGGGAAAAATACAGTGAGTTGTGCCCAAAATAAACAAACTTTGCTTTTCCATTTTAGTTTTGCCAATGGCTGTGTGATACTGAGTATATAGGAGCAGGATGTTTGCTGACCATTCTGCAGATGTCTAATGTTTCAGTCATGTTGAATGAATCACTTTTGCTCTGTTGGCTCACAGAGAAGCAAATAGTGTTTTTCTGATTCATCTTCTAGAAAGATATTACTTTGGAGAAGTCATTTATGAACTCAAACACACTGAGCAATCTGTTTGTTCTTTAATTCCTTCCCCATTTTTCTACTTATAACACCTTTTCTGACTTAAGCATGTGCAGCATAAACGTTGTGTCATGTGTTATAGGGTAGAATATCTAAAATGCTAAACACACCAGCGCTCTCTGAGTAACACCTACAAGCATAATGAAGTGTTTCCTGGCATGCTGCACACTGTACCTTAAATCACTTTTATATTGAGCTCTGTAAGTGTTAGGGCTTTTCTCAGTTTCAGCTCTGTGTCAGTTCCTGAGGAAAGGGAGCTGGGACATGGTAGGCAGCCCCATCCCAAGGCAGCCAGTCTGGTGGTGGTAGTTGCCACTATCAGCTTCAGTAGTTTTTGATGTTGGGGTGAACTGTCCCTATGGGCACTGTCCTGTGTTAGGAAAGGAGCAACAGCTCTGTCAGCAAGGCTGCAGACCAGGGAACCTCTGGACAAAGGCAAGGAAGGAGGGGTGAGGTGCACTTGGTGGTAGAAGTGCACAGCAGCTCCAAGAAGTAGGGATTCATCTAGAGATTAGCACTAAACCCCCAGCTCATCACCATAGTTAAGCACATGCCCTGCTCAGAACACATAAGGCACTTAAATGTCAATAGCTTTTCTCACACTGTTAGAATGAGTATGCACTCCAGGGGTTATTTGGGAAGATCTGTAATTTTTTTAAAGACAGAGAATGTTTAGAGAGACCTGATCGAATAAAAGAAAAAAAAAACTGAAAAAGAAAAAAAGTCATGACACAGGGAAGAAAATCATACAAATGTTGATAATTAACCAAGAATTTAACAATTTTGACAGAAACCTGAGAAAGATGATGCAGATTAGATATAACATGAGTCTGAAATATATTGGAAACACTGTCTGTGTCCAAAATATGTTAAAAACACCTCAGTTGGGAAGATAATAATCTCCCTCCTTGATTATGTTGGAATTAAATGTGACAGCTGTGTATTTTAATTGGGCATGAAGATCTTCATTTTCAGACCTTGCATTTGCTGACTGCTAAACATTTTCCTGAACAGCCTGACCATCTGATGGCCATGACCACCTACAGGTCTAACTCCTAACTAGATTGCTCTGTATTTGAAAAATATCAAGTTACAAGTTACTGGCTGTAAGAGAAAGACAGAAAGACCTAAACTTGTATTGCAAGTTTGATAGGAGTAGATATTATTTGATCTTCTAGCTGTTATCAACATTGCTTTCTGTAAATTTATGATGGTGCATTTATCAACAACTAATTGCCTCTGCCAGTTTTTTACTATCAAACTATTATTAATGTTGCTAATTTCATAGTGTGAGAACCCTCCTTCTGCAACTCTTTACAGATAGAATAAATTTTTGCTGCTCCAAATAATTCAGCACTGCTGGACAACACTGCTTCATTAATGCAACTCCAGAAATTACCTGTCTCTGCTTCCTCAGCCTCATGAAACTAATTTAAAGCAAGTGGACTTTAGTATCAAGATTGCACTGCCAAACAGCAGCAAACTAGCAGGGCTAGAGGTTAATCAGGCTCACAGTCCCCTGTGTTGGGGACACAAAGAAATATGCAAGATTTCTCAAGAATATAGGTGGAGAAAAGGAATATCCACCCAGAGAAAAAATGTGTATAGAAATGTACATAAAAAAGAACATCTATGTAATTTCTCTTAAATATTAATCATTAAATATTGTTATTGCATTAAAGGGAAAATAAGCTATGGGTAAAGGAAACGTATATGAATTTAATTAAAATTATTTTAGTGTGTGAGTTAAGTAGGAGTATACACAAATATTTGACTTCTTCCTTTGATTTCAGTGGCTTCCACTAATTTCTCACAGAAATGAGCTCAAGTCACTGGTTAAGCTGCAGTGAGGTAAACCAGGGTGTGGATTTCTGGAAGATCAACCTCTTTGCCCATGGATGACCTTGTTCCACAGCCAATGTAAGTAACTTACTGACCTTGGGTACCTAGACTGGACATTTGTAAATGCCAGATTAAATGAATGAAAATCCAGGTCTACAGCTAAAAAAACCCAGTTACAGAGGATTTAAAGTATCAGACAAAATCAGTTTACAGTTACTGCAGATGCTATATTTTAGGGTAAAAATCCCCTTAGGATTAAGATCAGAAAAACTCCCTCACTGATAAAAACATTTTGTATACTATTTACAGAATAGTCTCCAAAATAATATTCATAATTTTGTACATTTTTTTGGAACCTTTAAGTTCCTAAAAATCAAAATAATAAGAGGCTAATCTGCAGAGATATACCTAGCACAGGCCAGAAGATACACTGGATAGGCTAGTGCTTATCTATTAGTTGCATCTGCTGTGACTATGAGTGAAACACTAAATTTAACCTTCATTTACTTAATTTAAGAATGTGTCTGTCTATTTTAAGGACTACTTCTAAAGCAGATCTTCCTTATTCTGCACATTCTGATTTGCACTCATTTAAACCAGGGACATTCTCAGACAGCTTTGCAGAGATAACAAAATATCATTTAGTTATTTATTATCACTATGTCTTCAGTTTCTTCTCTCAAATGGCTTGGATTTTTTTTCCTGAAAAATTATCATTTCTCATTTTATCCATTATCCACTCATAGCTCTTGTGTGAGCTCCAATGAGGACACATATTTCTTCTCAAAGTTTTCAGAAAGCTCCAGATGAAGAATCCTGTAACTGGGGGAATTTTTATTTCCTTAACACTCTCTTCTTCAAGCTGTATCTCTCCAAAGAAAAGCCCAAGCCCATTCTAACAAACCAGAGGATCCTGACCCCTTTAAAAATCACCTCTGATCTTGGAGCAGAGCTTCCATGTTTCACATGAATGCAGCCTTCCTTGCCAATCTATTTTGGATTTTTTTACAATCCCCATGTTAGCCAGGAAGTCTCTGAAGCTCAGCTCCTACCAGAACAGTTTTATACCTTATACCTTTGACAGAAACTGCTGGCATTCGCCTGCAGGAAGCTGACATGTGATTTAGGAGGGGATAAAACATGTACATGTTTGTTACTTGAATTTTACAGCTCTGCAGGGAATGAAAATCTTTTTCACAAAGGATTTAAAACCTTGGCTTTTCCCCCACTTGAAAATTTCAAAATTCTCTGAAGGAAAATTGCAAGATGAAATTAATTTGGGGTCAATTGAAAGGTTTCAGTCTGACCAAACCCAAAATCCTTTTAATTTTGTCTTTCATATTTATTTTTTATGTTACATTATAATATACTGAGCAGCATAAAATATGAGATGCTAGTCCTAATGCTTTAAAGAAAATCTTGAACCCATGGCCCAAATGTAACTGATACATTGATGTCTAGCTGAGTTTATGGAAACCCTAAAAAAACAACTGTGGGAGATGTGAAATGAGCTATTCATCTTGACTTGTGTTCAGGAGTAATATTTAATAACAATGATATATAAAATAGTTTATCAAGGAGCATGAGAAATAGAAAAAGAGAAGGGGGCATGATACAGGAAAGACCAGGTATTGTAAGAGACAGCTTCATTTGGTGCCAAGAGCAAACTGCATTTGCTAAAACTGTATAGTTATAAATGTTTATATCTCCTTACATCCTTACATTCTTTCCAAGTCAAGACAAATGAAACCTTCGTCAGCAATGAACTTCTGCTAAGAAGAGTCTCAGAAGCTGATTATTTTGGTGTCACCAAAACCAGCACTGGCTTAATGCACAGTCATATTTAAGCATTTGCACTGAGTGTTAAAACATTTTGTTGTATCATTTGATTGAGACCTGTTCCCTCAGAAGAGCTTTCCATCCTCTCCAATACACCACATCAGCATTATTGCTTCATGAATTTGAAGGACAGGAAGGTAACCAGGAACAGTGAACACGAGTAGATCACACACCACCAGCCCGACTGCTTTTGATGAAGAAATGAGTGTCGTGCAGATAACATGTAATACACTTTGACTTCTGTAAAACTGTTGACACCATCCCACACAGTATTTTCATATGTAGGCTGAGGAAATATGGGCTAGACAAACTGTCTTCAAGATGGGTTGAATACTGGCCAAAGCACCTCATTCTAATTAGTGTCTCAATATCAAATTTGCAGACAGCAACAAGCAGAGCAGCCTGGGAGCTGATAGTAGGACTGGTACTGTTTGGTTTCTTTTTTCCATGACCTGGGCAATGAGAGACTAATCACCTTTGTCAAAGGTGTGGGCAATACTTAATTAAATAGAGAAGGCAGGGTTTGATAAATTCTGTAATTAGAGTTTCAAGCCAAAGTTTCAAAGCCCGACAAACTTGAGGATTAACAGAAGTCTTACAAAATTCAGCAGGTATAAATGCAAAGATTTGTACCTGGGACAAACACAAGTCAGTGAGTAGACTGTCTGAACAGCAGCCTTGTGAAAAGGACCTTTGGCATCTAGGCATTTCCAGACTAATGGTCCCCAGGGTGCTCCGATCACGAGCATAGGAAACTGCATAATGGGTCACATAAGGAGTGTGGCCAGAGGAAGGCACGACTTTACCTCTCCTTTCAGCAGTGCTGTGGAGGCAAAGGGGTGATTTAATAGCTTACAAACCTCTGAAGGACAGTTGTAAAGATAATGGGACCAAACTACTCTCAGTAGTAGTGGATTATTTCACAAAGGGCAAGAGCGAAGTGCTGCAGCTTGGGAGGTTCACCTCGGACATTAGGACATTAGGAGAGTAGTGCAACACTGGAACCCACATCCAGGTGGAAGGTCTGTCCCTCAGCTAGACTTGGCCTCAGCTGGTCTGACCTACTGTTGTTGTAGTCCTGCTTTAATCAAGGTATTGTACTAATGACCTCCCAAGATTCCTTCCTTCCTTCCTTCCTTCCTTCCTTCCTTCCTTCTTGCCTGCCCGCCTTCCCGCCTTCCCGCCTGCCTGCCTCCTGATCCAGATTCAGTAAAATAATGAAAAGGACATTGCCTGTGGGATGCTATTTCCTGGGCAAGGTCTTTACTCATCAGTGCAGTATGCAAAGATGGGAATTGCCATGACTAATTGGGAATGATTTCAGCAAACTGAAGTCCTTCAGGCTCTCTCTGGTTCGTGAGAGGAGATAGCAGAGTACACAGTCTGGCCACAGTCTGAAATTTAGTTGCCAATATACTAACTCAATCCCATTTTATACAGAATTTGGGCATGACTACAGACAGACTACACTGTCCTTTTCTCAAATGCATTGAAATTCTCTGTTAAGCAAGGGGGGATGGGGGGAGTGGCAAAGCTCTGAGAACCTGCTGAGATGATATCTTACCTCAATTCAATTCATTTGTAATGAGATGTCACTTGGCTGGACAAATGTTACAAAGACATTTATCCTAAATCAGTAACTTCCCAAAAACACAACTTCACATAACCTTGTATCTCAAACTCAGAGAGCAGTTCAGTTCAGTGTTACTTTTTAAGATATGTAAGATAAAATTAATGTGGTGGGAAACACTACCTACATATGATTTCCCAAGTAGACAGATAATAAACAACACAGTGAAACAGGAACCACCAGAGAAGTTTGCTCAAACAGAGAATTGGAAGTTGTTAACACAGAGATTCTGAAAATGGGTAGTTCTGGCCTCTGGAGAGACTTTTTTCAGTCTGTGTGGCCCTTGGAATATTTTCATCCAAGAGGAGTTCCCTTGGATGAAATCCTTGGAAAATATTTCCCTTTGATCTCTGGTGTATTACTCCTCTTTTGCAGCCAGCCAAAGTTTAAAACTAACTTGACTCCCCTTTGACTGATACAACTTCTACAGTCAGATACAGAATTAGCGTAGCAGGGATCAGAAGGACCCCAAGAAGCACTGCCAATAATCAAAACACTGCTCGTGTTGGGCAGTGGTAAAATGAAAATTTTGGATATGTCCGGAAGAGGCTTGTCTCATCAACACCAGATGCTTAAACAGACATGGGCTATGGAGAGAATCATAAACTAGTGGAGAACCCACAGTTGCACAGAAGACAATGCAACTAGATCAACTCATACCACCTGGGAATCTGGGCTAAGACTGAAATCGTAACAATAGAACTAAAAATAAGTTCCCACAAACCGGCCTACTTGTCAGCACTGTATCTTGCCTTAGTGAAGCTGGAGATCTGCTACTAATACAGGCTTCTCTGCCCTAAATCATTTATTTTGGCAGCTCATAAAATATGGAAACTCTAACACTCAATATTCCCCACTGTCTCATGATTATTGTTCAGGGACAGACTCTTTATATCAAACAGAAACTTAAAGATTGTGGCACGTTATCAAAACCATAATGAAATTTTGTGCAAGCACAGTAATCAGAGAGGGCTATTTGTCAAGACATACTGTAGAGAAAAACAAAATCCCACAGTAGAAGCAGGAGTACTTGCTCTGCTGAGAGATACTGTGAAAATGAAATGAAGCTCTTTTTTCCTTCTCTTTAATCAAAACTCAGTATGAAAACAAAAACCTTACCAAATAACTCTTGCTGATAAAAAAAAAATGTTGTCTGGAAAGGAGCAGTGCATAATTTATACAGAAATAACACTAAAAGGGGGATTGTTCACATAGATATTCCTGAGTGTGTGATCAAAAATTTTGGCCCTGGGGGGAGCTCATGTTACTGCCACTACTGGGTTGAAGCTCGACTTTACTCTCTCTGTGAGACAGTCAAAACCTGGGAAGGTGCACAGGGAACGAAGGTGTGGGCAGATCTGATATTACTTAGGAAGTCTCTGGTGAGAGCATGCCTGTGTTTTGACCCCACCTGCCGCGGGAGGTTACCCGTTCTGTACACAAAATATCTGTAGAGGTTTAAACTTGACTCATTGTTTAACGATGAGACTGCTGGACGGGGAGTTGCACGCTCTGGGATCTCCTTCTGGCTGTGCCATTGATTTGCAAGCCAGAGGCCTACTCAGTAAATCAGGGATAACATTATTAAGTTACTTAAATGGACTGTTGGGATGTTAATTACCCAGCACATTTGCAGTGAGTCTGCCCTTCTGAAAATTAAGCCTCTTGGCTGTCTAAATGATGCTTAACTCTGGGTGCAAAGATCAAACAGTTCAGCTTAAATGTCCCCATTCTCAGCTCTGCAGGCTTTCATAGTACCATCATATTTTCAAATACCATCCCATTTCTAGAAGAAGAGGGCATGGTTAGGTCAGGATTAAGTTTCAACCAGAGATCTGTATGGAAGATCTTTAAAAAACCAGTGCTATCAAGTGTTATTTTTTGCCTAACTGCAGGAGCACTGAATTACTGAATGTGTATGTAAATGTTGATGAGTAAAGGGCAGAAAGGGCGGCTGACTACAGGGCTAAAACAGGATACTTAATTTTTGATCATAAGTACAATCTATTATTGAGACAGAGCAATGCAAGGTTAGTACCTGTCAACGAGACAGCTGGAGGTCTCTTTTTTGCTGATAAATGTTGAGTGCAGCTGTGCTTGGCACATGCTTTGGCTGTAAACAGGAGCCATGGCTTTAAACATCATTCTGATTTTTCCACTCCTGCTAATTGCTGCTTCCACTTCCTCAGGAGTGTCTCCCAGGTGACATCCTGAAATCCATTCAAATCCAGAGAACAAAATAGTTCCTATAACTGCCTAGCCTTGTAAGTACCTGAATTCATTAATTCATCTGTACCAGTTGAAAAAAATTTAAGCCGTAATATTAATTACACTTAGACACACAGAAGTTGCTTTACTGGTGAATAACCACAGACAGAGCTGGGCTTCTCATGTTGCTTTTGCAGCAACCCACACTCCAGTGAGGGAGTGGATGTGGTGATTGCCTAGGATGGTACAATGGTCTCATGGTCAGGGCGCTTGCCAGAAGTGCAGTTACTTTATCTTTGCACTAAATAGTTCATGACTGCAGGACTTCTGTTTCTTGGATTTCAAGGTGATACCAAAAAAGTAACAGCTGGAACTCAACCTTCCCAGCTCCAAGAGGTGTGCATCACAGGAAGAAAGCTATTACAACTGGAAAGTACTTAGTATTTTCTATTTGTCCCTACCCCATGATATTCTTGTTGTTTTGCCAAATGTAACTGCATGAGCAAGAGTAGTGTCTGAAATATTTACATGAAAAGAGAAAGATGTCAGACTAAAAGCAAGATAAAATAGGACAGAAAGTAGAAGGCAGCCACTATATTTTTAGTTCAGAGCACTGTGGCCAGCAAATCCATCAATAGAAAAGGTCCTCACCTTCATTTTTCTATCTAAAAATGTAAAGATTAATAGCCTCCACTGCTTTTATTTCATGTCTTGTTTTGTTTCCTTCTGGATGTCTTACCAAAGAGCAAAATTGCTTTAAGCCAAATTGCCAAAGTTCTGAAGGCAGTTTTCCCACAATGACCAAATTAGAGATGAGTCTGAAAGGCAAATAGATCTTTACTGTTTTATTTGTTTGGGCTTTTGTTGTTGTTGTTGTTGTTTTTGTTTTAAAACATATAATTTACATGTTTTGTTTATCAAAGCTCTAAGACTTACTACAATGCTCTCTCCATAAATCCCAGGGATGCATCTAGAAGTTGTGAACTCATTCTGCCTGACAACTATACCAACTCAAAGTGAAGCAGATCCAGATTCAGTGTGCAACCACAACTAGTGCTGCTGATTTGGAGCTGACTACTTTTCAGCTGGCCTGAATCACAGGCAGAGGCTCTCTGTAAGACTGGTGTGACCCAGTGTAGGTATCTACAGCTTAAGTGTCAGCATCTGAGTCAACCTTCTACATGGTCTTTATAACCACTGGAGAGACAGAATCTCTCTTTGGAGACCCTTTCTTTCTTAACTGAATGCATAGGACGCCTGTGCAAATCTATATCCAGTTTTCCAGGCTCAGATAGCAGTTCCTGAATGTGAGTATGAATATGTCTGTCATCAAATGGTTACACAGCTGGACCTCCATTTATAAACCTTTTGCTGAAGCAGTTATCTGCTGATGTTGTACTAGAAAAAACTGAGAAGCATTTTCTTCACCATGGTACATTGTGCATTTTAAATGCATAGCAAAGCAAAATGACATGGCTCTGGCTGAAGCTGTAATAGTGGCTGTTACCAACATCCTTGGTGCTTGCAGTATGCTTTCTAACAGTGTTCTCTTCCTGTTGCATAGTGACTGGACATTATATCACCACTTTATTAACATTATGTGATACATATAAAAATTTACTTAATACTTGAATATATTAAAAATGCAATTAAATTTCCATGTTATTCAGTAACTTATCACAGAAACCATTTTAAAATATGTACCGATTTATCTCTGCGAATAATTAAATTATTTCCTCCAGTGGTGTCCAATGAAATATTACACATAAATCTGGAAGCATTATTTCCCTTAAAATTTTCCTTCATAGTGTTTTATTGATCTCTTTCTTGTCATTGCACCACTATGAAACATCTGTGTTTTTCCTTCAACTCACCATCAGCTCCCATTTGAAAAGTCTGTAAATTCTGTGCTCCTCTAAAATCTATAGATAATTGGTTCCAGGAGTGTGTGTCCACAGCAAACTGTGTAGCTGCAGTTCCACTTCATTTAACAATATATAGTTCTTTGTTAGGTAGAGATCAAAGAATATAATTTTATTAAGTTTTATTTGCCAGATTGGAAAAGAATGGGCTTTCTTTATTCAAAAACAAAAAAACCAAACCAAACCAAACCAAAAAAAAAAAAAAAAAAAAAAGAAAAAAGGCAGGCCAAGTGTTTTTCTTATAGAATATAGAGTGCAGAAGGAGGTAAAACAAAACCAAGAACAATTCGTAAATACCTTGGAGTAGTTTCCAATCAACAAGAGCCTTAATGTATACTGAATTCAAAATATCTGGGAAATGCAGAAGTAACAAAGCATTTGCTACAATTTGTAGCTCAGGAGAAAAGGAGTTGGATGGAAGGTAAAAGGGAGGTTGAGGTTATGTTTAATTCTGTGTTACACTTCCATTCCTCTGACTTCAGGCATTTGAACAACTTTGTGTTAACCTGTGACAAACAGAACTACCAATTAGCATGAGTAAGTGTCTGCAGGATCAGCTCTTGCCTGTGTAGCAAATGGTAATGGTTAAGTGTCACTCCACCGCCAAGACTTGTAAAGCAGGGAAATACCTGAGCATATCCCTAAAGCACATAGCAGGACACTTTTACACACACATGGTACTCCTATGCCTACATGAGAGTGATACTCCAGTGGCATTGCATTCAGGATGTTCTGAACCATCCAAAGGGCTTCTTCTCTGTCTTCTTTGGCTGAAATGTCCCCATTTATTTTTTTAGAAATTAAAAAACAAACAAAAAACAAAACAAAAACATGTTCTTGTTGCTTTTAAGTTCTTTACTGAAAGTGCTTGAAAATCAGTTGAGACAAAGAATAGATGAAACAGAAAAATCAAACCAGGGTGTACGGGAATGTAGCTGCCAATAGCAGCTTTGTTTTGGAATGGAGAAATTCTCATCTTTTCTTTGGTACTTTATTAATTCTGGTTTAGGTTTTGGAAGCCTGTGTATTTATTCTGCTTGAAAGCTTGGTGAAGATAAAAAACAGAGTCCAGCCTTCCTTCACTGTAAATTAAGTGGTTTTGGAATGTGCAATCATCTAAAAAATTTGACACTGATGGGTACCATGAAACAGTTTAATAGTTTTGGATATTGACTCTATTGATGGACAGAAGCTTGTTTATTGTTCTGTGTGACAAAACAGCATAGTCTTTGATACTTGTTTATTTTGTAATGTCAATTTTTTACCTTTGGTTTCTGTAAGATGAGTTCCATGTTCAGAGTGCACAGAGTTAAAAAATGGGACTAATTATCATACAATGGGACATTATAATTAGAGCAGATTACAGTTGCTTGCCCAAGAGTTCTAAAACAAACAAAAACCAAAAAAAAAAAGCCAGCAAATAAATAAATCCTGACAAAGTGTAAGTGATTGGACAACAAATTGGTTTTTGCTATTCTGTGTCAAAAATTTGAAGCAATATGAATACACACTTTGAAATTAAAATTTTGACATTTTACACTTCTTTATATTAAAATTACTTAAACTATTTTCATATAGTTCAAAATTCAAGATCTGAATGATATTTCAATTTTATCTAACAAAAGTGTTTGAAATGAAATACAAGAAAAGGATTGTTTAAATGATTTTTATAACATCTAAGACATCTTCTCTTTTCAGATGAAAAAATATCCAGGCAGTGGAATTTCCTTACATTTTCTTCATAAACTTCTAAACTTTTCACCAAACTCAAACATCAAAAGTAAGACCAATAAATTGTTTTACAAAATGTGCTATGAAAACACCAAAATTATGTTAACTTTGTCATTAATAATATTGTGACAGGATGAAAATTATTACATTTACTGCCTAGTAAAAGTAGTTGTTTGTTTATTTCTACTAACATTATCCAGAGAGACAGTTTTTATTGTATTTTGTTTATTTTTATTCCAGACTTATTTTTGTTAAGCAGAATGTTAAGATATCTGGTTTTGGAACATGTTTATTATCTCCATCTAATGCTAGTATTTTCCATGTGCCCTGCCTCTATTTTTCTCCATAAAAATGGTAGAACAACAGGTAAACTATGTCAAAACTGGAGATAATCCCACTTCTTTAATTTAACTAAGTTTGAGTATGACTAATTAATATAAGTAATCATATTTGACATGGTTCTATCACAATACTGTTTGTATGTCTCTCAGGCTAACAGTCACAGTATCCTTTGGAGGTTTTTTGTACAAAACAAACTGAGAAAAAGAAGTCTGGATTAATTCCCCCTCACTTTAGAAATTTAACTCAGGGTGCTTATGGTGTGTATCCTTTAGGATCACAGTTTCCCTGAGTTCCCTCTACAGCCAAAGAAGACAGACAGGAGCTACCAGAATGAGGTTGAGCCCATAGAAGTCATATACTAAAGTAGCATATAAAACAGAAGGTGTTTCTGGAAGGAAATACAGAAGAAAAAAAGAAGAGATAGGAACAAACCAACCAAACAAAAACCCCTCTCATTATGTCGTGATATAAATCTTTGGTTCATGTGCAGTTTGATCATTGTGTTCTGATCCCCTCACCTCTGAAAGGTTATAGGAACCTAGTGAAAGGGAGAGAAGGAAGACGGTCACTAGTATGGAATTACTTCCACCAAAGAAACATGTAATTTGGTTTAGAGTCTTCAGCCTGAAGAAGATCTTGTAGAAATATATGCAATTATGCCCCTCAAAGAAGTTGAACTGGAAGCAGAAGGTCACTGTGCCTCATTTCTTTCAAGAGTGGATTTTACCAAATGAGATAAAACCATGGCAGACTTGAAAGAAATGTGGGGGTATGTAACAGTAAGAAATAAAATGGTAGAGAACTCATTGCCCTGGAATGCAGTTGCAGGTTCAAGGAGATCAGACACATTCATAGGATAAAAATAATACAAAGCTTGCTGTCAGATATGAGTCTCTGGACAGTGTGGACGTTTGGTCTTTTTCTTATGCTCCTTGTTTTGTTTTTCTGAGTAGGTTACTGTGGCCCAGCAGCAAAGGGCATAGGAAGCTCTAACTCTGGCCAGTCATGTCAGTAATGTTTCTAAAGGTGGTGTGAAGGTCTTAAAGCCTATCCTCACTCATGAAATCTGTGGTGCAGCAGGGCAACCCACTCAGAGTCTACAGCTAGCGAGTACAGACATCCATCATGTCTAAACAACATTATTTTTAACTTACACAGCTTTTCCCTGGAGTTCAAACAGTTATTCACAGCCTGAAAAGAGGGCATCTGCAGTTACTTGGAGGATTTGGTCTCCTGCATGGCCATACGAGACACTTCAGTCAACTTGTGGGCACAAACATAATTTCTGAATTTCATGTGTATATATCTATGTTATCATATTCTTTCACTGTGAAAGCAGTAACTACTGTATGTGGTAAAATGATATATTGTTGTCCGCAAAATGTCTTTGGCAACAGGATGTTCACTAGCCTTGGAATTTTGCCTTGTATAAATATTTTTAATCTACTCCATGTAGGCATATTTTGGCTGCAAAATAAAGGGTTTTGGAGATTAATATATCCAGGCTCTGTTCTGCTTATACATCCTACATACATCAAGCTTTTATTGAACTCTGCATCTAGAAACTTTGCATAGCAGCTGTTTTGGGAGCTTTTTTTTTTTCTTTTCCCTGCTTTAAGGAGGATTATGACTATATCCTATTTTTATACTCTACAAATGTAGTAATTTAATCTACAGATATATTTTCATTCTTCAGATGTAACCTATATAAAGCATGTTCAAATTTATGGTCATTGCTTTTCCTGTAAAGAATATTATTGGCCTCTTTTCAAATGTCCACATTTTCCCAAGGACTGTCCAAATAGCTGTTTATCAATGAATAACGAATATAACAATTATTCGACAGTATCAAGTACCTTTAAGCTGAGTATCTCAAAGCTCTTTCAACTATTTATTAATCCTCACTATGCCCTTGGGAGATATCTTTCACTAGTCTGTTTTCTTGGCACAGCAACAGTGTCTCAGAGAAGCTGCATGCCTGGTTTTTAAGTCTGAGAGTCCATCAGTCACAAGCAAAAGCACAGCCCAGAGCTTCTGCCTCATCGCTGCTCAGTGTAGCAGTGGGCTCTCTTGCTGGTTAAACTTATGCAAGAAAAAATATAAAGGAAGGCTGAGATGGTTGTTCTGCCCAGGTGTACTTTGCCATTTCTTTGTCAGGAGAAATTTATACACATACATAAGTCATCGTATATATCTGATGCAACCCTTTAACCAAGTTTTGTAGGTTATCTTTCTGCCTCACTGAAAGTGATGCTGCCTTTCCAAAGTCGTCAATCTCATGCTGGAGAAGATGACAGGTAGGGAGTGGGTCCCCCCACACCTGAGCCCTTGCTGCCTGAGCACAGGCAGTCCAAAAGAGCAGCTCACTACAGGAAAACAAAACTGCTGCTGGCGGAGAGTTGAAACAACATAACAGAGAGAGGAGGTCTTTCCCTAATTCAAATATCAACAGTTCTACTAAGAACACAGGAATAGCTTTCAGATGGACCATGGCCATTCACATCTTTGTCCAATTTCTGCCTCAATCTGGATGTGATAAGGTGTCTGCAAATGCCAGTTCAGAATACAATTTAGCAGCTGCCCAAAATGCCACTAGTTTAAGTCAAACCTCATTTAAGAAAAAAATGTGTTTCCCACTTCTTACAGAGCTGGAAGTTGTTGCTCACACTGGTTGAATGTGCTTTTCTTCATGTAGCACTGTATACATTTCATGTGCCATACAAGCAATATTAATTGAAAGAGACTGTGAGATCTTTTATTTATGCTTCCCACCAGATGATTTTTTTCAGAACTTTGCTGGGACAATTAGTCTAGTATTCATGTAAGCTTATATCTCATTACAGAGGACCAGACTGTCCTCTGTAACTCAGACACACATACTACATCCTTAATTGGAAATGAAAGGCTAACACTGCCCCTTCCAGCCTGGCTCCATGGCCTTTGCCATGTGTGAGTGCAAGAATGCAGGGGTGGAGGTGGTCCCTCTTCCTTTCCACTCTCTGGCTCCAGAAATCAGCAGAGAAGTGAAACCACCTATTTCATGCTTTCAGCAAGCTTTTGGCCAAGATCATGGCCATAGGGACAAAAAAGGATGGAGGAGTTGCAGCAGTGACTACACATAAGTTTCTAGAAGTGGAGTGTAATGAAGAATGATGACTATGACAGAGCCATTGTTTGGCAACAGATGCTGCTGGTTAGAAATATAAAGGTGACCAAGAGATGCTGTCTTTAGAGAGGTCAGAGAGCATCTGTCCTCATTTTGACAGTGCCATCATGCTGTTGGGCATTACTCAAAATCTGTCATTTTCCATGGATGCACTACCTCATATATTGACTAGTTTGGAAAAAGGAACAATAACCCATGTCACACATGAGTGATAGATGTTGTGTTTGCACTGTATCTGGAGCCTCCTGTGAGAAGAGTATCACCTGGATACCTTTACCAAACCAATGATGGACAGCTGTAGTGAGATGTTGATAATTGCTTCCTCCCATTCTGTCTGAATATGGAAAACACATATTACACACAGGACTACTACATTGCAATTTTATCCCCTCTGGTAGAGAAAATAAATTCAATTCTTTCCACTTTTCTTGAGAAATCCCTCCTTTATTTTTAATTTTTTTAATCTTCTCTCACTGTTTTTAACTTTCTCTGTCTTGAGCATACCTGTGTCCTCCTTGAAACCCAGGTCTCATCATATTACTTTACCTGAGACCTCATCCCTTTCAGTTACCTGCCACATGTTGTATGATTTTCTGCTTAACTCCTTCCAGACTGAGACCCGCTAAAGCATCAGGTTGTGGATTAAGAAGCAGGAGATTCACTCCAGCCCCAGAGCTGCCTTCTGCTGTACTGATGTGATGCAGAATCATGGGGGCATTTTTGATTTTGGTCCCTATGGCAGTCTTGCAGCTATACCAATTCCCTTGTTCAAATAAGTTGTTTGTTTGTGGGCCAGAGAAATATCATCTTCCCTTAAGGAATGATATCGAAAATGTTCCCCAGAGACTCCCCCTGCTCTTCCTGCGTGGTTTCCCACAAGAAGGGAGTGATCTGGACCATGAAATGGATGCTATTTTATGAATAGTTAGCTTCATGTGTTTACAATGTGTTAGTGATAGTAAAGTATAGGAAGTCTTTAACCTAATGCTATTGCAGACTGAGCCACTGTGCACACAGAGACATTTTTCTTCTTGCCACTGCTTTTTTAGAACACAATTTTCCCTCTAACTCACTGCTACCATAACTTCACCATCAATAAGAGCAAACAGCAGGCCTCTCCCACAGACATGGACCATTTCCAAACACAGAGACCAGTCTCCAGCAAAAGTAATTTCCAAGCTTTGCCACAGAATAGCTTCTCTTCCCAAAAGGGAGGTCATAATAATATCATATAACCTCATGTGACCACAGCTGGCTTTTTAACGACAGCCACTGTTATACACTAGAGACAAGTTGTGGTAGTAGCTCTCCTCCCTGATCTCTGTGTCCTTTTTCCTCCCCACCTCTGTTTTACCACCAGAGATGATGGACCTAGTGCCCTCTCACTCCCATAGTGTGATAATTTGAACTGAAAATCTTTGTCTTGCCTCACAGGCCTTCCTTGACACATTCTTCCTCAGCTTGACTTCACTTACTGCACCCTTCAGGATATTATAACATTTGGTCTTCCACAGTTTTATTTATTGTGTGACAGTGCTGGCTTTGCTCCTTTGGCTGCACAGGATACACATTTTGTGTCCCAGGAGTCACCAGGGATCGTGTGAATGTCCCAGTAACAGAGAATGCAAAAAGTACATGATTTAAGTACAAAAATGGGGATTAAACTCTTAAGACCTTGTTTTATACTCAGAATCCTCCAACTAACATACAAGTGCTCCTGCCTGGAGTCTAGTAGTAAAAAAAAAATCTGGTATTTTGTTCAACAGGAAAGAATCAGAATAATATTGTCTTTTTGGTTATACATGTGTAATTGAACAGTGCATATTTCTGTGGTTTAAGTAGTCATGTTTGACATAATCTGTAATAATTAGCAAGACTTGTTGACCTATAGCACTCTTAGCTGCAAAGCAGAGTGTGTGAATTGCTCCTTGAGGAAAATTCACCCTTAATGTAATTCCATTAACTTCATGCCCTTGAGATTTATACTGATATCTACCACTAACATCAAAGGTCTTGTCTAATTAAAGTGTGGAATAAAAATTACCCTTTTCCATCCCTTAAAATTCCACCCAGGCCAGAAGGGAAATCCCCTGTGGTTTTTATTGTCCCTTCCCATAAGGATAAACAGCCTTCTCTGAGAGCTCTTGTCTTTACCCACTGTGACAGTTAAATGGACACTGCTGGGTTGAAAGTAATGTTTCCAATTCTGACTCTTATTTGCACTAGTATAAATTACTAGTTGCTCCACTACAGAGAAAGGAATTAAAATGGGGGAAAAAAATTAGTATAGGTGGGAAGAAAAACAGACCCTCATATTTACAGCAAATGAAACAGCACTATCTATATGTTATCTATAACCTGTCAGACTCCCAGAAATGTAATTGTTCTTTAAATCCAATTTACTTATCAGTCTTTATGGTGTTCAGCTCAGCATTTTCATAAACTTACATAGTTCACATATTTCAATTATATTTTGTTTTCACCACATAACTAAAAAAAATATTTGCCATTAGTTCTGTAATATAATAAATAACATTCTTGTAAACAGTAATATCAAAGAAGTTTTCTACTATGACATTAAGTACCCTAGTACTTTAAACAATGGAAGACCACTACCAATTTCCTGTCCCAAATAGCATGTTACTGTCAGAATCTGAGGACCTTATGTGAAATTTTGGGAAATCCATGTGTACCGTATCGATAACATTTCTGTGCCATCAACTATATGAGATTAAGCCAAAATTCTCCTTTCCTGGGAAGATATCTGTACTTAAAACAATTACAAACCACAACATTGCCTTTTGGAAAACTAGAAGTATCAAAACATCCCACAGAAAAGAAAATCCATGTTAAAAAAAAAAAGTTCTTTTGTCATAATGAAGATATTGTTTTGAAATTTTCATGATTAAATAATTATTGGAAGATCACCCTCTAAACCTCAGCCAAGGTTTCCACACTGCCCAGCCCCATCAGCACTAGGAAGGGTGAGAACCTGTGCAGGCTGGGGCAGCCCTATCAACATGAGCCTTAGAAGAATAAACAATTTCTAGTCCAACAACAACCTTTGGGGGTTGGCAGAAACATGGTAGGCTTCCAGCAGGACCCTGTTTGTGTTTCATCAAAACTTCATCAAACCTGACACATTCCTGCTAAATACTTCTGTTTCCCCACACTGGCATGTTCCAAAAAAAGAAGTGTTTGATCGCTGGCTCCCAACCAGCTCCATTCTGAAGCAATCTGTACAAGCTGGTCCATAAACAGTAACAGGTTATTTCCAGCAGTTTACACCTGACTGGCACATACTCAGCTCTCTTTCACTATCCAAACTATTCCTCCAGGCACTTTTGTTTACACACATATCCTTCGGATAAGAGCATAATTTAGTCTCGGTAAGAAAATATATCAGTGGTCACTGATCAATGTAATATACTTTAGAGACTAAACCAGATTAAAGTGAGCTTATGAATACCACAAAATACCAATCAATATTTGAACTGTTTATCTATATATATGCTAAAAGTGCATTAGCAAAATAGCAGCATATATACAAAGCCGCCCATTGTACCCATGTTGGTCCATTTTTCTTCAGTCTACAGCTGTGCACGTAGCCCCACTGGTTGTAAAATGCCAAAACACTGCTCCTGACAGATCACACCTGCTTCAAATAACACATCTCACCCCACACTAATCTACAGCTATAGGCTGGTTTTAATGATTTTAAAATGCTGGTATTAACTCTTAATGCTCAACTAGTTTTTATGGAAGCAGCAGAGTACATTTTGTCGAGTTTTAATACAGTCCCAATAAAACAGCTGGGAAATTGCAGTGCCAGAGAAAAGACATTCAAATCCACCATTTCCCCTATTGTAATAATAATCAGCTTGACAAAGTCAGATAGTAAAGCAGATTGTAGCACTTTGGGGCTTTTTACACATATATTTAATTATATTGTTAAGTTCCCCATTTGAAAGCAATTAAAAAAATACTTTCAGTTCAAGATTATAAAACTACCCACTTCTGATTTCAGCCTGACATTTTTATTGGTAATCTGAGTTATAACATGCTCAGGTTCATTCCTCCTTGATTGGCTGCTGAGCTTTCTGCCAGAGTTTTATAGCTTTATGGGAAAGTACAGTATTTAAAACTCCTTTAAATTCATGGGCTACTCCTGCTTCTGAAAAAGCTTCTTTTGACTTCTCAGAAACGCATAACAAGAGTCCCTGTTTACTTAAAAACATCTGCTTCGCCATTTTTGGTGTAACATAAAAAGTGGGCTGATGTTTTTCATGTTTTCCCTTTGCTGTCCCTGAAGGTGTTTGAGGAAAGATTGGACATGGCACCTAGTGCTATGGTCAAGATGACATGGTGATGTTCAGTCAAAGGTTGGACTCCATGATCTCAGAGGTCTTTTCCAACCTAAATGATTCTATCATTCTGTGATTCTACCCTTGTGTCAAACTATGAGACGATTTCTTTGGGGCTAAACCTGGCTTCCCCCCTACCCCACCACATCTAGTGGAGTTGTGTGGTGAGAAGGGTGAAAAATGGGCATCCCAGAGGAAGTGCTAACACACCACATACTGTATACACCACAATCCTCAGAGACTTTGACCTAGATCTTAGCTACAATCAGATGTGAGCAAAGAGATCTCAGGGCAGGAGATCTCATTGCTTGGGCCTGTTGTTGGTTTCCCAGATGAGAATAAATGAGGCATAAAGACCACTAGAAGAATCACGAAAACCGGAAAGGTTCCCTTTGCAGGAAAACTCAGATCATATACTGCTAGTAAGTGAAAAGAACTGCCCTTCATACCAAAGACAGAGACAAAAAGAGGACATTGAAAAGGTCCAAATTTTGTTATATTGTACTGCAGCATTTCACTTCTAAAATTGTGTTCTAAGTCCAAGTTACAGCTTTTCTTTATTCAGCATCTATCCAGCTCCCTCTGTCCCATTGGGAGGCAGAGGTTGGTGTGTGTGGAGGGGAAGGAGGATGCAGGGCTGCTGGCCCACCTCACTGGGGACTGCAGACAGTGCCCAGAGGCTCTGGTGGTGATGGAGCAGCTCTGTGGGGAGTCACCAGCAAAGGACCAAGGACATCAGGGTACCATTTCCTGAGAGAGTGGTGGTCGCTCAGCATCTTCCACAGATTCCATTCGTGGCTTGAAATTTGGATACGTAAAGCTGTGGCCCAACACAGCATAGCCATTCCTACGCTGTACCAGAAAATGCCCAGATTACATGGTCATGATACTCTGAGAACAAACTGGGTACTTTCTGTACTGAGGCCATCCCTGTGTCAGGCACTTGGCTCTGTTTCTGGTAAATACTGATGAATAAATACTGGTGAATACTGGTGGCTACTGACAATAGACATCACTGCAGTTTGGTCAGTAGAGACAGTGAGTTTTGTAGATGCTAAAGCTCTGTCAACAAATGAGGATCATCAAACTTTCAAAACATGCCTGTTAGCCAGAGGCTGCTACCTCATACTTATCCACATTGGTGCAGGCTGAACCTCAGCAACGATTTCTATGCCACAAAAATGCAAGTTTGTTTTTCCAGAGTCCTTTCTAAAAAGGCAATGATTCGCAGCTAAGTCTCCCCCAAACTTAACACTGTACTTACTGAAGGTACACAGGGTGTATGAAAGCATAACAGTAAGAAGCTGTTTATACCCTTTAATATTATAACTCAGCTTTTGTCATAAATCTCTCTTCTTGATTGCACATACCTCCAGCATGAACTCATGCTCCTTTTGATTTTCCTCTTTATTACCCCTAGCCAACTGAGTGATGTGTGAGTTCCTGTCATGGTGCTGACTCTATTACAAAGTGCAAAGGTAATTTACATCACGGGGCTGGCAGGGCAACCAATAGCACCATGTCTAGGAGGTGTGCAGCTCCAACAGCCTCTCTCTTTTACGGATAATGGAGAGCAATATTTTTTTTAAAAACAAGCTATAAATTTCTGTGCATGGTCAGAGGCAAGTCCTTGGGGTGGGAAAGCAGATTTACACTTAGCCCACTAGCAGCATCATGAGGAGTCAGCATCTTCTTTTGAGTGAAAAGTCACCAGAACAGAGCCTGAGCCACCCCCTCACTGGCTGAATTCCTCTGGCTCATTGTGGGAGAATCAGAGGAGTGGGGGGAAAACAGAAAATTCATGTTTCTTTGCTGAAGAAGTTCACTGTAAACCAAGACTCCCTGGAGTCAGAGCTGCAGTTTTCACACAGCTCCATACCCTGAACTATTTGGAAATTTTCATTCAGTTTGGATATAAACAAACCTTCACTCTATCTGAGTTCAGGCAGGGGCAAAAGCTCTCCCAGAAGCACAGACTGAGTGAATGGGGTCAGTCTTCAGGGGGGTGAGAGGAAGCAAATCCTGTCCAGGTGGCACTCAGTGGATATTCACAATGCCAGTGGAAGCAACTAATTCCAGAGGCCAGGCACTCTTCACTCTATTTATAGCCATTAAGAAGAGATAGGCACCTCAAAAAGTGGTTTAGAGAATCCTAGTTAGGCTCTTGATGTGATCTATGCTTTGAAAAAAAGCTCACCTTTCCTGGTGGTGTATAAACTTTACTCCTACCTGAGATAGAACCCCACAGTTAGCCTGGATGAGTGCACCCATCTGCCCCCTTGTGTGACTTCAAGACTGGAAAATCCAAACTTCCCTGTTGCTGGGGACACAGGCACAGCATCAACTGCATCCCAGGCCCTCAGACAAACAGGGATGCTAACATACACTACAATGTCTGTCAGTTTTGATTCAAAATACTGCAGAATACCCCAATGCCCCAAATCCTATAAGCACTATAAAATTTGCATTTTGTGGTGAAAGGTAATTTTAAAAAGCACCCCAACAACCCTGTCCCAGGTCTTCTTCTGACAAAAACTCCCTTCTGACCCTAAAGTTTGCACTTGGAGAAATATGTGATTTCTCTGTCCATAGAGAGCAAGGAGAAGGGAGGAAACTTCCTTGCCTTCACATGCCTCGTGCATTTATGTAAGATAGTTCTGTTTTACTCTTTAAGAAGTTCAGCAATATGATAGGCAACAGTGATACATGGGAGACTTTGTGTCACTTGTGTGCCACATAGGCAAAAGGTTTTTGCTGCATCTTCCTCAGGTAACTCAAGGGCACACTGTTGTCATGCTCCAGTGGGAATGCCAAAATAGTTGTTGTGAAACATTCATAAGAACAGTTCTTTCTCTGGTGTTTTAGAATATTTTAATATTAGAAATGTGTTCTTAAAATATAGTGAAATTTCATAGCTACAAAATTGGCATCCATTTGATCAAAGGTATTCAAAGCAATCAGCTCCTATTTCAATTATGTGGGAGTTAAGGGCCCAGGTAACTTTGGAAAATAGGTTTCAGCAGCCATCAAACTCAAATTCTGATGTTCATTGAAATTCAGAGGAAATATTGTGTTAAATTGAAGTGATGGTGGTGTATCTTTACTCATGGATGTGCCACACAGCTATATCAGCTGAGTTTCCTTGTAACTTCCACTATACACACAAGACAAATCAATATAAAGTTTCTCTACTGATTTTCACTGCACAGCTTAATTCAAGTCCTTTCATAAAGGTGTTTAATTTAAGCCAGGGGTATTAGGACTGGGGATCTTTCCATAAAAGTATAATTTTCAAACCCCTCCCTTAGCAGAAATGGAAAAGAATTATGCTCTACATAACCTTAAGAGAGCCTCAGCATTAATATGAGAGGAACCAGTGTAGCCTCTCTGTAAATACTCTTACACCAAACATTTCTACAGGACTTGTTTTTGCAGCAGTAGCTTAATTCCAAAGCCATATAAATCTACTTTGTTTGTAAAACTACTGTAGGGTAATACAACACAGGCCAAATCTTCATTCCACTGACACCAAGACCGATAGCAGCAGAAGAAAGCAACACTCCCATATGTTTATTACATCGTATTTTATATGGCTGTCATGCTCCACTAGCTTTGCACCAAGCTAAAGTCTTCATCTTAGTAGGAATATGCAGACTGTACATAGGCTGCTTTATTTACCTGCCATCCCTGGGTGTTGCATTATCTCCCTCTAGGGCATGTTCTACATCTGCTTTAAGGGTGTGTTTACACTGGAGTGAGTGTAGTGTGAGTAGACATTCCTGAGCAAGCATTTGAAGGAGTATCTGAGGACTGTTTGCAGTACAGCTGTGATAGCACAGACTTCAGCACAGACTGGGGACCCCCATATTTGCTCAGTTTTAGGGCTAGTCTGCCTGAGTCCAAAACTGCTGGCCAGCACAAACTCCCCAAAGTCCAGGGAACTCTAAGACTTTGTAGGCCCACTCATGCACTCATTCTCTGATCCTGTGCACAGAACAATGTGGTGAGATTGCAGATGCCAGAGCAATAACCCATCAGCACATCCAGCATCCCACTGTCAGCAGACACCACCTACTAAATATACCTGTTAAATATTGTATCCCAGACAGCTAGAAGAAAAATATATAAACACACACTGATCTCTAGGCTGCCTGGACTAAGACAATGGTCTGTCTGCCTTTAGCAAGAAGACCAGCCTGAGCCCTTAAGTTTAGTATTCAAGAGTATTGTAATGTTAATGTATCATAAGGTCATGCTCTAAAAATGCGTGATCTCAGTGTATATATCTATTGATCAACTTATGGTTGCTTTGACTATTGTGCATGTCCTTTATATTCCCTTGGCATCTGGAGCATCTCAATTAACTTAGGCAAGTCAAAGTGAAGTGAACAAAGTCAAGGGTATCCAACAAGAACACCAGAGACCAGACTTAGATGCTAAGCTGACAGGAGGAAAGAACATGTGCGCATTTCTCTGCATTGTACCACTTTACTCCTAATTTGATGTTCTAGTAAAACAACTTCTGTGCCCTCCTCTCCATAACTCACAGATGCTCATGTTTGTTCACTGTTAAATCAGTGAGCTGTGACTGTGACTGCATCTGTGACTTAGAGATTGCATCATTTTTTCTGACCTTCTCATGCATGTTTCAGTAATTGTACGCAGGAGGAGACTATTTTCATTCATGTGATAGGATCTGCCTTTTCTCCTACGACTCTCCTCAAGGTCCAGCCAGGCCTCCCAGATTGTTTGAATTCTCGATGCTATTTGAAATTGGTTATTCTAAGAAAACTCCACAGAAGGCACCATTGCTATCTGATTTGAGGACACTCTCCCTGTAAAGACACTTCCTTGAACAGAAAGTGTTTGGTGTCTATTCAAGCATTTGCATTGAGTATAACCAATGTAATCAGTGTTATCATGATCCTTTAAAAACAGTATTGAATTGGACCTGAGACATCTACAGTCTGACTAGTTGGACAGTGTTGACTAAGCTGTTTTACTTCTGAATACCTTGATTTCTTCATCAGTGAAATGGATAAAATTATTTTCCCCTGTAAGTCTTTTGAGATCCATTAATTAATAAAGAGATCTACAGAAGCAAAGTTTTATAACTGATTATATTTAATATCTTTATATTCTTTTGACAAGTTCACTTGTGTTCAAAATCTGCTGTACTTGTGGAATATAAAGTCACTCTAGTTCAACTTTTTTTGTAGATTTTATAAGTCTAAATATTCAGGGTTTTTCAATATTTGTATCTTCATTTTCCTTAAACAAGCAGATGTTTTTTTACCTGACTTTTTACTCTGCAACCCTTGGAAAACTATTTTAATTAGTAACAGTGTAGTTCTATTGAACAGAGGAGAATTCTGGCTATACTTTTAGTACTCATAATGACTTCTTTTTATGTATCCTAACAGCTCCAAACAGTAAGCAGCATATTACTATAACTGGCTATTTATTACACCTACTGTACAAAAGGAAGCAAGTCTCTATTACTTTTTTATTCATATAGATGTTCCTATAAACCAGATAGTTAAGTGATGTATTTATTTTGGTTGCAAGCCAAGCAGAAATATTTAAACCCTGCTTTTGGAAGCAAGAATTATCTAATCACTCACTAGCTTTTATAATAAAACATTTATCATGGAACATTAATCCATTAGTACTTATTTTCCATCCCATCCTTTCACTAGCACCTTGCTTTGAACAAGGTTGAGTTTGGCTGTGATTTTTCCTTTTATCATATATCATAGTTACATGATGGGACACACCAACACTGAAATCAGAAAAAACTCTTGCACTTTGCTTGAACTTGGCACCCAGATGTTCTGCTTGTGCTTCCACTGCTAACAAAATAGTGCATGTGTGAGTTCTGAAATAAGTCTTTCATCGTAATGTTCCAGGGTTTCAAGGATGTAAGGAGGCATGTGGAAACAGCTAAGAATAATTACCTGTTAAAGAAAAACTTGTGTTTAACTAGCTTTGTTTTTTCACAGCTTTAATTTGCATAGCACATCACCAAACTGCCATGCTTAAGCTCTCTGGCATTAAAGGCAAAAATTAAATGCTTCAGGGGAATTTCTGCTTTGTTTTGCTTTTTTTTTGCCAAATTAGAGATTAAAGGTAACCCCTGACTAAAAAGTGCAGTCTCTGACTCTGTGATGCTGCATCACCTGTGGTGCCGTGTGACTGATTAAAGGTTGGACTTCCTCAGCCTTTTGCCTTACTTACAAAGCCACTGCTCAACCCAGTGTCAGCTCAGGACCAGAGGATGGCATGTCCTCTTACAGCAAAAAAGTGATGAGGGGAAGGGAAGCACTCAGAGAACTCCACGGTCTCATTCCATTTTCTTCAGTTCCCCCTGAAAAGAGAGAAATAAGCAAACAAAAGGAAGGTGAGAAAATAATGAAAAAAAAAAAGAAAAAAAAAACAACAACAAAAAAAACCCAAGAGGAAAGCTCCTCAAGGAAAAAAAACCCAGGATGTCTGTGCAACTGAGAAGTCTCTGCTGATCTATGGCCTTTGTGTGCTGTTCTTCCCAGCAGCAGTTGGACACCCTGGTAGGTAGGTATCTCTGGAAACATCACAACACCTGGATCTCTCCTCCATTCCCCAGGGTGTGCTGGGACCAGGAACAGGGGCTCAGGCTGCAAAACTCAGCTGAACCCAAGATCATTCCCCTTCAAACATCTCAAACATTGCAAAACATTGACATTGTGAACCTCTAAACAGGATTCTGCAGATTGGTGTCAAAGGGAGGCTGCTGCATTTGTTTCACATTTCTGTGAAGAAATGTTCCATCTCTGAGCCAAAAAACACCCCTTTTTGAAGCATGCATCACAGAATGTATGAAATATCAGAGCCAAATCCTGTGAACTCTGGGTGTAATCTTTACTGCTGGAGTGAATCCCTTGCAACCCTTAGGTGTAATAAATAGTATGTCAGGCTTTTACAGAACAAGAGCCAAACTGTCATTAATTGTAACATTGGAAGACCCTGATTCACTCCACCTCTCTTTGCAGATTTAGCTGAGGTGCTTGTGTCAAATGCTGGCTTTAGGCAGGCTGCAACTCAGCAAGATTAGTGACTGGAGTCATCACAGTGATTAGTGAGGTTGGGCTAAGTCAAATAAAATGCACACAAGAAAAAAACTGAGCACTAGACAAAATTACTCCTGGGAAATACAGAATAAAGGAGGAGATGATTCTGAAGACCATGCATTGTTTCATTTTTTAGATATAAACTTTCCCTGCTGGTTGTTAATAGATGAGAGCGTTGTGGTCTCTGTGGTCCCCAGAGGACAGTGCCCATCACGCTATGAAAGAGCCTATCACCCTGTAGGGGCTTAATGTTCCAAAAAGTAACTGGATACAGATACAGGAATAGTTCTTTATATATTTCAGACTTTAATCTTCATTAGAAATCTCCCCTACGATTTTGGGAGGAAACAAATTTCTGTCTTCTCTTCACTGTAGATTTTTAATCCTCAGACAATTAATGTGCATCCTACACCTGAACTTGTCATAGAATTTTTTGGACATTAGAAGAAATTTTGTGTGCAAAGATAGATACAATACAGGGTCAAAGAAAGCAAGCTAGTCATTAAGCAAAACTCCCTTAAAAATCACTTTTAAAATTATTTTTACTGTCCAAATGTTTAAAAGAAGATTACGATATGGTCATGGTTGGAACATGAAAAGTAGAGTCCTTAATTAAACTATATTTTCTTTAGTTATTTCAGTAATGCCTTTCTAATAATTTATGTGGAAGTTTTGTCTTTGCAATAAAGGACACATATATGCACAAGACTGTAACCCTATATGTACAAGACTGTAACCCTATACTTCTAAAAAGACATCTATCCTTTCAGGTTACTTGTATTTTGAGTATACTAATCTAGTGTTCCATTTTTTTTCATGTACGCTTCACTTTTTTATTAGAAAAAATTTTTCAGTTTTTTGTAACACATCTAATTCAAAGTTATATTGAAAAAAATTATCTAGTTTGAATATCCACATATTAGAATCAATAGGAAAAAAATATTTTCTTTCTTTCCAACAGAAAAACGCTAACTGCCTTCTAAGATCCAAGTTATCAGCATAAGAATCTGAGATTTTCTGTCATTTAAATGGTATTACCTCATTTTTTAAGTTCATAAGCTGCCAGTGCAGTTGTGTTTAAGTGATCTGATGGAATTCCCTCAGCACCTACTGAGCCAAAGATTAGTGCAGCACTTGTATCAAAATAAGTAGCATCAAGGCCACTCTAACTTTTGAAGCTGGGGACTGTTCCAATGGGCTGCTCCAGAAGCCAGAAAGAGGTAATGAAGTCAAATAACAACATGTAAAACAATAACATCATGTATTATAATACAACACAATATAAAGTGCAATACAATAAATAGACCTAGCATTGTTGAATAGTTATGAGAGCAGACACTAACCTTTCTACCAGTTTCTGGAGCTAGGACACTACTAGGAAAACTTCTTTTGAGAGGGTCATCATATTTTCTGATGAGCCCTCTGACCTCATTGCTTTGCTGGAGAACATTCCTGCATGATACAACAATGGGTCTCACCCAGTGTGATTTGTTTGCATAATTGTCCTCAGAGAAGCTTATAATATATAAGAGATATCATTCAGAGGGACCTTGGCAGGTTTGAGAGGTGGGCCCATGTGAACCTCATGAAATTCAACAAGCCCAAGTGCAAGGTCCTGCACCTGAGTCAGGGCAATCCCAAGCATGGGCACAGGCTGGGCACAGAATGGACCGAGACTAGCCCTGGGGAGAAGGACTTAATGGTGTTTGTGGATGAAAACCTCAACATGACTTGACAATGCCTGCTTGCAGCCCAGAAAGCCAGCCATACTGTAGTGGAGACTAGGTGCCTGAGGACTAGAACAAAGCAAATGTCCTCCCAGTCATTGCCAGGAGGTTGAGGGAGGTGATCCTGCCCCTCTACTCAGCCCTACTGAGGCTGCATCTGGAGTGTTGTGTCCAGTTCTGGGCTCCTCTACAAGAGCGACATGGACATCCTGGAGCAAGTCCATTGGAGGGCAACAAAGATGATTAAGGGACTGAAGCATCTCTCTTACAATGACAGGTTCAGTTGGTTGGGCTTGTTCTCTCAACAAGAGAAGACTGAGGAGACTTCATCAATGTCTATCAGTATCTGAAGGGAAGGTGTCAAGAGGATGAAGCTGGGCTCTTCTTGGTGGGGGGCTGAGCAATAGGATAAGAGGCAATGGGCAGAGACTGATGCACAGGAAGTTCCACCTGTATATGAGAAAAAACTGCTTTTCTGTGCAGGTGGCCACAGACTGAAACAGATTGCACAGAGAAGCTATGCAGTCCCCCTCACTGGAACTATGTGGTCACAATGCAGTGCAATGTGCTCTAGGATGACACTGCTTGAGCAGGGAGGTTGGGACCAAACGACCCACTCTGGTCCCTTCCAAACTTACCCGCTCTGTGATTCTGTGATTCTGTATCCTGGGCTGCATCAAAAGCACCATAGCCAGCAGGTCAAGGGAGGGGATTCTGGCCCTCTACTCTGCTCTTGTGAGACCCCACCTGGAGTGCTGCATCCAGCTCTGGGGCCCCCATAAGAACATGGATCTTTTGGAGCGGGCCCAGAGGATGCCCAAAGATGATCAGAAGGCTGGAGTACCTCTTCTATCAAGAGAGGCTGAGAGAGCTGGGGCTGTTCAGCCTGAAAAAGAGGTGGCTCCTGGGAGACCTTATAGCACCTTCCAGTACCTACACGGGAGCTGGAGAGGGACTTGGTACAAGGGCCTGTTGGGATAGGATGAGAGGTAATGGTTTTAAACTGACAGAGGGCTGGTTTAGATTAGATTAGATTATTGGAAGAAATTCTTTACTGTGAGGGTGGTGAGGCACTGGAACAGATTGCCCAGAGAAGCTGTGGATGCCCCATGCCTGGAAGTGTTTAAGGCCAGGCTGAATGGGGCTCTGCGCAACCTGGTCTAGTGGAAAGTGTCTCTGCCCACAACAGGGAAGTTGGAACTAGGTGATGCTGAAGGTCCCTTCTAACCCAAACCATTCTGTGAGTCTATGATACACCTGCACACTGGAGAAATAGACTCTTTACAGTTGACCTTCACCAAGTACAAAGGTGAGGCTTCTGACCATGCAAGACTGGCCTCCTGCTAATTGTCTTACGAGAGAACTTTAATCTTCCAGGACACATTAGCATAGTGATAGACCTCAGTGTCTTCTGAATAACAATTCAAATGCATATATTTGATTAGCCTTGTGCACTCATTAGTTAAATGTTTATAGAAAACTTTACAGATAGTCAAATGTTTGTAAAAAAACCCCACCCTTATCATGTCCTTCTTATCATAGGGGTGGGTATGGGGGCAAAGCAATACTGATAGTTAAGATAGCTCTCAGTCTTTCTAGAAATTTTAAATATATTTTATATCTGTGCTTTCACAACTACTAATCCTTTGGGATTTATCCTTTATTAGACTACCAAATGTGACTACAATCACAGGGAATACTGCATACTTTTGTCTGCATGTACATAAAGACATTATGGGAGTTTTTATATGGGGGCTTTTGCTAGTACTGTTTAAATATGCAAAAAAATCACTCCACTTAGAAAAAAGCTGCATGGAAAAAAACAATCAAAATTGCCTAAGCAATACTATCACATAATTAGATTGCCTGGCATAAGCTTAATACATGAAATGTCCTCAGTTCTCATGCCATTCTCTGTCTTGATTGAGGAAGGAACTAAAAGACCAGACTTTTTCCATTGCTAAATTTTCCATTGTGAAATTTGACGTGTTCATGACTGCAGAAGCTCTGTTAATCAATAAATCACTAGACAACTTTGATTAATTAACTAGTCAACAACTCATAAGACAGTTCAGTTAGAACATCTGCATTTCCTTTTGTCCTATGTGTGTTTTTAGTGAAGTAAAATGTGGCTGTTTCTGTTCCCAGATTGTTTGCTTTAAATGTTCTATGGAAGAATTATGGATTATTTTTATTTACGCTTCAGTAGCAATTGACAGCATCCTCTAAGCTCAAGGCTTAATTTGTGCTAGGTTTTACATGATCTCATTTTAATAGGCAAGGCTGGGGGTAGAGAGAGATGCACAGTAATTCCAGGGATGTTTGTCCATACCCCCGCACAAGCCTGGAGGCAAAGCCAGCACCAGAGCTCAGATGTCTGGAGTCCTCATGCAGCGCCTTGCCAGCCACGCTGCCTGTCCCGCGAGAAAATACATAATGCTGTGGTCTAAGTAAACAGCATTGTTTTCAAAGACAATTTGCCAGCATGAGCTTTCCTGTAAAAGGAACCATTTTATTAGCACTCTGGGTGGGATGTCACCCTCCAACAGGATGTCACCCATGGAGTCATCTAACCTGCACTTCAGCGTTGGGTGCTGAGTGCAGTCACCATTCCAAAGGCAATGCCCCAGCCACTTTCGTGGGATATGTGGAGGTGCGGGATGCTGGCAGCAAACAACTCAGAGGCACATGTGGTAGGTGACAGCATTTTCCCCTCTGGAGAAAAACAGAATTTGCATGGGTCTTAGTCAACAGAAAATAATTATGACTGTACATGGGGCTGGGTTGTAGATTCAGTCAAGGTGGTGTTGCTTCAATGCCTGTCACAGGAAATAGATCCTGCAAAGCAAGATAAATATAAACTTAAAAAATTGTAAACTTAAACATACTTCTCATCTATGTTCTTATTGAGCTACCTCAGATTTCAAATCTTTTCAAGAATGCAGCAAGGAAACACAGCATTTACTATTACTGATGTATATTGTTTATTATGCGGATCAGGCTCTTCAGTTACTTAGTGTTTCTTGCTTTATTTCAGATTTAATGCTCTGCCTGACATTTCCAAACTCCCCTGATTAAGGGAGCATTCAAAACCTTCCTCCCACTCGCAAGCCCAGCAGAGACCTCTGAGCCACCCTTGACTGCTCATGCATGGAGCATTCATGCTCCTATAACCTCTGCACTTAAGAACGCACCATGTTGTGGTTTATTTACATATATGAGTTGCTACACTTACTTCCTTACAGCGGTTCCAGTTCATCTGTATGCCTCACACTGTTTTCATCACTGTTCCTCATAATAAGTCCTCTCCTCCATTTCAGTAGTTCTTCACAAATCCCTGTTGCAAAACTGGATGAGAAAAACATGAAATGCTGGGATTACCTACTAGACAGAAATTCCAGTATTTCAGGCAGATCTGTTGCTGATCTTTTCAATTCTGACAAAAACAAGCAGTTTTCCTATCATTTGCAGGAACACATGAGAAACAAAGTGGAGGCCAGGGTGTCTTCCCCCAGGGCACAAGTAATAACACAATTTGGTAGTCTTTACCCAGAGCACCATCTGAGACTTTGATTTCAAATACATGATAGCTCAGTTTCCATCTAAAGCAGCCAACAAACAAGCAAACCAAAAAACATTACCCATGATGCTTTATCTTGGTACTTATTTTTTTTCTCTTGCCTCAGAAACAAAAACCAGAGGCCATGGGGCAATATATTGAAAAAGTTGAACCATACCAACCTTTGAAAAATCCTATACAAAATACTATTTTAAATGAAAAGTATGTGTGTTGCACTTTGGACCAGGTTGCCAACTGATGTAAAACAGTTCAGCTCCTTTAATCATATGGGGCTATGCCAATTTACATCAGCTGAGGATCTGTCTAATAATAATATGTGGAGCAGGGCTTCACCACATACTGTACTGAATGTTGGAAAACATCCTGTACTTAAATGCATGCAGCTCTTTAACTCAGAGTATGAGACTGGCCACATTGTTTGACATAAGGGTTAGTTTTCAGATAGTGAAATTTCAGTTGCCAGGTGCCAGAGACAATTTATCAGACACTCATAAAATAAAGATCAAAAAGCCCATCAGTCTCCCACTGCATCTGGGATCTAGGAAGGAACACTTACAGCCCCCTATCCTTTAAACAGCTCTCACTTAAAGAGCTCACTGTTTATAATAACAAGTAAAGGAGAAAGGGGTCAGGTCAAAACCAGCTGAACAGCAGGTGGTGTTATAAAGTTTTTTCTCCACAGTTAGAACTTTTGTGAAATAGTAGTTCAAATGTACTCATACAAGCCTGTTTCATATTTTTAATTTGTATTTTTAGACAATTTTTGGCAATTAGAATACAAGTCACACATGACTTGACTTCTTTTTCTCTGCTGTTTACTCCAATATGTTACAAAAATAATCCTGAATCATTTCCTTTCATGCTTTCCTTTTGACTGAAAGCCCTTGTTACACACTACTAAACTCAGGTTTTAGATCCAGAACCAAAATTCCTCCAAAGTTCAAAGGGGTACCCAAGCTGTGTTCCTGTTCATAGCCAGCTTAGCTGGAATGGTGCAAGATGAGAAGTTTGGATTCAGATCTGAACCGTACTATTGTTTAATATTTAATGAGCACTTAAAGTCACTCTTTGCTGAAGTCAGAGATGTGAATCTTGCCTTCTGAAATGTTTCATTGTCAAGGCTCTGGTGTTGCCCTCAGGCCTCCTCAGTGGGATGGAAGAAGCATCTCTCCACCTTTCAAGAATGTGTCACATTCTGGTTGAGTCCACCTCTTATGAGCCCATTCCTTAGAGACAAAATAGCCAGACTCTATCAGGCAAAAATTAGCCACACATGTTCAGAGTTGTCATCAAAAACTCACATATGAACACCTCTCAAATGAGATAGATCTAAGATACATCGCTATTCCAGAAGAGTCAGTGAGTGTCACACGAAAGCCTCATCTCTAGTCTGTAACTGACTGTGACAAGCTGATAATTTTGATACACTAATTAAAATATAGCATTACCCCTGAGGACACAGGATCAGGGGAAATCTTCCCATGATGTACTAAGCACTCCTATGAAGTATGGAGCATACACAGCTCCCCGAGACCTCAGCATTTCATGGTACGAGCACACTGGAGCAGAGGGAATGGAATTAGCCTTGGCTAATTTTAATCCCTTAATTTAAGTACCTGCTCAGGTTCCATGTATAGTAAAAAGAAATCAGAAGGTATCTAAATTAATATCCTAACTGCAGTACACCTCATATATCCTGCATAATCCTCCAGAGGCGCTTGCCTCCATCAGTCAGGTTTGGGAGCTCTGGCTCCCACATGAAACACCTAAATTAGATCCTTACTACAGGCAATGGGAATGACCTCAGTGATAAAAACATCATTTTCTGCAGTGCATGCTGTTTGCTCATGCATCCTTTCAAAAGCGTTCTCTGTTGCTCTTACCTCCACTGAGTCTCACAGTTTCTTCACCACAGCACTGATTAATGACCAGTTGTTGGGAACAGCAATGCCTCCAAGTTCACAAACGTACTGCTCATCATTTTTCAAAAATGTAAATGTTTGTCAACAGTTACTGCACAGAGGTAATAAAAATCCATGGGAAAGAAGTGGTGTGTCTTGGATACAAAAGTAAAATGACTATCATTAGTATTATTTGCTGGCAAACGTGACTTTTGTAATAGTGGCCACAATATTGTTACCGTACATCAACATTCGCTGAAGCTAGTACCCCCTAATTTTCTGACTGCTATCGAGCTTCCCAAACACCTTGTCGCAGAAATCATTCTTCTATTCCAAAGCATGAGTCAGGTCTCCCATCTGCTTTGGACATCCATTCAAAAAAGCTTACTTGGCCTTAATCCCAGTCACTGAATTCTGTGTGGTATCCAGTATAGTGTATGCATTATTTTGAAATGCTGTAATATTGACTGTTATCTTTGCTATATAACTCTGATCCCTTAGAGCTTTCCTTTGTATTTCCAGCATTCATTTCCCAGGCAGTTTTATAAAAATGTAATGAGGTGCTATTATTAAAGCCTATTAACTTATACAGGCTTGTTGCCTGATGAGAACTCAATTTTATTTTCCTTAAGCAGCAGGCCAGATTGCAATCAAGTAGTTTCTCCAGCGAGTATCCCAACAAATTCATCACCCTATTTCTTAGTCTGAGATAATGCCACAGTAGAGACCAGGCCAAAACTTTCCTTTTTCAAAGTTACAACAAAGACATATTTACTCTTTTCACAGTAATTGACTGTAACAAGGTAATTCTTTCCTTCATTTTATTGTTTCTTCTCCTGTTTTTCAACTTTAATCACAGAAATTAGACTGAGATATTTATGATTTATGCTGAGCTCATGAGTTTTAATTAACGTTTCTACATAACTGAATAATTTCTATAACTTATTTCTTCTAGCAAGGCTAGCAATAGGCTCATGCAGCATGTATAGGCATGAGACCACACAAAGGAGAAGGTTTCGCATTCCAGGTCATCCTCTCCAGAGGCCAGAGCAAAGCAAGAGCTGCCAAATTGTTTTAGATGGGCCCCAGCTCCGCCCTGCAGCTGTCAAGGCCCTCCCACGCACTGACAAAGCAAGATTTTCCCACCCTTCTCTGACCTCCAGAGGGGTGCCTAGTATGGAAACCTGCCGAAAGCACCAAGGTGTTAGGCATTGCTGCTAAAAAGGGATGGAGGAGGAGAACGACCTTCCAATGAAAGCACAAGGTTGTCTGGCTTTAGTATCCACTCCTGTTGCACACTGCTCATCTGACCTTGCATTTTACTCCCTCTACTTCTATTCTGCTTTGACTTTATGTTTCATAGAGCATGAGAAGAGAATGTCTAGCTATGATTAGTGAGGAAACATGGCAATCAAACTGTGCTGATGTTATCAGTGTCCTTTGTGAAGTTGGGGCAAAACTTAAAGAAAAAAGGAGGAGAGCTTTCCAGTATAGACTAGGGAACACAAAGACAAGATTCATTATGAGATAATGTGATACATTTTGCAAATATTCATAATTCAGCAGCTTGGATATGTGATTCTTCTCTTACTCCCAAGAGATAATATTTCATACATACTGGGCTCCTGAATCACAAAAAACTACATCTTCTGGCATTGCAAATATCTCACAAGATTCCTTAATGATACACTTGCGAGTGTCCTAAATGTACAGATTTTTGGAAAGATATTTTCATTGAACAGGAATTCATCCTAAATTTCCTTGGCACCCATCTATTGATATCTGAGGTGATTTAACAAGTATTTCATAAATACCAGACCTAAGAAAAAAAGGCTACCTCAAGTTTTCTCTGTGTATAGGACATTAATGGGATGGTTGAGCAAGACTTTCATGGCAGCACTTTCAGGAAAGGATTCAGATAACATTGTATTCCTAGCAGAGCAGTCACTTTGAAAGAGGGTTCTACATTTTCTACATAGTCAATTGAGGTACTGCCTTTGAAGGCTTCTATTATGATATTCAATCTACCTAATTTTAGGCACAATTTTAGGCAAGTGGGACTTCCTACAGAGCAGGCACAGGTTACTGAGGAAGCTGAGACACACCTTCAATTACCGAAGGAAAACTGACCTAGTTTTATGTAAGGCCTTTCTAGGGCACCAAAAGGTAACAGTTCACACATCAGTCTTTTACATCTGTTTTTGAACCTGGCTTTGACCATGCATCTCCTTAAACCAACTAAGAAGCCAATCCTGAACTGAACAGCAAAACCTTGAGAGTATTGAATTTAGATCTCTCTCTATAAATTTTCTGCACACTGAAGCCAGAAGAGATTGCTATGGTCAGCTGATCTGTTATATAATACCCCACCTACATTTTCTATCATAATATATTTTATGATAATATACTGGCTTTTAAAGCAATTCATTTATGATTATACACTTTCAAACTCCATGCTTCCTTAGCTAAGCTGCTCTAAACTTTCATTCATTACAGTACAGATCAAGATTCACATGTCATTAACTTGGAGGAGTATGATTTAAAACAGAACTTGTGAGATTACCACTTCTATGTGCATTGGTGTGCAACTAGACAGCAAAATATGTGCCTACATATAAAAATTGACATACCTATTTCTGATGTGAACCATATCATTAAATGGAGTCAATTACTCCTTTTAGCTATTAAAAATTCTACCAGTTTCTTCCAGTACAAGCCAGGTTCAGTTCTTGGCTTCTTTCTTATGCTGGCTCTGTGATTTTCTCATCTCTAGTTTTTCCACTCTCTTGAAGCCATAACTCAGTTCTACTTTCCCTCCTGTCCCTCTGCTCCCAATCCCTTCACCAGCATGTCTGACATGTCTTATCATGCCAGAAGGAAGCTTCCTACTCACGTCAACCAAAGCTCTGGAATACAGTTCCCACCTACCTCTGAAGCCTTCCCTCTGCCCATTCCCACGGTCTCTCTCCAAGTACGTCCCAAGCCTTCAGCCTATCTGCTCCAGTTGGCTCTTTTCCTGCTCCCTGTGGTCCTCAGGAGCTGCCAGCTGGCCTGCTCTCTTGTCTTCCTCAGAAAATTAGATACTTTTGCTGTCCTCTCTACCTAATGTGGAGTCAGGTTCATGTAACCCCATCTCAGAAGGAGAGCTCTAAACTCATCTTTTTGCTCTTGCCTCACTGTTGACACTATTTCCTGGGGCCAGACTCTGGTGAAAAGAAATCAAAATGTTGAGCATGGTTCTGACTAAAACACATAATGAGCTGGCTCATGGACATCAGCTGCTGGATGGACCATAAGTTCCTTGATGGTTTTTGTGAGTATGTCACCACTGATTTACCTGCAGTTCCAAGTCTTCATTTGCTTGTTTGAGAGGCAGAAGCATCTTGTATGCAAAGCTAGTGACAAAAATTCTGAACTTGTTATTTAAAAGAGAAGAATTTTTCTAAAAAAATGTTGACAGAAAAATATTTAATTTACAGAAGAAAAAAAAAAAAGCTGTCTTTGTCCCTTCACAGTACTTGAAAGTTAAAACTGTCCATGCAGTTTAGTTGTAATGTCTTAAGTAGCCACTGCTTCTTTGTTTTGGAGTGTTAATATCTAGTTTACAAATTGCCAAGTGTTGAACTACTAATGATACGGTTATTTAATGTTTCTAGACAAAGGGAATTACTTTTCTCATATGTTATGAGAACTAATCATCATGGGAACAAAAGGAAAAGTTGGCTACTGAACCAGAGGAACTAACAGATCCATTACTTTCCTGGAAATGTTTCCTTTTAGTTGGCTAATGTGCATTATGAGCTAACGATAATGCTGCACATGACTGTATGGAAGGTATGACCTTTTTCTGTCTATTCTCTGAGCAGACAGACAAAATCTATCTCCATTTCAGACACCACACAGCACATTAGTATGTTTTAGTGTCTATTTACACTAGAACTGGGTGCTAGGACTGCTCTGTAATTTCTAAATCACAGATGGTTCATGTCTGGGCCATTCAGCACACAGCCCGCACCCATTCTTACATGGACATACCCACACGTAAAAAGCTCAGTTCTTCTCATCCTTTTTGATTATCTAACCATGAAAGTTGTCCTATTAGAAGACATTTTCAGGCTGCCTTCTGGGAGTGGACTTCATTTCATTTGATAGATGTAAATGAAAAAAAATGGATATCCATTTCCTGCTGTGCCTTTCTCCCAAATGGTGTTCTGAACATGGCTTTCATTTATTTCCTCTGTTCTGACAGAAGGTGGCTCATTCTTACTCATCCCAGCTTCATCTTTTTTTTGACACCCATGATATGTTGGAGGGTTCAAAGAACTGTTCAATCTTTATTTGTTCCCAATCAGTGTGAAAAAATTTTCTCATTCTAGAAGTGGTTCTCCCTCCTTTCCCTCCCTTCCTTCCTCTTCCCTCCCTCCCTCCACAAGCACAGAGAGAGGAGAGGACAAATACCTGGTAACAACTCAAGACAGGATGGGGAAATTGCTGTATGATTATCACCATGTTCTGCTAGGCTTAAATAGCACTACATGTCCTTCACAGGAAACTACTCCTGGCCTAAAAGAATTTTTACACCTCCTTGCCTTCTAGTTTGAAACATTGCTTCATTGAGGAGAGAGAATTTTTTTTTATATTTTTTAATATACTTAAAAATTATTATGGTGCTGAAATTCCTCCTTCATCATGCAAATCTCACTAATATGTTGTCATGCAGATCCTTCTGATTTTTGAAAATTTGCTTTCTCCTTCAGGCTGTTAACCATCTTTTAAAGCAGGATCTGTGAAATCTGAGGCCAAAGTAGCATCACACTTTTTGTAAATTTTAGAGAAGGCATTATGCATGAGGCTAAATAGGGCTTCTGAGTGTCTGTGTGTGTGTGAGGGCTGCACTTGTGTTTGTATGCCACCAAATATGTAAGGCGAAGTATGGGACAGCTAGATTTTTGGTTATACCAAACCCTGTATAGAAATGAGAGATTAGGGTAAGGTACTATGTGAAAAGCTGAAGGCTTTACTCTCTGGTTTTGTCTCTGATTTAAAGCACTTGTGAGTCAATTTTTTTCTGGAAAACATAGAAAGAAATTTTTATTATGCTTGTTGATTGACTGCCTCTGGCCCAAGACAGTAAATGAAGTACAATTACTCTTGGATTATACCCAGTTTCGCCATTACTGATTGATCTTCCACTGAGAAATCAGCAAGAAAGGCTCGTCATCTGCTACTGCTTGGCAAAGAAAGGATCGCAGTGTCAGGATGGGACCATAATGTCAGGAAGGCAAAAACAGACTCCTGGGAGCAACTCAGACTTAATGTCCGTTTTGCAATTCACCTGTGGTGTTACATCCTTTACAGCCGGGAATGTTTCATTAAATACCACATATTGTTTAAAAAGCAGTTTGCCAAGCTTTTTCCCTTTTTCTTTTAAGTCTAGAGCCAGTAAAGTAACAGCTTTCTAGACAACACAGATAGTTTAACTTCAGCAAATGTACTAAAGCTGATAGTGTCCAAGAAGAAACACATTTCTGACAAGGACTGAGCAGAGGCTGCATAGCTGATAAGGAAATTATTTTTTTAAATGAAGCCAGAGGAAAATGGAATAAAGATAAAAAGAGTAATCAAACACTTTATAGTTGGAGGGGTTTTTTTCCCAAGTGATAGAAATCTACTGGATTAATACAAAATCAACAGGACTGCCCCACTAAGGAACAAAGTTATCTTGTGACTTCTTTATCAAATGAAATATTCTAAGAATCTGTTTTAATTAAAAACATTACTTCTATCTTTTACCAAATGCAATCTTATATTTGGCACAGCTTTAGTAACAAATGGCAGATATTAAAACAAACAGGATTTTGGCCACGGAAAAGGGACGATATCTATCCATTTGGTTTGTTTAGAGTCCGTTCACACCTTGCCTGAGGTCTCTAGGTCTTGCACAGATGCAGCAAGGGAACTGAATGCCTTGTTTTGTGTTATTTCTTCCCTCCTACATAGCAGTGAGTATACAGTGCTACTCTCTCCCCCTTTCGGTAGGAAGAACAAGGCTGGATGCAGCCCCAAGAGTAGAATCGTCCCTTCTCACCTAACACAGATCACATATGCTGTGTTAATGAGGAGTCAGTTCATTTTAATTCTTCATTCTTTTTCGCCCTAAACTTCATTCCCCTCACTGACAGGTTTATCCCAGACAGGCACAGTTGAGCAGTCCCATGTGTCTTTCCACCTTTGTACTGCAGAATCAAAAGGGTCCTGGGGTTCTCTGCTTCAGAAAGGTAGAGGTTTAGCAGTGCCATTCAAAACATGCATCCTCATTTAAAGTAGCTACCTAGTTACTTCAGTAGTTAAACTTCAAGTGCTATTTTGGGGTAAAGCGTGGGAACTGAGATTTGCTAGATGTGCCCCAAAGGAGAATTTGTCTGGTTTTAAATTGTGAAATACTCCAGCTTCTGGTATTGTTGTTCCTTTTTATTTCTCAGAGTAAACACATTGCTACTCTGATGTGCCTGGTCCTTCAAATGTTAACACACAAGAGTAAACTTTTATGGTTACACAGATCAAAGGGTTGCACAAAATTAAGAACATGCAGTAAGTGTTTGTAAGATCAGGAATGTAATCTACTGTGTCCAAAATAAAAACTCAGAGAACTTAGAGAAAACTTTGTAGGGATTTTCTTCATCTTGAATTCAAATGAATACATCAGAATGGCCTGAAGCTGAATATGAAACCTTGGAGTTTCAGTCTGCTTCATGAAATTTCTCTCTAAGGGGAAGAATAAACAACTTACAGAAAATGAAATTTTGCTTCTGGCTCTTCAAGCTAAATTTCTGTGCTTAACTTTATGAACAAAATCTTTGATGTCTGTGGGTTTACTCTATAATGGTTTGTCACACACTGGATCTGTGTGACTTACTTATGGCCTGGCATACTTAGATATACTTTTTTGCAGAGTGCTAAAAGCAATCATTGGCCTAATATGTGTAAGATAGCTTTCATTCCAAGGGATTTTTTAAATACCTGGATTTTGTTAAGCAATCCATAATATAACAGTTCTTCCTTGCAGTTGAAAAACACAGCTTCTCCAAGACTAGCTGCTATACTTCACATGCATATAATATTGCTATCAGCTGCCTATTGACTTAAAAATGTTTGATTTCTCTCTCTCTCATACTTAGCAAGATTAAAGCCTTAAATGTTCTGCTATACCATACCATATGTTAAAGCGAAAAACTAATTTTGGCTGCCTACAACATTCCAAGCCCTATTTAAATAATATTAGCTAAAAGCTCAAGTTATATAAGTGCTTAAATCTGCAGATGTATAGCTTTGATTAGCAAAGTCCTTTAAGGACCAAAATCTCCAATTTACTGCTTTTGAAAGGTCTGCCATGCTCCAGGGAGATGTACTGTTTCGTGGTGTAGCCCTGGCAGGACTCAGTGATGTATTCACAGGATCTGTTCACACCCACTGAAATTCACTTAGGAAAAAGTCTGTGGAACTCCCCTAACCACATCATTATGATGGTTAAAAAGCTCCAAATTAAAGCCAATTTCTACTTTTCACTTGCTTAGCTCACTGACAGCTACTAGCAAATGCTTCCATTTTTTCTGTATTCTGTTTCTCCTGCTATTAAGTGAGGCCTCAGTGAGGGTTTGCTGTGCACTGGGTGAGCTATCACACCACACAAGCACCTGGATGAGGGGTAAACAGAACTGCCAACATCAGCCTTCTGCCAAAAGCTTATGAGCTGGAAGGTCAGATTAGATAAATCATCGCTGTGATAAGAGGAGACATTCTCTCTGTTAGATGCTAAGGGGAGATGGTCACATCCCCATCATCTGGAAGATTTCAGTACCTTTTTAAAGTGTGTTCTCAGACAGCTGCTGGGATTAAGATTATAGGCATTAAATTCAGGATTTATGGTTCTCTGATGGGTGCAGATTCAGTAAATCTCAACTCTTACAGAATTTGAGGGGTATGAGTTACTGCAGTAGGTGAGGAGTATCAACAGCTCTGCACTTGGAGAGAGGCTATGTTTCAAACTCAAGCTTCAGCTTGTTGTTAGAAGAAATCAGAAAAACACTTTTTTCCATTCTGATGAACAACTTCAAGAGATCTTCTATTTATTTGCTTTGTTTAGCTAGTGGGTTCTTGTTTTGGATTGTTTGGTCTGGTGCATTTCTCCTCCCTCTGTGACATTACACATTGATTCTTGGGACAGACCAGCACTCTGAGAGGATACAAAGAAATCCCTTGGCCAGCTGGGTCTTCTGCACAAAAATTAATGCACAGTAATACACAGAGGCTTAGATTTAACCATACAATCATTCTATCTAGCATTAGGTATAGTGAGATATATATAAAAATTCACATATATTTTACATTATAAATATAATGCCATTAAACTCTGATCTTTTAACAACTATTATTTTAAAACAGGACAGAAAAATATAAAACCTGTGATCTTAACAGCACATCCTTCTTTTTATCCCATGAAGTAATTTAAGTTACCTTCTCTCCATACAGATTCACTTGCCATTCCTTCTTTATCTTAACTAGAAGCTGTATCTGCTCTGCTGGTTGACTGATCCACATCTCTCTCATGTGCATGCATGATACCATCATTAGTCATGGCTGAGATCACATCAACTATCACAGAAAGACCATTAATTACTCTGACCTTCCTTCAGTCTTTCACTAGAAGTCGATCTAAAGCTCTGCTTTGAAGCATAAACACATCCTTACATATTTTTCTCTTAAAACTTAATGTTTTGCTTACAGTGAAATTCTGAGGGTTAGCAGTAGCCAACTGAGTTTTAATGTGGCACTGCAAATATGTTTTCCACTGTGCCTTGTAAGCACGAAGCACTCCAGCTGATGATCTACATCAGACCTTACATCTGGCAAGCATCAAGAAGATATTAAACCTGTTGCTTTGAAGAAAACATCACCATCAAACTCTGACTGTATTAGGGAATGCATAAAAATACATATATCCATTTTGATATAGGAATTATACAGTGTATTGACTCTGCTCTCAAATCTGGACTTCTTGGCCATTAAATGCCTTCCAGGCCTGTCCCAGCCACATGTGATGCGTTACCCTTCAGATCCCACCTTTTGTAGGCAGTCCTTTCGTATACTTCATTGTAGAAAGCTACCATCAGGCATTTTGTCAGGCTACCTGAGATGGTTCCCAGGAAAATGGGAGATACATTGATCAGAGAAAACACATGTTTCTGGCCACTTTTGAGAATCACCTTTACAATTAACAGACACAACTACAAATTCTGGTTTCCGAGAGAAAAAAAAAAATCACTAGGGGCTACTGTAGAATAGAGATACAATCATGTCTTACATTACACATTAGCATTATACAAGATGTTCAGTAATTATACCCAGTCAGATTTTGTTTGAAATTTCTTTGTGTAGTACTTCTAGTTTTCTTACAGATAGTGAAACAGATCTAGGCACCCACTGTATTTTTAAATTTTTAATTCATTGAACCTGCTGGTTTTTGAATGATCTGCAAAAACACCAATTACTTTGCTTCACATGTAAATTAATGATTTTAAAGGACCATATTTGTATTCAAACCTGTGCCTTAGCTATTTATTATTGTATATATTGTCAATTACTTATATACTTATTTGTCAATTGCTTTTATGGAATTTTTTCCCAACTTTTCATTTCTGGTCCTATAAATCATATACTACTAATCTTGGTAATTAATGTTTTCCTTTGCTTGAAAAAAAATTAAAGACATCTACAGTCATAAGATTGTAACTATGCTGGAATAGCACTGCCAAGTGAAAAAATACTACTAGAATCTCAAAAGGTCTCTGTATTTCAAATATGTACACATATCACATTCCCAAAAGAATTAAGAATTCAAGGGGACAAAACCCCTCTCATTCAGCTGGGCATGATGTGCCCAGTCAAGACTGACCAGAAAAGCCTCATCAATACCTTAGCAGTAGATGCTGTTAGAGGAGAAAAGCCAGAAAGAGGATCAGTACTACTTCTCATGGAAAATTCTTACATGCTTCCTTCCAAAGCCCAAATGTGCATTCTCTGTGGAGCCTCAGAGGAACATTTCTACACTGCTCATATCCACTCATGTGATGAAAGGTCCAAACAGGGCTTGCTTCCTTTCTGTCTATGGAGAAGTTTCACCCCAAGAGAAGCACAACCAAAGGCATAGGTGTATTTTACGCTGAGTTCTTTCTTTACATATGGCAAAGATGTAAGCTCATCTAACAATGGTCTAGTACGATATGTCAAAATCATAGGATTATCTTAGGCTGGGCTGTTAGGATACACTGCGCTGATCTCCAGCACCATCGTTTTAACTTGGTGCCAAGTTTAGAGGTGTTTTGGACTCTGAAAACAGGACACAGGATGGGGGACAGAAAAACAAATTGAGAACAAATACAGGGTTTTCTCAGGGAGTAAAATGCAATCAATAACAAAACAGATATTTCTGGTGTTAAAAAAAGCCTTTGGAAATCAGCCAGTCTTAGTATAAAGTATGTGCAAGAAGGAGAACCTCAGAGTGGTTCCTCTTCATCTATATACCTCCCACTGTTTTCATCACTGTAGCTCAAGATGAGCCCTCTCTTTGATTCCTGCCAGTCTTCTTCATAGACTCTTAGGAACTTTCCTCTTCTTATGGTTTTATGCTTTTAAAATGCTCTAACTCTGCTGGTAAAAGAGAATGTCTATATAACTGATACACCCACTCACCTTGGGATGAATGTTTTATTGGTTTGGATGTCATCATATTCCTCAGAAGCACATGTTTCTCCCTCCAGCACATATGGCAAGCAGCTGTATCATATGGGCACTACGCTTACAGTTTAAACCTGGGAGAGTCAGATATTCAAAATTAAAACAACAAAATAATAACTCTGACCTCTTCTTAGCAAATGCTACTTTTAATCAGTGAAGAAGCAAAGCAGATCAATGAGGAAGCAGAAATTAAGCAAGGAATATCAGTTCCTGCATCTTCAAAAGATGCTATTTCAAAGGAGAAAGGGCACTATTCGTCCATATCTGTGTCCAAAGGTTCTCAAAAAAAAAAAAAAAAAAAAGCCCCAGTTTCTGAATCTGTTTTCTTCAATTTTATTGAAGAAATAAGAGTGTATATTTGCATCTGGCATAGTCAGACAGCAGAGTGCTCTAAAAATAACATCCAGTGTTTAACTAGCACTTTTCACGCAGATATAGCCATTTACAGGGATGGATAAGTTACATTATCCCCACTTTACAAGACAGAAGAATCATGATAATGTTGAGTTAATTCACCTGCTCAAATATAACCCTTATTTTCACATAAGGGACAGGACCAGATCCATGGAAATCCAAGAAGCTGAATCTTGTTCTTCCATTCACTCATTCTATTGTATTTCCCCATGGCAGCACATTTCATGTTAGGTGACGAGGGCCATGGGACTGTCCAGGATGCCTTTATGCCATGCACATCCCAGCTGCACCTGGCACTGTGGGCTAATAACACACATGAACTGGGGCAGTGGTGAATAAACACAGAACTGCTGAACACTTAGTCTGCAGAGAAGCTTTAAACCACAAAGTCAGATGATCACCTAAACTATCTTTTAAAGACCATGAGCAGAGATTGCCAAGACTGCAAAGACTGCAGTCTGAATCAATGCCTTTACCTATTGCAAGCTCTTGGCACAAATTACAACAGGAAACCCTATCATAGGCAATGCACAATGGTGTGGTGCCTCATTGCAAAGAGCCTCCCATTTGCATGGCCATCAGGACAGGAGCCTTTCCACATGACTTCACAGCACACAGCAATCAGACAGCACTATATTTAGACTGAGATTTCTTTCACTCCAGCTGCTTCAAGACACTGGAAATTGCATTGCATATAAGCTTCAGAATTAGGTTCTTGACTTCATTCACTCCGCTAACACACCACTTGCTTTCTCCTTCCCTCCTGATGTTCTGACTTTTGTCAGCCACCAAAAAACCCTTCTGCCTAGTTGAAACAGGACTGTAGTGGGTGGGTATTTGCTTGGCACATTTATCCACTCATGCTGGAACATTATTGACACATTCTTATCTACTGACAGATTTTTTTTTCCTTTCTCCTCTTTAAACCTAGCACCTGCCAATTCCAAGTTACTACACCTCCTGTTTACAGCAATGCCCTAATTGTGGAAATGCAACCTTCATTTATTTTTTTTTTCTCACAAAGGGCTTATTTCACGCCTTTCCCCTATGTTGTTTCAGTTAATAGGAAAAAAAAGGTCCTCTCAAGATACTGAAGTCTAGTGAGCATCAGGTAGAACCAGTCATGACCATCACTTTTCAGGATAAGCAGAGAAACAGATTTTATCAGAATATTTTCTCCCTTCACAAAGGTTTCCTGCTACCATTGCCAATGGGGGTTTTCACGGCAGTCTACAGCACTCATTATTAAGAAAATAACAGATGCTTTTCCAGTTCTCAGTACCACAGAATACGCTGTAGTTGAGCTGTTTGCTCTGCTGATCTCATTGGTGCTGTTTATAATTTAATATTATTTGTCTTACTATTGCACCAGCAGCCTCCTGATGTCAAAAGCTCTGGAGATAACTTAAATAGACCTTCAGTTACGAATTTGTCTTGGAATGTTTCATCCCTGAAAATAGAAATGCTGTGAAGCTACACTGATGATTTCACACATATGACCTCTGTAATATAACAGATCATCTTCCAAGTAGGGCTGAGATGAAAAGATGTCAGGTGATGGAGGTCAGAATCTCTGCTCCATATCAGTAACTAGGAGATCATGCCAGAATATGGCAGGAGAATTCTTGGCGGGTGCCAGCATAGGAAAGGGAATCTAAATCCAAAACAGTTGTGAATCAGTAGGATATCCAGCAGAAGTGTTCAAATTGGGAAGTGGCCAGGACATGGAGACTAACAAGATAAATGTGCAGAATATGCTCACTTTATTGCTAACTCATCTCTGTGTCTCCCTTTCTCCCCTGCACATTTATTGCCTTTTAATGGTGTTTTCCAACAGCACTGTAACTTTTCAATGTACGGGCTAATGGGCCACAGTGTACAAATAAGAGAACAGTTAAGCTTGGGTTTTGAATACTTCCAGATTTCTGGGTGTATCCTTCCATTGTTCATCTTAATAAGTATGTAATACTGGGATGACAGGACAGAGCAAGGGCGAGGAGATGCCGAAGGGAAGTGTAGCCATCCAGTGGTCACTCAGCGCTCAGCTACACAGTAATTTCTGCGTGGAGCCCAGAGGATTGATTAAGGAACAATCCTGGGATTGTTCCTTAAAGCTGTGAGAGATTCCACTTGCAGAAACAGTACAGGACACAAAGACACTTTACACTTTAGTGACTGTATTTTGGCTTCCATGAGATGACAGGAAATACTTCAAAACTTTAAGTCTTCCTATTAGTCAATTTACCATAAAAGAGAAATATGTAATATTCCTTTGATGTTACTTCAAATTTGCATTCTAGTAGTATGAACAAACTGAGCTCAAAGCCTGATGATCAGGGATGATATAATGATTTCTTATGAATGGCATCTTTGTCCACAAAGATTTTAAAATCAGACAAAGAAAAAATAAAAAATCAGAAGTGGCACTAGTCATCTAAACCATCAGAGACTTCTATACACAAAGAGTTTATGTGACTTCCACGGTCACTCCAGGAAGCTGTGGATAATATATGAGGTGAATCTCTGTGTCTTGCGTTTTATTCAAGTGCCACTGTCACATAGCTATATTTCATACACTATGCATTCTGTATTGAGAAGCTCATTGATTTAAATTCACAATACCTTACATTTGCCAAGTGGCTATTAGGAAAAACAGAGGAGCATGAAAAACTGCAAAAAATCCCCGTTATATGAGTCATTCAGCTATTGTGAAGCAACTTTTTTTTTCTGGCCACAGAAATAGAGATTTCAGGGGTTTATCTTAGGTACAACAGATAAGCTTCGTGTTTTGGGTTCCAGATATCTTTGGGCACTGAACTGTCCATAAAAAATATGATATCGATGTATTTCACAGATATGTTGTAAGTGATTTTCATAAAGTGCTTTCAGATGATTACAAAAGAGAGATCATAAAAGACCAGAGAATTATCGTTAGGTAAGGACACTTGGCCTCAAAGGATCACAACATGATAAAACTATGCATTGTGATAAAGGAAGCCCATTTTTTATTAGGAATGGGATGATAGTGTCCAGAGCTAGGTTAGGATTGTAATTTAGGTTTGAGGGCAAATTGGACAAATGCTCAGACATATTAACAGCAATATCCTGAGGCTGATTTCATGAAATTCAGGAATGTCTGAAACAGAAAATAGGCCCCTTCCAGTATTGGATCCATCTGCTGTTTTGATGTTAAACATAGATATATAAAATAAAGTTCGCAGAGGTAGGATTCAAAATTCTATTCAGGTCATCTTTATTTTTCAGCTTTAATTAAAAACAACAACAACAACAACAAAATTCCAGTTAACCAGAGGTTGCATACTATGAAGTGTTTTCAACAAAACCTGGAACCTTAATGAAACCTCAGTAGTGAGCACTGAGTAGGCATGTTGAGTGTTTGACTGTTCGGGGTCACGTCTTCAAAATACACCCAATCATTCTTATTGCGATTCTACTATTGCTGAAAAGTAAAATAAACCCCATTGACTGAGGCTGGATAATCATCATCCCTTCCTTTACACAGAATTGGCTTATATAATTGACATACTGAACCTCACTAATCTGGTCAGAAATCCCTCTCTAATTATTAAGTTAACAGATCTCTGCCAGGAGATCTTGAGGACAGAGGAGATGAACCATAATTTCCCTTGAACCATCTCCTTCTGGTCATTGGTCACTGTTGGGTACTGGCTGCTGGACTATATCATTGATAAATCTGATCCATTCTGGCAGTTCCTATAGCCTTCTTTCCAAACTATGCTAATTAAGTTTTCAAATTGAAAAATCTCCCCTGAGAAGGAAGACAAACTGTGCTTACAGAAACGTGCTGCCTTTTTCTTTTTTTCTCCTATTGTACTTCTAGTAGGTAAGATGGGACAATTTAATTCACAAAACTCAGAGACACTCCCACAGGTTGAATCCCCTTTGGCATCCATGAGTGAATTCTCCTTTCTCAAAGATCAGAATGAATCAAAGCAACTGTTCTTGAAAATGCTTGTATTTTATATATTCATATTTCTATAAGCAAATCAAGTGGCAGCATCAGTCTCAGGTACAAGTTCAGAGTCGTAGGAACCTGTTCACAAATATTTATCCTCCTGATGTGTTGTGAATCATCCTAAAAAGTGGACTTCACTTTACAGCTTTAGGAGTGGATTTTTTGGTGAAAATACATGAAGCTCAAGAGGTGTAAGGAATAAGTTTCAAACCAAAACATAAGTTTGATAAATTAAAAAAAACCCCAAACAAACAACAAAACAAAACAAAAAATCCCCAAAGTCTTCAAAGCAATAAAGCTAATTCAACCTGTTTTCCTGTGACTTGGGATTTCAGGGATAGATTCTCCAGTACCCCAGAAAGGGTTAACAATGACTGACACTCTTTCAATCACCAGGTTTTTATGCATAAGGCAAATCCTTTGACAGTCACATTCTGGCCTTCTCCTCAAAGAGGACTCCTAAACAGCTCCTACCTGAAAACTGTAGGACCCTGGTATCTTTAGTAGGTCTATCTGAAATCAGCCAAAAATATCAAAAGCTGTCAGAGATACGAACACATCGTCCCATAAACTTGGCTTCTATTGGAAACAAATAAACCAATTAAAAAAAAGAAAGAAAAGGGGAGCAGTGGGGAGAGAAGAGCAATTAAAAACTTTTCAAAGAACTTCCTGAGTTTTGGTTCATTTTTAACAGTCTTTGGTGGAAAATGAACTCATAGCAGTTTTTCTCATAGTCAAAGTAAGTCCAAGATAAGTGATGTCCTTTTGCCTGTTTCTAGAAACCATAAGCTACTAACCTTAAAGATTCAGTTTTGCATTCTGCAGAGCTGTAAGCAGTTTTACTCATGGCCAAACCAGGTCTGGCTGAAACCACTACATTTGCTTCCAATTGAGTAAAGTGAAACTTTTGTGCAAGTATGCTTGTACAGAGTTCCTGAATGACGTGCGTTAGTGATCAGTTCTTCCTCAGTTGTGACAATAATTAGAAGTGGGGTCTGAACCAAAATTCTTGGAAGCAAATAACCCCATTCTTGCATTAATTTCCAACTCAAACCCAGATGCATCTCTGAATTTAACAAATTAGTTCTCCTTCAACAATGAGCAGAAGTAAAACTTCAGACCAGAACCCCCAAATTCAAGGATTTTAAAATCCAGCTCTGTGTTTTGTGGTTTGGACCCCAGTCTCTTTCTAGAGATATTCTCAAGGTTAAAACCTAGTAACGGGTAAGCAGTTCCTAGTGTTTTTCTCCTCAGAAAATATTTCTATATATCTTTCAGCTGGTCAAATTATCCTATTTGAAACGCATTTGTAATGACTGAGTGACCTGGTTGTGAGCCTGTATCTGATCATTTGCAGACCCTGTTAAATAACAGCTTGTGCATGACTTTAGCAGATGGTTTAGCTAACATATAATTTCTATAGGTATATAAAATAACAGTTGAAATCAGAAAGCAGAATGGCCTCAAGGTTCTCTCCCCATTTTTGCAAAGTCATTTTCTCCTAGTTGTTACAGTACAGCAGCAAAGGACAATACAGGGAAAATGAAGTTGGGTAAACTAAGCTGAATAATAACACTATTTAAGTATTACTCCAGAAACTCTACTAATGTTGTATAAAAACAAGCATTTTCCAGATAGTTACAAAGGGGGAGATCTAATATTTCCATATTAAGCAAAGCAGTATGATTAGCACTGATTTGGGTCATGGTCTTAAATATCTGCAGTCTCCAGAGAAGGTTTATTTTGACATAAAAATAAGTAAAGAGCTGGTCTTTAAAAAACATCAGCAAATAATTCCATAGTTTATTTCCAGGAGATAACATATTTTAAAGGATATGCATTGTCAAAATTAAGAAGCAAGACTTTGCTCAATGGTACTTGGACTTCATTCCAGATGATAAAGAAACAATATCTGGATTCACAACTGATAGTTTTCAGAGTTTGGAGGGACAGAAAATCCAGAGCATAACTTCAGAAGTAAGTACTAATTCAGCCTATACTTCATCTGTAGCTGATTGAGGGAGTTAGAGGTCCTGAAAAGCAAGGGACTACTCTGGAATACCATGAGGGTACTCCATTGTGCCCCTTGCAGCCCTGATCCCAGTATGTGCCCCTCAGGTGCATCCATACAGCAGGAAAGATATATTCTGCACTTTGCCCCACTTTTTTTTTTTTCCATCAGGGTGTAAACTGAAATGATACATGATATCCTCTGTACCTGTGGACCTGCATTTCCTTTGGAAGGAAATCCTGATGCACAAGTGAATGAAACATAACCCCTATCTACTCCCCTCACAGAGCCGGAATGCGGCCACGGTGCCACATGAACTGAGCCTGCACCATTGGGCTGTAGGACCTGTCAGCCCTCTGGTGTTGGCTCAGCCAAAGAGCCCCTGTGGGAAGTTTCTGCTTTGAATCATCTCCTAGATGAATCCACTGCTCCCTACCGACCATGGAGGAAACTGAACACTGTGCCCAGAGTTAGCCTTTGTTATCACATTTGTTAATTATTTACCCTCTATTAAATACATGGCATTATGTTCAGCTAATTTTAATTCTGCTGTGAACATTGGTGAATGTCTTGCATGCAGACTTATGGGTGTTCTACACATGCATTAGTGAGAGAACATGTCATCCTTCAGAGCAAAATGGACAGATATAGCAGAAAGTTTTGTCAAAATGCCTCCTCAGATATTTTTTTCTTAAGTACTCCAAGCCACAAAAAAGGGATATAAATCTGCAAAAATGTTTACCATTTCCATTCCTATTTTTATTTCTCACCTGCCCTACTTTCTCTTAGCATTTAAGATGCTATAATTGTCCAGCTCAAACCTAAAGCCAATCCAAAATCATTATTAAGTAGTGGGAATAGCTCCGCTCATTGACATCTGTGAGTGTGGCAGAAAGATACCCAATAATGTCAGAAAATAAAAAAATAACAATCAACTCCAGCAAATGAAGACAGAGCTTATAAAAGTATCAAAATATATAAAACTATCACTGCTAGTCCTGCAACACCCACATATACGAGTCCAATTTATATGAATTGTTCCAAGTCTCATTTACCAAAGAAAATTGCTGTCATTATGGATACATCAGTGAGTTGGTCAAGAACATTTTTGTTCTACTTCTCAAATTAGAACATATTGATTACTTTACACAATACTGTTTTCAAGGAGAAATGTTGGTTTTGGGAAATGGATTGAAAAGCATTTGCAAATGTTTTTTGAAGTAATGAAGACTTTGTCTCTAAAAATTACCATTCTACGTCTCAAAATTACTTTTCATGAAGAAATATAAGAAACTTAAATTACAAAGTATATATTGAAAACAACGAAAATATTTCCAAATTGCCAAAACAAAATGTTACAGCTGATTTGAACCAAAACCATGTCTTCTGGATTTATAGCCCACGATGGTTTTAGATTTTTGACTTCTTTGTCCTGATTCAGGACATAAACATTTTTCCATACTGTTACATTTGGCCAGAATGTAAAACCTATTTCCTGCCTGTTTCTTTTTTACTACCACACTGATGGCAGTTCCTCTAGCATAGTCACAGCTGTAAGATATTGGCTCTACTGCAACTGTAAGGCTGTTTTTGCTGAGATATTTTACATCAATTCCACAGACCCAAAAGATAACTGTGCTGCAAACCCAATTTTTTACTTGCTAGGATAACTGTAGATATATAGTTTTACACACACATACACAAAAAAAATCCCTCAGATCTAGCTTGTGTTAGCCATAAATTTAAAAGTAGATTTCCCCCTATTTGCATCAAATAATCTACTTCTCTGAAAGCATTCACCAAAGTGTAAAGGGTCTCTTGGGCCTCATGTGAGCAATTTTAATGTTAACTATAGTCCATATTTTAATACTTCAATATAATGATGGAAGATGCACTAATACCATGGAAATGGTCATATATATCCTGCTAAAAAAAAAAAAAAGGCTTGCCAGATTTATAGATGTTAATGGATTTGTTGTATTCACTCTGCTAATTTTGTGTCCTGTTCCTAATCTCTTTGTGACCCCTTTCTTCGTGCCCCCATTGCTGTCTGAGACCTCAAGTAAGACTGCTTGAATTCCTTCTGTGCTCCAGCACTTGGATGTGAGAAGAGCTGAAGAGGGACCATGCACTGTATTCTTTTCCCTCAGCTGGGTGTGCTTCTCTCTTTTCCAAGCATGACTCTACAGCAGAGTAGCATTCAATGGGATTTTATGGCAGATCTGCAATAAAAAACAATTTGGGGGCTATTCCTGTATTCTGAGGACTGTCAGCAGGGCACAACTCATATCTGCAAGGGTAGCATTTGTTGTCTCCAAAAGTAGAGCATCGATGTTGAAAATAGTTTACTGGAAGTAATATCTGCCTCATTAAATCCCCACAGCAAGCGTGGGTATGGTTGGGAAGAACCCTGTATGGCACAGCTCCATCGTGCCCAGGAGCACACCGACAGCAAAGCACTACAGGCAATCACGGGATGATGCCTGAGTCCTGCCCCAACACGGTATTATTTACTAGTGTGGGCATACCTGTCCAGATGAGCATCCTAGCAAGATTGGGAAGAAAGAAAACTTTACTGCCAAAGGTTTCCAGGACCCTCAGCCAGCAGAGAAAGACTTACTGACAGGAATACAGCAGATGCCAGCCTGGAGGTTAAGCTTCAGAGACAAAGCCTCGACCAAATGGAGGGTAGGGGATCAGACAGTGGGGAACCACACCTACCCCTACGAGAAACCCCTTTAAAGCTCTAAGCCCTCATCTATTTTGTTGGCATAGGTATCATGGAAGACTTGAATGGAACTTTCATATACTTGCTAAAATATTAGCATTGTGATAAATTTCAGCTTGCTTGAATGAATACTGGCATTCTTTTTTCTATTGGCTGAGACTTTTCCTTAGGTCTATAAATACCTAAAAGCAAATATTTTTCTTTGTTGTTGTTCATTTATGTCTTACAGAGATCTTGCTAATAAGGAGAGGTCAGGGATCATGAAAGATGTAAGAGAGAGGTTCAACATTTTTAATTTTGACCCTAGCATTGCCCCTGGACAAACCACTAAACAGCTGAGTTTGCACATGATATAAATTTCTTAGCCCCTTGTGGCTAATGAGAGCTGCAGGATAATGAATCACATCATCACTTCAAAAGATAATATGTACAACCCTAATGTTTTCAAATTTCATAAAGATGACACAAGGGCAGTTGGAAACCTGCCAAATTTCAGAACAGTTATTGAGTTATATGCACAAAATCAGGGCATGACATGCATGGAGGAAAAAACCAATGTTTTGTAGAAAGAAACAGAAACTGAAAAATAATACGTGAATGGATAAACAGACATACAGGGGTTCACTTTTTTGTTCTGTGATATTACACAGGCTGATCATGTCTTGTGCATGATTAATTAGTCCCCCATGTTATGATAGATACCCACAATGCTTCTGAGATAGTAGACAATTCTGTTCTTTTTGCCTTTACTATGTGTGTTTCAAACTTCTTGCAACTGAAAAAAAAAAGGGATACCAATGACCTCACATGTAGGATCAGCAGTTTTGCACACTTAACAGCTATCAGCATTCAGCATAAAGAAAGCATATGACCTAATAAAGTTGTGTAAACATACTGTCATTAAATATGTGTAAGAGTTATTATAATTCGATATATTCTTAGCTGTCAACAGGTTTTGGACTGGGCTCTGGGTGTTCCTGCGTGGCAGTTCAAGCAAAGGTGGCATCCAGCAGATCCCTGGAAGGCATGCTGCCAGCTTTCTGAGTCCTGGCTGCTGATGGAAGAGGGAGTTTTACAGAGCTGAAGTGAGTGATGCCCTGAGAGTGCCTTCTGGGGATGCCAGCACAGCCAGGGGAATGAACAAACTGCTGTGTCTGGCCTTGCTGCACATGACTCTGCTTTCCCGTGTGGCTGCCACCAGCACTGAGGAGTCCAAAATGCCATCAGAGTTAAATATGGTAGTGAAAAGGAATGCAAAGTATAATAAGAGTTTTCTTTTTTGACCGCTGCTGAAAGACATGGGGTTTGTGTTTCTCTTGTTTTGTGTTGATAAGCCACACTTCCACTTGTGCAAAACCAACAATAATATTTTAGGACTTTATTTCAAATACACCATGGGGAATGAGACTGACCAACTCCTTTAGTCAGGACAGGCCCCATCCCTATATACGCCAGCTTTGCCTTTTCACTCAAGAAAAAACTATTTAGAGCTGGAAAATAAATAATTAGATTTTAAGTACAGAAGGGAACAGGCTTCTTTTTCAGAGCTGGTGCCAGAAACACTTCCAGGTACGACCAGAAACTGGGAACTTGTAGCTAATACCTGAGATTTCATTTTGTTCTTCCTCATTTGCCATCAAAATCATGAAGGACTTACGGAATGTTTTGCACTGGAGGTGGCGATGAGAACTGCAACCCATTTAAATATAAAACAACTATATTAAAAAAGGTAAAAATAATGGGCAAAAGGTGCAGGGCCTTTTTTTAATCTGCCCTTACTTCCTCACCACTCTGCACAGAGGTTCAAAATTACTGTTTATGGTATCTTATACTCTAAATGCTAAGAGAGAAAAATTTGGCCAAAACTCATAAGAAGTCCTCTGTTTTGTCAGTGTGAAATACTTGATAATTTGTAATGCATTTAGCCATTAATCATTTTAAAGGGCTTTTCAATGGGCATGAAGTCCTTTGAGCCTTTTCCATATACAGACATTGGATCAGGGACTTTTGCTACAAATTACTTTTGTCTGGACTTCTAATACAAAATCAACTTGAGAACAAGGGAAATACATCACTGTTAAATTTTCTTACAAGACAGAGCCCTTATAACACATCATGGGAAACATTTTTGAGCTGCTCTATTAATAACAGCAGTGCCTGATTTCTTTGGTTTAAACTTACCTTTTTCACATTTTCTTGTGACATTTTCCAGATATAAATTGTTATGATGAAGAGTCATTCAAAGCAAGGGAAAAAGCTGTAATTATGTTTCTCTTTTCTAAAAGAGAGTGGGGCAGGAGGGGGATTATTTTACACAGATCAGTGAAGGACATCCTAATAAAGATTGGTCTGGAACTTTTCTTTTTATGACAATTGACTTATCAGCAAGAGCCATTGTAGCAAATCTGGAAATTACATAATTGCCAGAAACTGTAGATATTTGACTTGGCAAGAACTTTAGGTGTCTCTGATTTATTATTGTAAGAATTTGGCTCTGCAAAGATGAAGAAATGTTTCATGAAAGAACAGTAGAATACAAATGAAATAGGCAGAGATCTTGTTTTCAGAGACTATATTTAACTACATTGTCACTTCTATTATAACAAAAATAAGCTAAACTGAAAACGTCCGAGGTTAGAAACTGGCAGAAAGATCAATCTGCATGAAAATACAAATTTCAACAGCTAAACACTCATCTTTTTCTCTCCATTTTGTCCTTTGGGCAAGTTCTTTGTGTGTCATTCATTATACTAGGTGTTATCCCTTTTAGCACAGGCAAAATAATAAAACTGTAAAGCTGAAAGAAACTTGTTAATGAATAGTTACATTTTTTAAATCTGTCTTTCAGAAGGCACTGAAGCCCTTTCTAGTAGCAAAGTCTAAAGGCATTAGGTATTATTAAATTTAAGAGAAATGTAGGTGACTAAGATCAGAGTGGTGAAGTGGGAACACTATAAGTACTTAGTGTAGGTTTGGAGGACTTGCAGACCACAGCAGTTCTGAAAACACTCATAATTATTCTCTGTATCAGAAGACCAGGTCACCTCACAGTAGATTAAGGTGAATGTCTTTGCTTAAACCATTTGCATCAAAGAGATTTACTTTGGCAAGTCTTCCAGGAGACATTTTCCCTTTGATAAAGTTCAGCTTTTTCTGGAGAAATGCTGTTTCCTGAAAATGGATTATCATCTGCTCTTTAATATCTCCTTATGTTTCTTGTGTTATCTTACTGCCTCATGGAGAAGTTGCTAAGATCATCCCACAGTTTATCTGTCTTGGCATTCAGCTGGGCGGCAGCAGCTGGAATCAATGCCACCACTGCTGCTCCTGGCAGCAACTGCTGACTTTTGTAAAGGGAAAGAAATCCTGCTGTGGCGTGAGATCGACATTCCTATCTCCCAGAAGACACACGTGTTGGCACCATCATCATCTATTAGACCAGAAGCTTTGAGTGTGCTATCAGGCTGGAGCTTCTCTGCTGGCACTTGGACAGACCACGGCCCTGCCAGGGCTCTGATTATCTCTGTTATGAAGGATTAAAACACCCTATTAGAAAAAATGTTTCTGTTGAAGTGGAAAACTCAGAATACATATTTCGTTGTCACGAGATTAGGGAGAAATATAGCAATAATTCACATAAAGCCACCTTGTTATATCCAAATTTTTTTTCCAAAAGTCAGTACTGGATGCTGGGAAAGGGGAGGTATAGCAAAGAGTCTGACATTACTTTTGCTAACTGATGGAGATATCACCAACAATAAATTAATATTGTTCCATATCGCTCCTGTTCCATATCCATCCTGCTGTTGTTAAGTACTGTGAGGCTGCACAGGCAAAGGTGTCTCCAGAGACCCGAACACAGCAACCTTCTTCCCAAAAGCATGAGCAGACTATTCAAAGTAAGTTTTTAGCAAATAGGAGCAAATGAGTATTCCTGTGGCCAGGAGCAACAAAATACATAAGCATCAGAAAATGGAACACCTCTAAACTGTTTGGTTTCAGCTTTACCACCCAGTCCATGTAATCAGGAGTAGCACAGCTTGTATTGTATACCATGTGCTACAACTGAATGGGGTAGCTTATTTATTCGGGAAAATACCCATTGATGCTGCCCTGAAACCCTACATCAAGAATCAAACCTGTAGTTGTGCCATTTCAGACAAATCTTGACTAGTTTGTTTTGTTTCTTGTGTTTGTTTGCTTGGTCGGGATTTTTATTTTTTTAAGGAAAAAAAAGAGGACTTTTAGGACAAACTGGAAAAAGTATGTTTGGTATAAGAAAAATTGCTGGAAGAGTGACATTATTCGGACAAAAATATCTCACTACAGGCAGGAAAGACAGGATTTTGACCACAGACCTTGTTTGAAAGGTATTACATAGAAGAGGGTCATGCATAAGGAGGAATATTATACAACCGATTCAAGAAGACAGTGAGAAATAACATATCCAAATATCTGTGATATTTGTAGAGATATTTATATCATCAGGAACTGTGTCACTTTGGTAGGAATGAATGGATACAGACTGAAGAACAAATGGTACCAGTAATGATAAGCACTAATTACTTCTGTATTTGATAAACAACACATTTCATCACACACCTCCTGTCTGGATAAGAAGTAAAGTTATTTTTACTTGATTAGTATAAATGGGGAGGATATTAGAGAAGCAATATCTACAGACATAGCTATAGATAGCCTTTTATCAAGAACTAGTAATTGAGTCAGCTGAAAATAAATTGAAAATACTAAGTAGTACTGAAAGCTGTGAGTCAAAACTAGAAAGGAAGAAAAATTGCATTAATTTTCATGCAAAAGGCATGCCATGCACAAATAAACTTTTTTTCATTGATATTTGATTTTTATACCAAGGATGGACTTGAAGGTCTATAAAAAAGTTGATTTTAGTTATATGACATCATATTTTATGACATTACTGAATAATTTTCAGATTTTATATAAACCCAGATCCTATTAAAAGAAGTATAGGGTGGGGGAGGAACTACTAAAGGGACATGTGAAAACTCATTAGCTGCTGTTAATACCTCTCAGATATTCATTAATCTGATTTTACTTAATTTTTGTTAATGATCTTAGCTGTTAGTCAAAATCTTTCCTCATTTTGAGAAGCCAGCAAGTTTTATCAGGTTTGCTTTTATTTGTTTAGTAAGGTTGAAAAACCTTGAAACTGAGCAGATAAAAATGAGACTAAATGTAATGGCACAAGGTACCAAGATCATGAGCTTAAGAAAAAGAACAAGAAATCTAGAATCTCACTGGTTAACAGAAGCTATTAATAAACAATGATAATTAGTAAATATGGCTAAAATAAAACTATTATATGCTGAGTGACACACAAGACAAGGCTTAGAAAAAGCTTAAGTTTCTTACTCCTGTTCAATAGTTAACTGGCAGGTTTTTGAGGCACAGCACTTGGCTTACAGACATAAGACATTGTACAGAATCTTGAAGAATGGGGGGCTCATAACCACCTGCACTCCAAATTACATATCCAACATTCTGGTAAATGTCACTCCAGAAAGTCCTAGTAAGACATTGGTATACTCAGTGAAATCTTGCATTTTTTGGTTTGCGGAAGGCTTACTGGAATTGGAACAGATGTAGAGAAGGACAACTGGAATCAGTGTGGAAAAACACCTCAACAGAATGAAGGGTATAAAGATACATCACCATGGAGACAAGGGCAACATGAAAAGCTCTGGTACAACAGAGATATTCATTAACTTCAGCTTGTAGAGAAAATACATCTGAGTAAGACTATAAGTTTACCAGCTTCAACAGAGAACAATGGTTTTGGGTTTAATGTATACATTGTTATATATAGTCACATGATTGTGAGTTCAAGGAAATAGAGTCAGGAAATCTCTGTATAATGTCTTAAGTCTATAAGCCAAATGCTGTGCCTCAAAAACCTGCCAGTTAACTATTGAACAGGAGTAAGAAACTTAAGCTTTTTCTAAGCCTTGTCTTGTGTGTCACTCAGCATATACTAATTTTATTTTAGCCATATTTACTAATTATCATTGTTTATTAATAGCTTCTGTTAACCAGTGAGATTCTAGATTTCTTGTCTTTTTCTACTCTCTAAGCAGTCAGTATATTATTTTGTTGCCTAAATCAAAATTTAGCCAGGCATGAGATTTTCAGCCTCAATTTTGCAACTAGTGCCTTGCAACCAGTATAGCAGTAATGTTGTTAGAGGTGAGTTGAGGACCATCTCAGCCTTCTGACTGACAGTTGCACCCCAGCATCACGCAAATCCTGATTTACAATAATCCTTTGAGCCTCTGCAAGCAGACAGGGCAATATAAAAGAACATGGCTGCAGGTCACAAAAACACTCAATGCACTTCAATTAAAACCAAACACTGGCAGTGGCAGGCAGTCACCACATAATCACAAATCTGAACAGGTCATTGGGACATGTCAGGTTCTCTCCAAATACCAGACTCAATCCGATCTCCCTGTGATTCAGTGAGTTTAAGCACATGAACAACCCCTCCTATCAACTTGTGTAACCTCCCTTGTGCCACAGCCCACTGAATTTCACACAGTAACATACATACAAGCCCAACAAAACCACAGAATATGTATTTCAGATGAACAGAAGCTACTTGCTGAGGTATACTCAGAGAGCAGGAGGCTGCCAAGGTTGACTACAGCCTATGAGGAAAACTGAACCTGGCCAGCCTAGGCTGTACAAAACACTTGCTAGTTGTCCAGCACTTTACTGCTGCCAAACTGCCGCACCAATTACCAGCATAACTACTTTGAAGATCCTTGGGCTACCTCTGACTGTAGTTTTCAGACTTCCATTCTTTTGGTAGGTCTGTAGCTTCTACCTTTGGAGCCCTACACAGGGCTTGCCAGGCAGGTTGAAAGTCCTGCAGTACCTTTGGAGAGACTGGAAATATATCTTGTTTAAAAGCCTTGGACTCAGAGGTCTCGATTCATTCCTTTGCACTGCACCAGCGTTACAGAAACACATTCACCAAAGGCATGGAACTCAGCAATACAGTCACCTTAGGCTTTCCATGTGAAAGAAAGGAACATCCAGGGTGTAAGTTAAGCCTTCAGTGGAATGAACTGTCTTCTACACATAAGATTTTTTCTTTATAGAGGAAGACCATAACGACTGCATCCAACCTGGAAATTTCTGTACAGGAAGAGAAATAGGATGAAAACAGGACAGTCTATGTGTTTTGTTCAAAGTCAGGAGCTGAAGTTAATAACCCAGTTATATGATCCATGACCTGCTGAAATCCCATTGAGTTTCTTTTTGTTCTGTGACTTTATAGCACCATTTAAAATGAGGGTTGGATTTTGTGATGCAGATACTTATGGAACTATAAATCGTAGAAGCCTCCAACAGCAAACATTGCTTTTATGTTATTACTGCTGTTACTCTTGTCTTTGCTACTTGTATTGTTATCTTTCCACACTCTCAAGAAAAATATTGAAAACAGAGAAACATAAATACTGCTCTAATGTAAATAATAGAACTTGAAAGTCATTTTCAAGGGAACTAAAAACAGACTGCTGGAGTATTCTCTACCCTGGTGCACGCACAGTGTGAACTGATGAACACGTCTGAGGAACATTTAAGACTCAGGGCAAAAGGAGAAGCCATAGCATGAGGAGCTTTTGAGAGTTTGTCTCACCTTCAGCTGCAGCTGAGTCCCATAACCTCGGCTCATAACCCTCTGCACCAGGCAATTCCCATCAGTGATCACACCAGCTAGGTCAGCCCAGTTTTCCTGGCTCTCTGTGGGCCGAGTGTAGGAGAGGGATTGAAACACTGAACTGCAAATGCACCAGACAGCAGGACCAGCTGTAGGAAAGCATGTGCAGAAGGGCAACTGTGTGAGCCTCACACTTAATGCTTGAGCTTGGAGAGGTCTGCAAAAATAATCTTCCTTCTACTGAGAGGCCTTGAGAAGGGAGGAGGGGTGTCATACGGGGAGCACCTTCCTGTGTGTTCCTACAGCTTCAAACACAACAGCTCCCCAATGCTTTTTGAGGCCCTTGGAAACTAGCACAACACAAACAATAACACATTATCGTTGCTTTTAGTCCTTACTTGTTGTCTCCCAAATGTTTAACTTGCCAAAAAGAGAGAGGGGACCTGAACCAGAAATGGGATACATATTCCCTGCAAAAGAGAATCACATCATAACTTAAGTAACAGAGACACTGTGTGCAGGTTGCTGACAGGTTTGAAGCCATAGCTTAGAGAAGCCCTAAATCTCCTCTTATATTTACACTTCTGGCTTCTCTTTCCCTCTCAGGAGCACTGCCCTAATCACTTACAATCCTCTTCTTGGAACTGGGTGGGAACTCTCTACAGTCAAAAGCACTCTCGCAATTAAAACTTGTCTCCTTTATTGGTAGGTATAATCACATTGTCCCACACCCCTTGCTTGGAGCAATTTGTGCATTTGCTGACTATATTCCTATTCTTCATTGCCTAGGATTGTGTAGAAAGTGTATTTTTTTTTGGCCTCAAGAACAACAGCAGGATGGCTGGCTATGTAAACAAAATTCCTGTTGCCCAGTCTGCTCTGCAGGTCCCATTACTTGTGAGTTACACTGTGGGATAAGGCTTGAATGAGACTCAGTATGCATGCAAAGAGAAAAGCAGATGTTCTGTTTTTGGAAAACAGTGGATCTGTTTTTTGCAATATATGTGTGAATGGCAGTCAGTGCTGGAATGCAAGCAGTGGTTGGTTTTGCTCTGATGGTTCTGCTCTGCCATTGCTCCTGCTGCCCAAAGCCTGTGGGACCGCTCCACTGTCCCATCAGGGGCTGCACAGTAGCCCCCATCAGTGTCACTCGGACGCACACATTCTTCCATTCAGGAACTGGGTGGGAAACTAGACTTTGCTTGAATGGGTTTCTATGTATGGCCCGGAGAGGGGGGAGGAGAAACACATCTAATAGTCTTCCTGGTTTTCCTGTTTTATAAAACTATAACTAGACAGTATAACAGGGATTAAGCGATAACGCTGTGTAGTAACTTTTGTACAACCAGACACAAAAAAAGACCCAGGAATCTCTTTCACTATGATTTTCTCATTAAAGATTTTAACCTAATTTAATACTTAATGTGAACCCTCGTGGAAGATAGTACAATCTAACAACTGAACCATGGGTATTTAAGGCAGAATAGAACATGTAATTACCAGAGTGAATATTAGAATAGTTTAGTGTCTTTTGTTATGGTAAAATAGATCAATAAGATTTCAAAATTTAGGTCTCGGTCTTGCACAGACATGTCCCTTTGTGGAGCAGTTTGCGTGACTAGAGCCTTCATTTATTTCTATTATTAAAGAGATAATTAGTGCATGATGAAAAATGCTCAGACGTTTCTATTATATAGAACTGAATCTAAAAAATTTCATGATACTGTACTTTTTATTCAGTAGGATATAGAAAGCCCAGAGGGTTTGTATGTATAATTTATCCACCTTCCATTTTATGTGTGGTTGTTTTATAATATTCTTCTGTTTAAGCTTGGAACAGGGGCAAACCTTCCTGCAGATAATTTTTTTTTAAAAGAATTATTTACTTTTTTCTCTCTATTCTCTAAGTGCCTGCAGAGCCTCCAGTGCTGCAAAGTCAAATCCTTAAGAGCTAAACCCATTATTATTGATATTGTTATTGTCATTCACTTCCTTTTTCATTAATAAGAAGCTATGATTTTATTACTCTTTTCTAATACAAAAAAATTATTATTTTTGATAGCATATGTGCCTTTTGTTGAGCCTTTCTGACCACAGATTTTCAACAACACTGTATTCTTGTCCTGTTTGTCATATTCCATGTTCTTGACATGATGACTGGACTCCTGCTCTCTAAAAAAGTCACCGAATACTTCTCAATTCTCCATGTGGCAAAGTACTAGATGGGGCAGGAATATTCAGCATTGGAGCTAAGGCACTATTTTCCTATGTTTTTAGTTAGCATATAGGTAAAAATACTATTTTATCTGAATTTCAGAATTCTTCTGATTTGTTTTTAAACGGTAGAATTATGTGATCAGCCTTCCTTGGGGTAAAGAAAGCTAAAAATTTGTTGTTCCACTCAGAATATCTAGGCAGAAAGTTTAGTTCTAAAAGTTATATTACAGATTGTATTTTCCTAGGAAAAAATATACATATGAAGTCCTCTAGAGAGAAGAAATCGCCAAAAAGCTAAAGAGAATTTAGCTGCTGATTTCACCCCAACAAGATTAATGAATAAAAAATTTCAGTAATAGGGCAAGTGAAACTTGTATTGCAATGATTGAACTGGATTGTTTAGGGAAAAGAGATCATGGGTCAGTGAACCTTATGTAGCATTTCTTTCTACTTGTGCTGGCTTTAGCTTTCCTTGTAACTGAATCTGTCACATGAACATTGTAATGAGTCATGTTCAGAATGACGAAGAGGGAACAGATCATCTCAGAAGAATAAAAGATCTTCTAGGTAATTGCAATGAACCTATTGCAAATGAACATATTATTTAAGACCAGCAGCAAAACAATGCCAGAGGACACAAGGCAATTGCCACTGATTGCAATGTGATGCCACAGGTTTTTGCATTCTTGTTGCTCTTGCACAAATACAGAGGATGGGAAGGGGAGGAAGAGAGAATGAAAAATACTGCTGAAGAGGGAGAAGAAGAGGAACTAGAGAGCATCATGAGATGAAAAAGGAAAATGAATACTATGATGAGTATGATGCAATGTGAAGGTTTCTTCAGCGTAAATAAATGTGCTTTCAAGGCATGATGCAGCTTCATCATGCACATCTTTGGCACAAATCTGCTCCTTTTTTATTTTTGCACGTTAGGTTAAATTTGATTGCTAGAAGGCAGGCTAACAAAGGAATATAGACTGCCTGAGATCCATATTGAGGATTTGTAGGAAACCTGTAGAAAATCAGTTGTTAACAGTTTTAAAGAATTAGGTCCTAAATTCTAGGATTGCATTAGAAGTACTTATACTACCTACAAGCAGGAGGATTTTCCAAATTATTTATCTGACAGGTCAGATGTAATGTGACAGTATTGTCACATGTTTTCCACAGCAGACTGACCTAGATCAAAGCTCTTCTCAGATTCCTTCCTTCTGGGAACACCATACTTACACTATAGGTCTTGGCTCTCAGCATGAAAAATCACAATGCATGCATGAAGTAAAAGTCAGTGCAATCACATTCTGAATTGCCCCTGACACGACTCCAGGAGACTTAGACTCTGGAGTCTACATGTTTGTGATATAACCACACACAAAAGGTACTGGGATCTATACATATAAAGGGAGATAAAGTCCCTCCATTAAAAAAAAATCCCTTACTTATGTTCTCACTATTTTAAATATTTGGAAATATTTCACATCTTTTCAAATAGAAGTAGGTATCAAAAGAAGAAAAAAACCCACAATTTCTTATTACTAGTAATGCACTTTTAAGTTCTTTCTTGAACAAGGACAGAACAATCTCTCTGAGTGGTTGTTCTTAACACAGGTAAAATATCAGAAGCCCAGGCAGAGGGCTTTTCATTTGAATACTTACAACAGGCTTCAGAAAACATGCATGACTTACTATAAAAAAGTACATACAAAGATCGAAACACAAACTTTTTTAATAATGTAAAGGCCCTACAAATTAATGCACGATAACAGAAAATTCCTTTCCTTTCTAGCTTAGCTCAGAAACCACAGTCATTCAATTTTGGATCCATTCCTACTTCTCAGACTCCCCAGGAGGTTTAGTGAAAGCAAGACATAGCTCTTTCCTGGAACCCCGTGGGTATTACTACATGTTTTAGATGTAGATAAGGCTGCTACACTCTGCATTTGGGAAGTCAAGATTTCATTTATAAGGTGATGAATCTGGAAATCTTTCATGTCAGCTCACAATCTCCAGCAAAAGAGGAAATGGAGGGTATGTCAGCAGCAGGCAGCCAAGCACAGAACAGAGACATGGCAGCTCAGTGCATATGTTCACACAGCTGAGTGCTGTGCAGAGATACCATGTGGGTCTGGCAAGCAAAATATTTCTGTTACCATAGCATTGCTTTCAGCAGCAGCATATCAACAGCACTGCTCGGGCCCAGTACCACATTACCATCTCTTAAGTTTTCAAGTATAGATTAAAAGGAGTCTTCCTTGAGTCATGACTCTTTTCTTGGGTGAACAGGAAGTGGGGGGGAACAAAAATAAAACCCAAGAATGCTTGAGGAGCTCTGATTTTGCTCCCGAGTGCATGCAGGGCAGTGGGGAACATAGCACAACAAGCAGTCAACCTGGGCATGGCTCTGGGAAATGTATTGCCATGAATCCACACACGGATGACAGTTTAGTTTTGTAACCACCAGAGAATTGGTTCCCAATTCTTTCTTGGTTTCTTCCCCTTTTCTCCATGGGCAATGAACATACCAATTTAACCAAGAATAGCCTCTTCTTAGAGATTACTTTCTTAGAAGTCTCTGAGCAGGACAGCGATGAGGACTGTGACCAGGAGCTGCTGTTCTGTGGCTTGAGCCCTTTTTCCAGGCTCAGCCTGGCTGCTCAGCCTGACCTCACTATGTGGAGGGGAGCAGGTGTTTTCAGTAGTGTTTGACACACTACAGCTCTGAGCTCAGGCACTAGAGTGAAACAGGATCAATTCAGGATCAAAATTCCACAAAACCAAGCATATCTATCAGTAGCAGAGTTACTAACATCAGGTTTGTTCAGATTTATGTTATATCTTTTACAGCTTCCCATGACAGCAGCCACTACAGTGATCCTGTCTTTTCGCATTTGCTTTCCTAATACACTATCTTCAGTACCTCCTCTTTTACCTCATATTTACCTTTCCCTTCCCCAGTATGGTCAACTCCCATTTCCACCATTTCCCTGCTTCCAGATAGCACCTTGGTTAGCTGGGCAACAGGCAATGTGGCAGATTTGGAGGTGGCAGATCGGCCAGGGAGTATTCGTTTGCTACTACACAGCAGAGGAACAAGCAGATAAAGTCCCTTCCTCAGCAGAGCAACAAATTGCACATTGCTGTAGATTCTCATTAAATATTTTAAGAATTTAAATCTCTTTGAGACCTTAATCCTTCTGTCAAGTTTGTTTGAACATCACTGGCGAAAGATAGACAGATGGTATAATTACACAAGCCTCTTTTCACTAGGAAGCTGCATTAAAAAAAAAAAAAGAGGGCAAAAGTAACAAAAAAAATCCTGTTTGGTTTTTTGGTTTGCTGTTTGTTTGGTTTGGGTTTTTGTTTGCTTTGGGTTTTTGTTTGTTTGGGTTTTTTTAGACTGGATGAAGGCAGAAAGATCTGACAATTTGATAATGTAGTGATCAGGGTCAAAATCAATATTTAGTCTCCATTCCAAATGTTAAAAGTCCTTTGGATGGTGATCACATGTGCTATGACATAGGTACGTACCACTGAGTCACCAGGTACAAAGGCTGTGGGTCTGCCGTGCCAGATCCCGTACTGGCTCAGGGAGAAAATCCGATTCCTTCCTCACTTTCTACTCTCTCCTGCAGCTTATCAGTTTGGGGACCTTTGCTGTGGCTCAGATGCTGAACTGCAGAGGCAGATGGGACCAGTTCACAGAGCTGTATTAGATGCTGCCCATAGCTCTGTGTGAACTCTGGATTTTAGGGCCACCCAAACCTCATGCCAGGGGAACAGCTCCCTGTGATGCTGCACACACCCACTGCCCAAACTGCTCTTCCTCCAAGGTACTTTACGTGTTGCCGCGTGTAACAGGGGACCCCAGGTCACGGACATCAAGCCCATTTTGATTGCTAAAACATATTATATAAGAAATCTCCTGGGAATTTGTTGCAGTTAATGTTAAATCAATTAAGCCATTGCGGCTAAACANATTACCATCTCTTAAGTTTTCAAGTATAGATTAAAAGGAGTCTTCCTTGAGTCATGACTCTTTTCTTGGGTGAACAGGAAGTGGGGGGGAACAAAAATAAAACCCAAGAATGCTTGAGGAGCTCTGATTTTGCTCCCGAGTGCATGCAGGGCAGTGGGGAACATAGCACAACAAGCAGTCAACCTGGGCATGGCTCTGGGAAATGTATTGCCATGAATCCACACACGGATGACAGTTTAGTTTTGTAACCACCAGAGAATTGGTTCCCAATTCTTTCTTGGTTTCTTCCCCTTTTCTCCATGGGCAATGAACATACCAATTTAACCAAGAATAGCCTCTTCTTAGAGATTACTTTCTTAGAAGTCTCTGAGCAGGACAGCGATGAGGACTGTGACCAGGAGCTGCTGTTCTGTGGCTTGAGCCCTTTTTCCAGGCTCAGCCTGGCTGCTCAGCCTGACCTCACTATGTGGAGGGGAGCAGGTGTTTTCAGTAGTGTTTGACACACTACAGCTCTGAGCTCAGGCACTAGAGTGAAACAGGATCAATTCAGGATCAAAATTCCACAAAACCAAGCATATCTATCAGTAGCAGAGTTACTAACATCAGGTTTGTTCAGATTTATGTTATATCTTTTACAGCTTCCCATGACAGCAGCCACTACAGTGATCCTGTCTTTTCGCATTTGCTTTCCTAATACACTATCTTCAGTACCTCCTCTTTTACCTCATATTTACCTTTCCCTTCCCCAGTATGGTCAACTCCCATTTCCACCATTTCCCTGCTTCCAGATAGCACCTTGGTTAGCTGGGCAACAGGCAATGTGGCAGATTTGGAGGTGGCAGATCGGCCAGGGAGTATTCGTTTGCTACTACACAGCAGAGGAACAAGCAGATAAAGTCCCTTCCTCAGCAGAGCAACAAATTGCACATTGCTGTAGATTCTCATTAAATATTTTAAGAATTTAAATCTCTTTGAGACCTTAATCCTTCTGTCAAGTTTGTTTGAACATCACTGGCGAAAGATAGACAGATGGTATAATTACACAAGCCTCTTTTCACTAGGAAGCTGCATTAAAAAAAAAAAAAGAGGGCAAAAGTAACAAAAAAAATCCTGTTTGGTTTTTTGGTTTGCTGTTTGTTTGGTTTGGGTTTTTGTTTGCTTTGGGTTTTTGTTTGTTTGGGTTTTTTTAGACTGGATGAAGGCAGAAAGATCTGACAATTTGATAATGTAGTGATCAGGGTCAAAATCAATATTTAGTCTCCATTCCAAATGTTAAAAGTCCTTTGGATGGTGATCACATGTGCTATGACATAGGTACGTACCACTGAGTCACCAGGTACAAAGGCTGTGGGTCTGCCGTGCCAGATCCCGTACTGGCTCAGGGAGAAAATCCGATTCCTTCCTCACTTTCTACTCTCTCCTGCAGCTTATCAGTTTGGGGACCTTTGCTGTGGCTCAGATGCTGAACTGCAGAGGCAGATGGGACCAGTTCACAGAGCTGTATTAGATGCTGCCCATAGCTCTGTGTGAACTCTGGATTTTAGGGCCACCCAAACCTCATGCCAGGGGAACAGCTCCCTGTGATGCTGCACACACCCACTGCCCAAACTGCTCTTCCTCCAAGGTACTTTACGTGTTGCCGCGTGTAACAGGGGACCCCAGGTCACGGACATCAAGCCCATTTTGATTGCTAAAACATATTATATAAGAAATCTCCTGGGAATTTGTTGCAGTTAATGTTAAATCAATTAAGCCATTGCGGCTAAACAGTAAATCTCTACTTCTGTAGACAACCCCGGCGCTGGGGGGTGTTGCCGAGCCTCACTCGCCGCGGGTGTGGTGGAGGGGGGCGGCGGTGCCATAGGGTGCGGTGGGGACACTGCGGTGCCATGGGGTGCGGTGGGGACACTGCGGTGCCATGGGGTGCTGTGGGGTCACTGCGGTGCCATGGGGTGCGGTGGGGACACTGCGGTGCCATGGGGTGCTGTGGGGTCACTGCGGTGCCATGGGGTGCGGTGGGGACACTGCGGTGCCATGGGGTGCTGTGGGGTCACTGCGGTGCCATGGGGTGCGGTGGGGACACTGCGGTGCCATGGGGTGCTGTGGGGTCACTGCGGTGCCATGGGGTGCGGTGGGGACACTGCGGTGCCATGGGGTGCTGTGGGGTCACTGCGGTGCCATGGGGTGCGGTGGGGACACTGCGGTGCCATGGGGTGCTGTGGGGTCACTGCGGTGCCATGGGGTGCGGTGGGGACACTGCGGTGCCATGGGGTGCTGTGGGGTCACTGCGGTGCCATGGGGTGCGGTGGGGACACTGCGGTGCCATGGGGTGCTGTGGGGTCACTGCGGTGCCATGGGGTGCGGTGNCAGCCCGCGCTGGGTCCGCAGCCCAAGCCCCAGAACGCCATCACCGTGGCCGTCTCCTCCCGAGCCCTCTTCGACCTGGTGGAGGAGCGGCGGATCTACGAAGAGCAAGGGCTGGAGAAGTACGTGGAGTACCAGCAGAACAACGAGAACGTCACCCTCAAGCCCGGACCCGCGTTCTACTTCGTCAAGGTAGCCGGGGGCCGAGGGAGAGTGTGGGGCGCGGAGGATGCTGCGACGCCAAATTTCGGGAAGAGGAGGAGCCCTAAGCCTCCTTGGGCGGAGATAATCCTGTCCCGGGGAGACCTTTTCGGGACTTCCCCTCTCAGCGGTGAGCTCGCCGCCGCGGGGGAGCCCGGCAGTATCCTCGGCCCTGCGGCCACCGCTTCTCTGCCCTCTCCCCTTCGCTGTCCGTTCTGCTCACATCCCATCCCATCCCCTCCCCTCCCGCCGGCACTAATGCCGAACGCCTGCGGCAGATCACGTACTGCTCTCGTCACCGCACCGGAGCTGCACCCCCGGCAGCACGGTTTGTATTCCGGCTCACAGCATCACATCCCACATGTGGGCAGGGAACAACCCTGGGCGTTCTACTGGACCTTTCAAGACCTTTTTCAGTCAAGATAGGCCCAAAATTGTTGTAATTGTTTTACAACCTCATCCCACCCAAAAAAACCCCCAAAAACGAAAGAGAAAACCCAATATCGTCCCCCCACCCCAAAAAGAACCCACAAAACAGTGTTGATTCTACATTAATCTAATTATTAAGAAATTAATTCCTTTTGGGCTTTAATTTTTCATTGCTTTTGTTGTCACCCTGACAATTGTTCTTAAGGACCAGCAAAAGAAATAGACTCCCTAGTTCAGAGTCAGGGTTTAAGCAGAGCTGTAATGGAATATTTTGCTTTCATTGCACAAGATAAGAGAAGTGGCCAAGGGAAACATGTGAAAACTCCAGCATGTAAAGCAAGTGAAATTACAAAAAAAAATAAAAGATCTGAAAATACTGTGGTTTTGAGGAACACAGGTTTTAGTGGGACTGACTTGAAAAAAATGCTGTGTACAGAGTTAATTTTATGCCCATTGAGAATTGTTTGATAAACTCTACCACACGGATTTTAGAAAATTAGTTCAATCATAATTAGCAGTCATACTTGCTCATATCAGAGTTGGGGCAGAACACCTCAGCTTTTAAAATTAGATTTTGATTACTTAAGTTTTAGCCTCAGCATTTTCTTCATTAATCACTTCTTGAACATAGTGAAAAAATGACTTATGTCAGTACCCATGCTGTGTAAACACAACATAGCTATTAGTAGCATTAATAGCACAAGCACTGTTGCTTTTAACATAAAAGTGAGGTCATAAAATAATTCACTTTGTACAGCAGTGAGGGCAGGCTGAGTAGGGAATTTACTGCATCTTTTCCTATATGGAGCAGCCCTGCTAGCACAGTCAGTTTTTAAGATTTATTAGAGCTCAGTGTCAAATTCACTTTGAATATAAGCAACATTTGGCTGTTTAACTCCGCATACTTTGAAAATCAGAACTGTTAGCTATGCCCAGCTAAATACACCTTGACCTCTCTTCCCTTCCAGCATGGTACTTGGGTTTGAATTCTTTATGTTGCTTAGTCACAGGAATCATTAGGCTAGAGAACTGTGGGTTTATTGAGTCATCTTTTCTATCTGGAGATAAGGCAAAAAGAAATACTACTAACTTAAAAGTATTATATCTCATGCTTATAGTGCTTAAGATTTCTAATCAGCAGGCCAGGGTCTCCTTAGGCTGCAGAGTATACACGTACTGGACAAAAACGGAATCCCCTCCTGCCCTCATCCTCATTTCCAAATAGTTTAAGAAATTGCCAGTGTAGTAGAGTGTCAGGAACAGAAGTGGGTTAAGTCCACTTTTCCTAGGCCTTATACAAGGCTCTCACTTAGACTTTTCCTAAGCCCAATGTAACATAGCTGTGTTTTTTAAAGTGAGATTCCCTGACTTTAATTTTGAAATCTGTGGTTTAGTTCTTAACAACTGGCCTGACTTTTTAAAGCACCTTATTGAAAATCATTCCATCTTGCATTAATTTGATGATTCGTTGTTGATTTTATTACTGTAATCCCAAAGAACTTCATTCAAGGGCCAAGATCCCAGTGCAAAAAGGAGGTATGACTCCAGAAGAATGAGGTTCTAAGTTAGAAGAGAGAATAGATGGATACAGAGAGAGATGAGCAGATGAAATAAGGATGCAAGACTGTGGATATAACATGTTGGCCCATTATCTTTAAAGAGATCTTGAATCAAAATCTGTTTCGTTCAGTAATGCAATTAGAAACTGTCAGGCTAATCATGTTTGACAGCATATGATTTTGTACTCATTATTTAAGGAGGGTCTTTGACACCAGACCACCTGAACTGTGTCTGTAAATCTTTGCATAAATATGTGACCAAATTTCACTTTTATGCATGCGAAACAAGCAGCTGCACGTATATATTCCTTTATACTTTCCCCTTGATTTCACAAGAACAATTTTCAAGTGGACAAGAAAGACCAGGTTTCAAGTGGGCAAGAAAAAGAATTAATAGCAATTGTGAAAACGTTCAACAATGCATTGACTTACTCTGGATGATTATGATGTCCTAAGACAAGGATTTCCACAAGAAAGTTAAATTCTGTAACTCAACAAAAGAAACTTATTTGCTTCCTTTCAAATGAACCCAGTCAAATGGTTACTGGGAGCAGGAAAGCAGAAAGGAATAAAACAAGTTCAGCAAGTTAAGCTATCAGGTATTTCACATTCTCCTTCAAGACAATCCCATCACTGAAACTACAGTGATTAACAAAAGGAGGCACATTCCACTTGCCTATTGACTTCCACATTTTTAACCTGCAGGCACTGGAGCATGTCAATGCCCGACTTCTTGAGCTGTACCCTGAAGATGAGGAACGGTTTGATATTGTCCTGATGACTAATAACCATGCCCAAGTGGGAGTTAGGCTCATAAACAGCATCAATCACTATGGTAAATAAAATAAATACTAACATGTAGAATTGCCAGCTGTTACATAATAAGAAGAATTAATTTTATTCTTCCTGTTCTGACCTTGGAAAAAGCAGCTTCTTTGATATTTATTTTTGGGTGTCAGCATAAATGAGATGGTATTAACCAGAGTTTGGTCCAGTGCTCTAGATTTAACTTGTCAGATGTGAATCTTAACTTCTGAGAAATCCTTAGACTTTATGATGTTTGGTATCTGTGTTCTCTACACATACATCTTTACAGCAGTTACTCAGCTGTCTTAGAGGGATTTTTTTTTTCCTAAATTATGAATGATGATGGGCTGATCAAACATTTTAGTCAGTTTAAGTTGTGTAACTTGTTGAAATTATGATGAACATATATTTTTTTTAAGTTTACTGTCAGCTAGGCTTGTGTACCTTTTCACAGGTTCTTTATATAGGTTTTTAGTATCAAGGCAGAGTCACACCTTGTGTTGTTCTTACTGTAGGCTTAACAATTGAACGTTTCTGCATGACGGGAGGACAAAGCCCTATTGGTTACCTGACTGCATACCTTACGAACTTGTACCTCTCAGCAGACTCTGAAAAAGTACAAGAAGCTATAGAAGCAGGTTTGAATTGATTTTCCTTATCTCTCTGTTGAGCTTGTTCAAAAATGAATATACCATGTGTCTTTCACAGAAAGTAGTTCTGTTTAATCAAATGCAGAAAGTCACCACTTTGTATGGTGCAAACTTATAACTTATTTTTACTTAGCCAAATAAAATTACACTGTACTGTTCCTCCTTGATCCTTCAGCCTGCTGATAATGACAACCTAATCACCCCACACCTTTCTGTCTTCTCCTGTTCACCAAGAAATGGAAATCCCACCTCTATTCAACTTCTATTTGAATAGCATCATCTTTTTGATATGACTTAAAAAAAACAACTTCTGTGTTTCATAAGGAGTGAAAAAATAGCAAATAGTTTGATTGAGTGGTCTCCTTGGAATTGCTTGCCTTGTCTCCTTCGCAGCACTCCTTGGGGACCATTCTTGTACATTCTTAGATGAAAGTGGAAGGAAGCATGTCCAAGAAGTTTTGTCAATATGACAACTCCCATGCATTTGTGTTACAGAACAGTCATTACTAACTAGCTTTTGTGATCATTTCTGCTCACCATATATAAAGGTCACCACAAATAAGTTGTTGAAACCAAACTGCTGATGGTTTAATGAATGACTTCACAGGACTCACTGAGGTTCTCTAATCCATTTTCAGGTATTGCATCAGCTACAATGTTCACTGCCAACAAAGATGTTGCTTACTCAGATACACAGTTGAGGGTGGCGTTTGATGGGGATGCTGTTATCTTTTCTGATGAATCAGAACAGATTGTCAAAGAGCAAGGATTAGATAGATTTTTTGAACATGAACAGCTGAATGAAAATAAGCCTCTTGCACAGGTTTGTATTTCTTGATTCAGTTTTCAAAAGATCTGAGGACTTTCATTGCTGCTGGATTTCTTCAGTTTCCCCAGTGTGTATGTGTTCTTTGTGGAAGATGATTGCCCTATTTCCTTATTCAAGGGTAGTCTTTAAAATGCATGTTTGACATAAAAGAGGCCACCATTGCAGTCCTTTCACCAGATCTCTCACTTCTCTGAGAGAACTGCATATGTAAGACATTGACTTACAGTTGTATTTTAATGGTATCACTCGAAAAAGAAATGCTAGTACTGATTTCCGTGATTATTTTTTTTAATCAGGCTGTGTAGGTAATGCTGATTTCAAACACTGAGATATTCTGGTTATCGAAACAGGGTAATATCTGCTAATTCCCAAGCAGAATTATGCTATTTGTCTAAAACAGAAAAATATTTTAACATTAGCTTAAACTGAAAGACCATATTGTCTGCTATTGTTAAAAATAGTATAAGTTCAGAATAGAAGCTTGATTTATGAAAGTACTGGACAGTACGATATATAGCAATTTGAACCAAATTGTCATTTAGTTCTTTTAATCGGGGTGTAGTATGGTCATTAATTTGGAAAGAGTTCACTGATGTCTATGTAATTAGGTCTTTTACTGCTTTTTGTGCAGGAGAAAGAATTGCAGCTCATGGTTCACAGTAAAAAGAGTTCAGTATTTTTAAAGAACACTTCATTAAAATTAAAGCCTATGGTTATAAGTTTGTATTATAAGACATCTTGTACACCTTAGTGAGAATTGTTTTCCCACTGATCATACCATGCAGATTACAGTTTTAACTTTTTTCCAATATGTGAACTCCTAGTGAGTGTGCAGAGCCATTTGGATATGTTACATAGAGAACCTGCAGAGTAGCATAGCATTAGGGAAAGGAATTCTGTGTGTAACTGGCAGTCTGGAAGAAAGCAAAAGGATGATTTGGGGACCTGTGGACTAAATATGTTTCTGGTATATTATACTCAGGGTCCTTTGAAGGGTTTTCTGGAAGACCTGGGGAAAATTCAGAAGAAGTTCTGTACAAAAAACGAACGATTAAATTGTCCTATAAGGACCTACCTGGTCACAGCCAGAAGTGCGGCAAGCTCTGGAGCCAGAGTGCTGAAGACTCTTCGTAGCTGGGGTCTAGAGATTGATGAGGCACTTTTCCTAGCAGGAGCTCCTAAAGGACCAATCCTGGTGAAAATCCGCCCTCACATTTTCTTTGATGACCAGATGTTCCACGTCGAAGGAGCACAGAAATTAGGCACCATAGCTGCACATGTTCCCTATGGCGTTGCTCAGAAGTACCACAAATCTTCATGACTGAATGACACCATTAATGATAAGGTTCTTAACTCAGCCAGCCTCTTAATATACCAATAGTGATGTCTGAAAACCTCTACATTTGTGTATTGTAAGCACTATGTTTAAAGATTTAACTTCTGGCTAGACCAGCCTTTAAAGAAAATACTTTTAATATAGGTGAGTTTTTAATAGAGTTATTTTAATATAATTCTTAAGCAGTTTAGATTTTTTACCTGTCTGGATCTAACACTGTGGTTTTTGATATTAGGAAAAGATTTGTACTGTTTTTATAGCTTGAGACATATTTTGAGAGACAGAACAGTTATATTTTCTCTAAAAAACTGTTGACGGGTTATTTATAAGAAAATTCATGCTGCAATGCTAGTTCTTGACAGTTATTTCTGAAGTTCCCAAAAGCACAGTTTACATGTAACTGTTTACCTCTTGGTGGTTTGCCTGTTAAATATGTGTTCAGTAGATCTGTCAGCTCAAAGTTTTAGCTTCCAGTAAAATGTTAGCATACCTGATCTTGTGTTTACACATATTTTTCTATATTGTTTTCTTACCTTAATAAAGCTGGCTTTTCAGAACATTGTCATTTTTCTATGTAGTGGTTTTAGCATAATTTTCTAGAAGGAGTTTGTGTAATCAGCATCCTCTTGATGCTTAGAACCAGAAGTGACCACTTTCAGCCAAATTTGAGAGAGAAAGCTAGAGGTCTCACCTAGTCCCAACATATTTCACAGAGCTGGGTAGAAGTCTGAGATGCTGTATCTTGACTGGGACAAAGGCTGAATCTTTTGTAACAGGAGAGAATTTACCCAAAAATAATGCTGTTGATGGAACTATTTGCTTCTTAACTAGATTCCCTTAGGATTTACAGCTGTTCCATTATCTCAGTAAATTCAGTTTGGCAACCGCAAATGGGTTTCTAGGGGACAGGTGCCTGTTGCTATGTGACTTCAAATTTACACCATAGCTCTACTTTACTTCTTTTATGCTAAGTTCCTGTATATCAGTATTATCCATGTAACTAAGTGATATCCAAATGACAGCACTAACATCTGTCAGGTGGTGTTTGTTCTCTTTCTCTCCCTAGTGGAACAACTGTCCTGTTTTATTTTTTTATTGTTGTGGTGTATTTATACCAGAAAAGACAAAACCAAAAGAATGTGCTTTGCAGTGGGAGTAGAAATAGTGAATCAGGCTTGTGATGATCTGTAGTTCCTCAGGGATTTTGGTCCAGAATCTCAGGTTAGCCTCTGAGAAAGTTTGGTTCCTATGTCCAGATGAACTGTCCCATTATTGCAGAAAGCTTCATTGCATTAATTATAGTTTCCCTCCCAGGAACATAGGCAATCATTTTAATATTCTGGGTCCAAGCCAAAAAGTTCTTTGGAAGCAAAGGCAAAAGCCTTGATCCTGCATGAAACACAAATAGAGACCATTGGAAAAGTTTTCATGTGTTCACACCAATATGTGTTGTTGATGGGATGCACTGCAGATTTCTGGTGTACTTGGAACTTCCTAAGTGCTAAAGGCTTTGTGCCCAAAATGTATCACATTTCCCAGTCCAGCCAGGAGGTGAGGAAGATGTGAATAACTGAGGCCTGGTCATTGTCTGCCAGGATGGGATAGAGTTACCTCGCCAAATGGAGATTATGAAAAATGTTATTAGCAGATGTTTCTATGTGAGAGCTCCAAATCCACAAGGAATTCAAAAATATTCCTTAGCTGTGGAATATGAATTGTGTGTGTACCTTTACCACAAAAGCATGGCTGCAAATTTCAGGAAGACCAGTCCTGCCTTAGTGAAGCAGAACATGGATCAGCTGTTCTTCATCCATGCATTGTTACACCCACAGGGGTTGGGTGCAGTAAACAGGCACTTGACTCTCATTGAACATAACAATTACATCTTGGTACTGAAAAAGGCTAATGGGATCCTTGATCCCTGTGGGGTCCAGAGGTGAGTCTCATGTCTGATAGGGTAAAGCATGTAAATCAGTGAATAGATTGGAAGCTGAGTTATTTGGTCTATTATGTTTACCTTTATTTCCAATTAGTCATCCACCTATAGCAAGAATAAAACCTACTGGCCAGGACATAGTTAGGACCTTCCAGTTCTTGGTCTGTACACACACAATACTAGAGGACTCCCTCTTTCAGTGTCATTCCTGACAGCACTAAGGCATCCATGAAAAGAGTTCACATATTAAATGTACATAGTAGAATTTACATTCTTAGTCACAGAATTCAAATTGACATTGAAATTCAGAAGTTGATGTTACTGTCCACAATCACTTCTCCTAAGTTAGCTGAGCAAAATGCCCTTAGATATTCAGATTATATACTGCCTTTTAATTGTCAGGCAATTGCCCTAGTCTCAAAGGCAGCTTCTCTGCATATCCAGCTGGCAGCATGGTGGGTGAGTGACCCTCATTTGTTCACACAAGGACCTTCCAGACTAATCTGGATGTTTGGGGAGACTCAGGCTTGCCAAGCAGTCTCTGCCTGTTAAAATTATTTTCTTCTGCTCCAAGGCACAGCTTGGCTAGTGGACTGAAATAATCTTTTTCAAGGAAATTCTCTGAAATGGGATGGGAGCTGGGGGAAAGTGTTTTCCATTTTTGTAGACATAGAAGAGAATTGTCTCTTAATAGCATTCCAGTCCACAAAACAAAACAAACAAGCAAACAACAACAACAAAGCTCAACAAAAAATGTCTTGCTTCTCACGCTCATGAGAATACCATGAGTTTATGTCCTGGCACCTCATAACCCTTAGCCTGTTACTGTTAAGCCAACAGAAAGAGGGGAATAGAGAGGACTGTCCTGTCTTATCAGCCTGTTTACAACACTGTAGGATAGACTCATGAAAAAGAAACTCTCATCCCAGGCAAAACATAGAAGAGGATTAACGATAACACAGATGAAGTCTGTGTGGAAACAACTTTTTCAGGCAAAGCCAGTTCTTGTTCCCTCAGCTTCGAGGTTCCTGCACCACATCACAGTCCAGGTAAGACAAATAGGAATGTCTCCTACCAATTCCCGTGGACAAAAATGTTGGAAATGAGATTCTGAAAGTGACTTTGCTTTATTTTTTCTTTCCTTTTTTTTCTTTTTTTTTTTTGTTTACAGAAGAACATATCCTCAGAGTATGTTACATACCTTTCACCAGCTACCAAGACACAATAAATCCATATTCCCTAGTTCCTTCGTATCTCTAAGATACCCTTTCAGTTTCCAGGCTAGCATGTCATGCATAGTGAAACAACCATCTGGAGGAGACAAAATATTTCAGGTGGAAATTTGGAGATGGTCATCATCACATGTATTCTAGCATGTGTTTTGGACCCTGACCTGTTCTAAGGATGCGGGATTCAGAGGGCTTCTACACCCTGAGGAGGATCCTCAGGTACTCTCTGTGTGCTCCTCTGCCAGATCCTCTAACTTGCACTGGCCTGCAGTTGCTAAACACGACCTCAAGTGCAACAGATGGGTAGAGGAATCAATGAAGCAGGTCAAAGTCCTAGAAGAAATAATAATTTCCAGTTATCCTGCTCAGGAGTATCTGGGACAAACATCTGAATGTCATCACCCCTGCCTACATGAGCAGCTTCTGATCACTATCACCCACGAGTTCCTGAGCAAAATGCTCCTTGCATTGAAGGCTGCACTGACCACCAACAAACACAGGCAGGATCCTCAAGGCAGTGATCAACATATTCACAGCCTTCTGAAAGAGCAGGTGTGTCAGGTGACTGCCATAGTCCCCAGTGCCAGATGATGAATAGCAGATTCTTTACCTCCCAAGAGGAGAGCTTCTTACAGAATTAATCTGTTCCTCTAGCAGGGCATTTCCTGGTTTTCCTATTTTTATATCTGATTGGCAACTGCTGTTCCTTTCCCATGGTCCTTACCTGCAAGATGGGTGTGGCTCCAATACCTCCCAGTATATGATTTACTCTGAGAAGAGCATATGGGAGAACACATCAAGATGGCTCTTACACCGTGTTAAGGATGCCAAAATGCATCTGTGTCACATGCAGATGCAATGGTGTGGCCTGGCTAAAACATCCTTTGGTGTAACCATGAGGCTAATGATAGAGTGAAGAGCCAAGAATGAAGAAAGTTTTCTGTGGTGAAGATGAAGATGAAAGAGGTCTCTCAGAGAATCCAGAGTGTTTAGATGTGGTGCCTATACAGTCCTTAAACTGCCTGAGAAGTGTGACAGGCAGTCAGAAAAGACATGATAAGGATACTCCCAGAAAAATCTGTTTCTGCAGCTGTAACATGAGCTAAAATCATGAAGCCTCAGAACAGACTGCAGCAACGTGATGAGATTGCAAGCAGCACCCCATGTGACAGCTAAGGGGAGGCTACTATTGCAAATGGTTATCACGTCCAGATAAGTCACAAGAAACCTGATGAAAGGCTCATGGTTTTCTTCTTGAGTTGCTTACTCATTTCCCCCAGCTGGCTAGGTCTTGACTCAATACAGACATGCTCATTATCAGCCAAGTCAAGCTTGTTCCTGGTTTCCCCCCAGAGTCTTGTCTCCCTGTACTCTACCCACTTATGCTGGCCTCTAGGTCCTGATCCTGAATTTCTCTTAATCTGTGTTGTTCTATCATCTTTGTCCCTATCTTATCCCTAAGTCAGTACTGAACTCCTTTACTGCTGCCCTTTCTTTTTTTTTGTTAAATGCCTTTTTAGTTTTTTAAACTTACATTGCTCTGGATCAAAATTCAGTTACCTTTTAATTCCCTTTCTGCACATTTCTACTAGTGACTCTCCCAGGGCTAGGGTGAAAAGAATTTTGAGTGCAGGAAGCTCAGTGACCACTCCTGCCTCCCTGAATGGGTTCCTGTTGCCTTGGTTTCATTAGTAATGGCAAAGTCTGGAGACATGAAATGATGGCTGAAAACAGGTCTTAGGTTAAGGATTCAAAACAAAGTTGTCAGGGCTGAGGGGCCCAAGGGTCTTGAAGCCAACAACTGAAGAGGTTCAATCTCATTGTGAGATGCTGGACAAACTAGAAACTTGAGGGATCCCATACGATGTGCATATGCGAACTATTACCACACTTTAAACTGGTGCCTCAGAATAGACCAGCTTCTGGCAAAACCCAGCATCAGAGCTGGTGACTGGGTTTCTGGGTGTAGATATTGGATGGACCATGCTAATATTTAAGAGGCACTGATTGTGAGTGTGCTTGCGAGGTGAGTGAACGCATGCATATGTTCTGCCAGTAGCCTCCCTTCTACCAGACTCAGACAGACCTCCTTATAATTCTAAAACTATTGGAACAATTCCTGCCTTAGTTTTGGCTCAGGCCAGTGTTATCTCTCTCCCACACAACACCCATCCACATTTCAGGAGGCTGCATGGGATGAAAAGCAAGAACAAGCTTGGCCGTTCAGGGATTAAGAGGCAGTTCGGTGCCTGTTAGTTACAGCACTAATTGAGTTTACGAGCATGGGCATTTTTATCAGCGACATGGCCTTGGAACTACGGAAGGACACGCTACAGGGTAAGGCAGCCCTGTAGAGCTACCTCTTACCATGACCTGCACCATGCTTTGAGTCACCCTTGGGCCCACAGTGGGGCCAGGAAGGCCACCAAGCTGCCAGTGAATGTTCTGGTATGTGTAATCACAGAATTGTTAGGGCTGGAAGGGACTGCTGGAGATCATCTAGTCCGACCCCTAAGGCAGGGTCACCTACAGCAGATCATACTGGACAGGAAGGTGTCCAGGTGGATTTGGAACATCGCCAGAGAGGGAAGCTCCATGACCTCCCTGGACAGCCTGTTCCAGTGTTCTGACACACTCAATGAATAACAAGTCCTTTCTCATGCTGAGGTGAAACTTCTTGTGTTTTAGTTTATGGCCATTGTTCCTTGGCCTGTCCCTGGGCACCACCCTCTTGGCACCTGCCTTTGAGATATTTATATGAATTAATGAGATCCTCTCTGAGTCTTCTCTTCTCTAGACTGAACAGGCCCAGCTCCCTAATCATCTTTGTGGCCTCTGCTGGACCCTCTCCTTGTCTTTTTTGTCCCGAGGAGCCCAGAACTGGACACAGCACTGCAGATGGGCTGAGTAGAGGGGCATGATCACCTCCCTCGCCCTGCTGGCACTCCTGGCAACAAGGCACACTGCCAGCTCATAATCAGCTTGTTCCTCACCAAGACTCACAGGTCCTTCTCAGCAGAGCTGCTCTCTGGAAGGTCAGCCCCCAGCCTGTACAGGTACTCGGGGCTACTCCTCCCTACACCTGCCCTTGCTGAACCTCATGAGGTTTCCCTCCGCCTGCCGGAGCGCGGCCGAGGGGCAGCAGGGCCCCTGTGGGGTGCTGAGCCGCTCCGTGTGCCCGCCGAGGGGCAGCAGGGCCCCTGTGGGGTGCTGAGCCGCTCCGTGTGCCCGCCGAGGGNCCGCGACCGAGCTGCTGCGGATGCGGGCCCGCGTCATCATGGGCTGCCGCGACCGGGCGCGGGCCGAGCGGGCGGCCCGAGAGATCCGGGCCGAGGTGGGCGAGCGGGCCGAGGGCGAGGGCGAGCTGGTGGTGCGGGAGCTGGACCTGGCCTCGCTCCGCTCCGTGCGCGCTTTCTGCCACCGCGTCCTGCAGGTAC